>CAWUFW010018014.1:0-238773 GCA_963921515.1 Calotriton arnoldi
TTTCGGGGTTTAGGGCAGTGCAGTGGTGTTTGTGCAGTGTAGGGGGTCGTGCTGGGGGTGGTGTTTCAGGGTTTAGGGCAGTGCAGTAGTGTTCGGGCAGTGTAGGGGATCGTGCAGGGGGTGGCGTTTCAGGGTTTAGGGCAGTGCAGTGGTGTTCGGGCAGTGTAGGGGGTCGTGCTGGGGGTGGTGTTTCAGGGTTTAGGGCAGTGCAGTGGTGTTCGGGCAGTGTAGGGGTCGTGCTGGGGCTGGTGTTTCAGGGTTTAGGGCAGTGCAGTGGTGTTCAGGCAGTGTAGGGGGTGTTGCTGGGGGTGGTGTTTCAGGGTTTAGGGCAGTGGTGTTCGGGCAGTGTAGGGGGTCTTGCTGGGGATGGTGTTTCAGGGTTTAGGGCAGTGCAGTGGTGTTCGGGCAGTGTAGGGGGTCTTGCTGGGGGTAGTGTTTCAGGGTTTAGGGCAGTGCAGTGGTGTTCGTGCAGTGTAGGGGGTCGTGCTGGGGATGGTGTTTCAGGGAATAGGGCAGTGCAGTAGTGTTCGGGCAGTGTAGGGGGTCGTGCAGGGGGTGGTGTTTCAGGGTTTAGGGCAGTGCAGTGGTGTTCGGGCAGTGTAGGGGGTCGTGCTGGGGGTGGTGTTTCAGGGTTTTGGGCAGTGCAGTGGTGTTCGGGCAGTGTAGGGGGTCGTGCTGGGGGTGGTGTTTCAGGGTTTAGGGCAGTGGTGTTCGGGCAGTGTAGGGGGTCTTGCTGGGGGTGATGTTTCAGGGTTTAGGGCAGTGCAGTGGTGTTCGGGCAGTGTAGGAGGTCTTGCTGGGGGTGGTGTTTCAGGGTTTAGGGCAGTGGTGTTCGGGCAGTGTAGGGGGTCTTGCTGGGGGTGGTGTTTCAGGGTTTAGGGCAGTGCAGTGGTGTTCGGGCAGTGTAGGGTGTCGTGCTGAGGGGTGGTGTTTCAGGGTTTAGGGCAGTGCAGTGGTGTTCGGGCAGTGTAGGGGGTCGTGCTGGGGGTGGTGTTTCAGGGTTTAGGGCAGTGGTGTTCGGGCAGTGTAGGGGGTCTTGCTGGGGGTGATGTTTCAGGGTTTAGGGCAGTGCAGTGGTGTTCGGGCAGTGTAGGAGGTCTTGCTGGGGGTAGTGTTTCAAGGTTTAGGGCAGTGCAGTGGTGTTCGGGCAGTGTAGGGGTCATGCTGGGGGTGGTGTTTCAGGGTTTAGGGCAGTGCAGTGGTGTTTGGGTAGTGTAGGGGGTCGTGCTGGGGGGAGTGTTTTAGGGTTTAGGGCAGTGCAGTGGTGTTCGGGTAGTGTAGGGGGTCGTGCTGGGGTGAGTGTTTTAGGGTAGTGCAGTGGTGTTCGGGAAGTGTAGGGGGTCGTGCTGGGGGGAGTGTTTGAGGGTTTAGGGCAGTGCAGTCGTGTTCGGGTAGTGTAGGGGGTCGTGCTGGGGGTAGTGTTCTAGGGTTTAGGGCAGTACAGTGGTGTTTGGGCAGTGTAGGGGGTAATGCTGGGGGTGGTGTTTTAGAGTTTAGGGCAGTGCAGTGGTGTTCGGGCAGTGTAGGGGGTCGTGCTGGGGGTGGTGTTTCAGGGTTTAGGGCAGTGCAGTGGTGTTCGGGCAGTGTAGGGGGTCGTGCAGGGGTGGTGTTTCAGGGTTTAGGGCAGTGGTGTTCGGGCAGTGTAGGGGGTCGTGCTGGGGGTTGTGTTTCAGGGTTTGAGGCAGTGCAGTGGTGTTCGAGCAGTAAAGGGGGTCGTGCTGGGGGTGGTGTTTCAGGGTTTAGGGCAGTGTAGTGGTGTTCGGGCAGTGTAGGGGGCGGTGCAGGGGGTGGTGTTTCAGGGTTTAGGGCAGTGCAGTGGTGTTCGGGCAGTGTAGGGGGTGCTGCAGGGGGTGGTGTTTCAGGGTTTAGGGCAGTGCAGTGGTGTTCAGGCAGTGTAGGGGGTCATGCAGGGGGTGGTGTTTCAGGGTTTAGGGCAGTGCAGTGGTGTTCGGGCAGTGTAGGGGGTCGTGCTGGTGTTTCAGGGTTTAGGGCAGTACAGTGGTGTTCGGGCAGTGTAGGGGGTCGTGCTGTGGCTGGTGTTTCAGGGTTTAGGGCAGTGCAGTGGTGTTCGGGCAGTGTAGGGGGTTGTGCTGTGGCTGGTGTTTCAGGGTTTAGGGCAGTGCAGTGGTGTTCGGGCAGTGTAGGTGGTCGTGCTGGGGATGGTGTTTCAGGGTTTAGGGCAGTGCAGTGGTGGTCGGGCAGTGTAGGGGGTCTTGCTGGGGCTGGTGTTTCAGAGTCTAGGGCAGTGCAGTGGTGTTCGGGCAGTGTAGGGGGTCTTGCTGGGGCTGGTGTTTCAGGGTTTAGGGCAGTGCAGTGGTGTTCGGGCAGTGTAGGGGGTCGTGCTGGGGGTGGTGTTTCAGGGTTTAGGGCAGTGCAGTGGTGTTTGGGCAGTGTAGGGGGTCATGCTGGGGCTAGTGTTTCAGGATTTAGGGCAGAGCAATGGTGTTCAGGCAGTGTAGGGGGTTTTGCTGGAGGTGGTGTTTCAGGGTTTAGGGCAGTGCAGTGGTGTTCGTGCAGTGTAGGGGTGGTGTTTCAGGGTTTAGGGCAGTGGTGTTCAGGCAGTGTAGGGGGTCTTGCTGGGGTTGATGTTTC
Organism: Calotriton arnoldi; assembly: GCA_963921515.1. Classification (NCBI taxonomy): domain Eukaryota; kingdom Metazoa; phylum Chordata; class Amphibia; order Caudata; family Salamandridae; genus Calotriton; species Calotriton arnoldi. The sequence continues at coordinate 2,593 of CAWUFW010018014.1, forward strand.
AGGGTTTAGGGCAGTGCAGTGGTGTTTGGGCAGTGTAGGGGGTCGTGCTGGGGGTGGTGTTTCAGGGTTTAGGGCAGTGCAGTGGTGTTCCGGCAGTGTAGGAGGTCGTTCAGGGGGTGGTGTTTCAGGGTTTAGCGCAGTGCAGTGGTGTTCGGGTAGTGTAGGGGGTCGTGCTGGGGGTGGTGTTTCAGGGTTTAGGGCAGTGCAGTGGTGTTCGGGCAGTGTAGGGTGTCGTGCTGAGGGGTGGTGTTTCAGGGTTTAGGGCAGTGCAGTGGTGTTCGGGCAGTGTAGGGGGTCGTGCAGGGGGTGGTGTTTCAGGGTTTAGGGCAGTGCAGTGGTGTTCGGCCAGTGTAGGTGGTCTTGCTGGGGGTGGTGTTTCAGGCTTTAGTGCAGTGGTATTCGGGCAGTGTAGGGGGTCTTGCTGGGGGTGGTGTTTCAGGGTTTAGGGCAGTGCAGTGGTGTTCGGGCAGTGTAGGGGGTCTTGCTGGGGCTGGTGTTTCAGGGTTTAGGGCAGTGCAGTGGTGTTCGGGCAGTGTAGGGTGTCGTGCTGAGGGGTGGTGTTTCAGGGTTTAGGGCAGTGCAGTGGTGTTCGGGCAGTGTAGGGGGTCGTGCAGGGGGTGGTGTTTCAGGGTTTAGGGCAGTGCAGTGGTGTTCGGGCAGTGTAGGGGGTCGTGCAGGGGTGGTGTTTCAGGGTTTAGGGCAGTGCAGTGGTGTTCAGCCAGTGTAGGTGGTCTTGCTGGGGGTGGTGTTTCAGGCTTTAGTGCAGTGGTGTTCGGGCAGTGTAGGGGGTCGTGCTGGGGCTGGTGTTTCAAGGTTTAGGGCAGTGCAGTGGTGTTCGGGCAGTGTAGGGGGTCGTGCTGGGGGTGGTGTTTCAGGGTTTAGGGCAGTGCAGTGGTGTTCGGGCAGTGTAGGGGGTCATGCTGGGGGTGGTGTTTCAGGGTTTAGGGCAGTGCAGTGGTGTACGGGCAGTGTAGGGGGTCTTGCTGGGGGTGGTGTTTCAGGGTTTAGGGCAGTGGTGTTCGGGCAGTGTAGGGGGTCTTGCTGGGGGTAGTGTTTCGGGGTTTAGGGCAGTGCAGTGGTGTTCGTGCAGTGTAGGGGGTCGTGCTGGGGGTGGTGTTTCAGGGTTTAGGGCAGTGCAGTAGTGTTCGGGCAGTGTAGGGGATCGTGCAGGGGGTGGCGTTTCAGGGTTTAGGGCAGTGCAGTGGTGTTCGGGCAGTGTAGGGGGTCGTGCTGGGGGTGGTGTTTCAGGGTTTAGGGCAGTGCAGTGGTGTTCGGGCAGTGTAGGGGTCGTGCTGGGGCTGGTGTTTCAGGGTTTAGGGCAGTGCAGTGGTGTTCAGGCAGTGTAGGGGGTGTTGCTGGGGGTGGTGTTTCAGGGTTTAGGGCAGTGGTGTTCGGGCAGTGTAGGGGGTCTTGCTGGGGATGGTGTTTCAGGGTTTAGGGCAGTGCAGTGGTGTTCGGGCAGTGTAGGGGGTCTTGCTGGGGGTAGTGTTTCAGGGTTTAGGGCAGTGCAGTGGTGTTCGTGCAGTGTAGGGGGTCGTGCTGGGGATGGTGTTTCAGGGAATAGGGCAGTGCAGTAGTGTTCGGGCAGTGTAGGGGGTCGTGCAGGGGGTGGTGTTTCAGGGTTTAGGGCAGTGCAGTGGTGTTCGGGCAGTGTAGGGGGTCGTGCTGGGGGTGGTGTTTCAGGGTTTTGGGCAGTGCAGTGGTGTTCGGGCAGTGTAGGGGGTCGTGCTGGGGGTGGTGTTTCAGGGTTTAGGGCAGTGGTGTTCGGGCAGTGTAGGGGGTCTTGCTGGGGGTGATGTTTCAGGGTTTAGGGCAGTGCAGTGGTGTTCGGGCAGTGTAGGAGGTCTTGCTGGGGGTGGTGTTTCAGGGTTTAGGGCAGTGGTGTTCGGGCAGTGTAGGGGGTCTTGCTGGGGGTGGTGTTTCAGGGTTTAGGGCAGTGCAGTGGTGTTCGGGCAGTGTAGGGTGTCGTGCTGAGGGGTGGTGTTTCAGGGTTTAGGGCAGTGCAGTGGTGTTCGGGCAGTGTAGGGGGTCGTGCTGGGGGTGGTGTTTCAGGGTTTAGGGCAGTGGTGTTCGGGCAGTGTAGGGGGTCTTGCTGGGGGTGATGTTTCAGGGTTTAGGGCAGTGCAGTGGTGTTCGGGCAGTGTAGGAGGTCTTGCTGGGGGTAGTGTTTCAAGGTTTAGGGCAGTGCAGTGGTGTTCGGGCAGTGTAGGGGTAATGCTGGGGGTGGTGTTTCAGGGTTTAGGGCAGTGCAGTGGTGTTTGGGCAGTGTAGGGGGTAGTGAAGGGGGTGGTGTTTCAGGGTTTAGGGCAGTGCAGTGGTGTTCGGGCAGTGTAGGGGGTCGTGCTAGGATATGTGTTTCAGGGTTTAGGGCAGTGCAGTGGTGTTCGGGCAGTGTAGGGGGTCGTGCTGGGGGTGGTGTTTCAGGGTTTAGGGCAGTGCAGTGGTGTTCGGGCAGTGTAGGGTGTCGTGCTGAGGGGTGGTGTTTCAGGGTTTAGGGCAGTGCAGTGGTGTTCGGGCAGTGTAGGGGGTCGTGCAGGGGGTGGTGTTTCAGGGTTTAGGGCAGTGCAGTGGTGTTTGGGCAGTGTAGGGGGTCGTGCAGGGGGTGGTGTTTCAGGGTTTAGGGCAGTGCAGTGGTGTTCGGCCAGTGTAGGTGGTCTTGCTGGGGGTGGTGTTTCAGGCTTTAGTGCAGTGGTATTCGGGCAGTGTAGGGGGTCTTGCTGGGGGTGGTGTTTCAGGGTTTAGGGCAGTGCAGTGATGTTCGGGCAGTGTAGGGGGTCTTGCTGGGGCTGGTGTTTCAGGGTTTAGGGCAGTGCAGTGGTGTTCGGGCAGTGTAGGGTGTCGTGCTGAGGGGTGGTGTTTCAGGGTTTAGGGCAGTGCAGTGGTGTTCGGGCAGTGTAGGGGGTCGTGCAGGGGTGGTGTTTCAGGGTTTAGGGCAGTGCAGTGGTGTTCGGGCAGTGTAGGGGGTCGTGCAGGGGGTGGTGTTTCAGGGTTTAGGGCAGTGCAGTGGTGTTCAGCCAGTGTAGGTGGTCTTGCTGGGGGTGGTGTTTCAGGCTTTAGTGCAGTGGTGTTCGGGCAGTGTAGGGGGTCGTGCTGGGGCTGGTGTTTCAAGGTTTAGGGCAGTGCAGTGGTGTTCGGGCAGTGTAGGGGGTCGTGCTGGGGGTGGTGTTTCAGTGTTTAGGGCAGTGCAGTGGTGTTCGGGCAGTGTAGGGGGTCATGCTGGGGGTGGTGTTTCAGGGTTTAGGGCAGTGCAGTGGTGTACGGGCAGTGTAGGGGGTCTTGCTGGGGGTGGTGTTTCAGGGTTTAGGGCAGTGGTGTTCGGGCAGTGTAGGGGGTCTTGCTGGGGGTAGTGTTTCGGGGTTTAGGGCAGTGCAGTGGTGTTCGTGCAGTGTAGGGGGTCGTGCTGGGGGTGGTGTTTCAGGGTTTAGGGCAGTGCAGTAGTGTTCGGGCAGTGTAGGGGATCGTGCAGGGGGTGGCGTTTCAGGGTTTAGGGCAGTGCAGTGGTGTTCGGGCAGTGTAGGGGGTCGTGCTGGGGGTGGTGTTTCAGGGTTTAGGGCAGTGCAGTGGTGTTCGGGCAGTGTAGGGGTCGTGCTGGGGCTGGTGTTTCAGGGTTTAGGGCAGTGCAGTGGTGTTCAGGCAGTGTAGGGGGTCTTGCTGGGGGTGGTGTTTCAGGGTTTAGGGCAGTGGTGTTCGGGCAGTGTAGGGGGTCTTGCTGGGGATGGTGTTTCAGGGTTTAGGGCAGTGCAGTGGTGTTCGGGCAGTGTAGGGGGTCTTGCTGGGGGTAGTGTTTCAGGGTTTAGGGCAGTGCAGTGGTGTTCGGGCAGTGTAGGAGGTCTTGCTGGGGGTAGTGTTTCAAGGTTTAGGGCAGTGCAGTGGTGTTCGGGCAGTGTAGGGGTCATGCTGGGGGTGGTGTTTCAGGGTTTAGGGCAGTGCAATGGTGTTTGGGCAGTGTAGGGGGTCGTGAAGGGGGTGGTGTTTCAGGGTTTAGGGCAGTGCAGTGGTGTTCGGGCAGTGTAGGGGGTCGTGCTAGGATATGTGTTTCAGGGTTTAGGGCAGTGCAGTGGTGTTCAGGCAGTGTAGGGGGTCGTGCTGGGGGTAGTGTTTTAGGGTTTAAGGTAGTGCAGTGGTGTTTGTGTAGTGTAGGGGGTCGTGCTTGGGGCAGTGTTTTAGGGTTTAGGGTAGTGCAGTGGTGCTTGTGTAGTGTAGGGGGTCGTGCTGGGGGTAGTGTTTTAGGGTTTAGGGCAGTGCAGTGGTGTTCGGGCAGTGTAGGGTGTCGTGCTGAGGGGTGGTGTTTCAGGGTTTAGGGCAGTGCAGTGGTGTTCGGGCAGTGTAGGGGGTCGTGCTGGGGGTGGTGTTTCAGGGTTTAGGGCAGTGGTGTTCGGGCAGTGTAGGGGGTCTTGCTGGGGGTGATGTTTCAGGGTTTAGGGCAGTGCAGTGGTGTTCGGGCAGTGTAGGAGGTCTTGCTGGGGGTGGTGTTTCAGGGTTTAGGGCAGTGGTGTTCGGGCAGTGTAGGGGGTCTCGCTGGGGGTGGTGTTTCAGGGTTTAGGGCAGTGCAGTGGTGTTCGGGCAGTGTAGGGTGTCGTGCTGAGGGGTGGTGTTTCAGGGTTTAGGCAGTGCAGTGGTGTTCGGGCAGTGTAGGGGGCCGTGCTGGGGGTGGTGTTTCAGGGTTTAGGGCAGTGGTGTTCGGGCAGTGTAGCGGGTCTTGCTGGGGGTGATGTTTCAGGGTTTAGGGCAGTGCAGTGGTGTTCGGGCAGTGTAGGAGGTCTTGCTGGGGGTAGTGTTTCAAGGTTTAGGGCAGTGCAGTGGTGTTCGGGCAGTGTAGGGGTCATGCTGGGGGTGGTGTTTCAGGGTTTAGGGCAGTGCAGTGGTGTTTGGGCAGTGTAGGGGGTCGTGAAGGGGGTGGTGTTTCAGGGTTTAGGGCAGTGCAGTGGTGTTCGGGCAGTTTAGGGGGTCGTGCTAGGATATGTGTTTCAGGGTTTAGGGCAGTGCAGTGGTGTTCGGGCAGTGTAGGGGGTCGTGCTGGGGGTGGTGTTTCAGGGTTTAGGGCAGTGCAGTGGTGTTCGGGCAGTGTAGGGTGTCGTGCTGAGGGGTGGTGTTTCAGGGTTTAGGGCAGTGCAGTGGTGTTCGGGCAGTGTAGGGGGTCATGCAGGGGGTGGTGTTTCAGGGTTTAGGGCAGTGCAGTGGTGTTTGGGCAGTGTAGGGGGTCGTGCAGGGGGTGGTGTTTCAGGGTTTAGGGCAGTGCAGTGGTGTTCGGCCAGTGTAGGTGGTCTTGCTGGGGGTGGTGTTTCAGGCTTTAGTGCAGTGGTATTCGGGCAGTGTAGGGGGTCTTGCTGAGGGTGGTGTTTCAGGGTTTAGGGCAGTGCAGTGATGTTCGGGCAGTGTAGGGGGTCTTGCTGGGGCTGGTGTTTCAGGGTTTAGGGCAGTGCAGTGGTGTTCGGGCAGTGTAGGGTGTCGTGCTGAGGGGTGGTGTTTCAGGGTTTAGGGCAGTGCAGTGGTGTTCGGGCAGTGTAGGGGGTCGTGCAGGGGGTGGTGTTTCAGGGTTTAGGGCAGTGCAGTGGTGTTCGGGCAGTGTAGGGGGTCGTGCAGGGGGTGGTGTTTCAGGGTTTAGGGCAGTGCAGTGGTGTTCAGCCAGTGTAGGTGGTCTTGCTGGGGGTGGTGTTTCAGGCTTTAGTGCAGTGGTGTTCGGGCAGTGTAGGGGGTCGTGCTGGGGCTGGTGTTTCAAGGTTTAGGGCAGTGCAGTGGTGTTCGGGCAGTGTAGGGGGTCGTGCTGGGGGTGGTGTTTCAGGGTTTAGGGCAGTGCAGTGGTGTTCTGGCAGTGTAGGGGGTCATGCTGGGGGTGGTGTTTCAGGGTTTAGGGCAGTGCAGTGGTGTACGGGCAGTGTAGGGGGTCTTGCTGGGGGTGGTGTTTCAGGGTTTAGGGCAGTGGTGTTCGGGCAGTGTAGGGGGTCTTGCTGGGGGTAGTGTTTCGGGGTTTAGGGCAGTGCAGTGGTGTTCGTGCAGTGTAGGGGGTCGTGCTGGGGGTGGTGTTTCAGGGTTTAGGGCAGTGCAGTAGTGTTCGGGCAGTGTAGGGGATCGTGCAGGGGTGGCGTTTCAGGGTTTAGGGCAGTGCAGTGGTGTTCGGGCAGTGTAGGGGGTCGTGCTGGGGGTGGTGTTTCAGGGTTTAGGGCAGTGCAGTGGTGTTCGGGCAGTGTAGGGGTCGTGCTGGGGCTGGTGTTTCAGGGTTTAGGGCAGTGCAGTGGTGTTCAGGCAGTGTAGGGGGTCTTGCTGGGGGTGGTGTTTCAGGGTTTAGGGCAGTGGTGTTCGGGCAGTGTAGGGGGTCTTGCTGGGGATGGTGTTTCAGGGTTTAGGGCAGTGCAGTGGTGTTCGGGCAGTGTAGGGGGTCTTGCTGGGGGTAGTGTTTCAGGGTTTAGGGCAGTGCAGTGGTGTTCGTGCAGTGTAGGGGGTCGTGCTGGGGATGGTGTTTCAGGGTTTAGGGCAGTGCAGTAGTGTTTGGGCAGTGTAGGGGGTCGTGCAGGGGGTGGTGTTTCAGGGTTTAGGGCAGTGCAGTGGTGTTCGGGCAGTGTAGGGGGTCGTGCTGGGGGTGGTGTTTCAGGGTTTTGGGCAGTGCAGTGGTGTTCGGGCAGTGTAGGGGGTCGTGCTGGGGGTGGTGTTTCAGGGTTTAGGGCAGTGGTGTTCGGGCAGTGTAGGGGGTCTTGCTGGGGGTGATGTTTCAGGGTTTAGGGCAGTGCAGTGGTGTTCGGGCAGTGTAGGAGGTCTTGCTGGGGGTAGTGTTTCAAGGTTTAGGGCAGTGCAGTGGTGTTCGGGCAGTGTAGGGGTCATGCTGGGGGTGGTGTTTCAGGGTTTAGGGCAGTGCAGTGGTGTTTGGGCAGTGTAGGGGGTCGTGAAGGGGTGGTGTTTCAGGGTTTAGGGCAGTGCAGTGGTGTTCGGGCAGTGTAGGGGGTCGTGCTAGGATATGTGTTTCAGGGTTTAGGGCAGTGCAGTGGTGTTCGGGCAGTGTAGGGGGTCGTGCTGGGGGTAGTGTTTTAGGGTTTAAGGTAGTGCAGTGGTGTTTGTGTAGTGTAGGGGGTCGTGCTTGGGGCAGTGTTTTAGGGTTTAGGGTAGTGCAGTGGTGCTTGTGTAGTGTAGGGGGTCATGCTGGGGGTAGTGTTTTAGGGTTTAGGGTAGTGCAGTGGTGTTTGTGTAGTGTAGGGGGTCATGTTTTAGGGTAGTGCAGTGGTGTTTGTGTAGTGTAGGGGGTCGTGCTGGGGGTAGTGTTTTAGGATTTAGGTTAGTGCAGTGGTGTTGGGGTAGTGTTTTAGGGTTTAGGGTAGTGCAGTGGTGTTTGTGTAGTGTAGGGGGTCATGCTGGGGGTAGTGTTTTAGGGTTTAGGATAGTGCAGTGGTGCTTGTGTAGTGTAGGGGGTCATGCTGGGGGTAGTGTTTTAGGGTTTAGGGTAGTGCAGTGGTGTTTTTGTAGTGTAGGGGGTCATGTTTTAAGATGCAACGCTCCAATACCTGACCAGTCTGCACTACATAAAACTGCTAAAAAAATAAAAATAAAAAGTGTTTTGCACACTTTTGTCATTGGGCTATATGTGGGCTACATCGGGTAATATTTGTGCTACATTTGGGCTCTTTTTTCACTGGTGGCCATCTTGGAAGACTTCTTTGTTATGAAGTTTCCTAATTTCCTCATTTACTGCAGTCTCCTCAGTAGGAAATGCTTTCAGTTTTTACTTTGATTCCATCAAGAAGGCATTCAGATGTGTCACACATTTGCCATAAATTCAGCATGTTATTACTCTAGTTGTTCATTAGATCACTGTAGTAAAGCTACTGCTCACCAAGGAGTTAACTGGAAGTCTACTGCTGGTATTGAAAGTGATTGTTTCAGTCTGCATGTCAGAATTTTCTAATGAAATAGAAGAGGATTTGAGATCTCACTTAAAACATGCACTACATTTTCTTTTTGCAGCACTAACCATAATTTCTATGGCAAAATGAACCCCCTCATTTTGTTCCTTTTTAAATTAAATGTTTTAAGTGTTACCAGTTTATTCCAATCAAGATGGCTTCAGGTGTGCCATACTTTTGTCATAAGTAAGGCTGTTAGCACTCTAGTTGTTCTTTAGAACACTCTGGGAAGCTGCAGTAGAACACAAAGGCATCAACTGACAGGCTGCTCCTGTTGAAATATAACAGGAAGATATTTGAGATCTCACTTAAAACATGTCCTAATTTTTCTTTCTACAGCACTAACCATAATTTCTATGGCAAAATGAACCCCATCATTTTGTTCCTTTTTAAATTAAATGTTTTAAGTGTTACCAGTTTATTCCAATCAAGATGGCTTCAGGTGTGCCATACTTTTGTCATAAGTAAGACTGTTAGCGCTCTAGTTGTTCTTTAGAACACTCTGGGAAGCTGCAGTAGAACACAAAGGCATCAACTGACAGGCTGCTCCTGTTGAAATATAACAGGAAGATATTTGAGATCACACTTGAAAGATGTCCTAATTTTTCTTTCCAGAGCACTAACCATAATTTCTATGACAAGATGAACCCCATCATTGTGTTCCTTTTTAAATTAAATGTTTTAAGTGTTACCAGTTTATTCCAATCAAGATGGCTTCAGGTGTGCCATACTTTTGTCATAAGTAAGGCTGTTAGCACTCTAGTTGTTCTTTAGAACACTCTGGGAAGCTGCAGTAGAACACAAAGGAATCAACTGACAGTCTCTGCCCTTGTTGGATGTACATGTTTTACTGAGAATGTCAGACTTCATTCTCACATGACTGTGAAAGATAATGTGAATTTACAGAAAATATGCTCTCATTTTAGCTTCTGGGGCACCTTCCAAAACTGTATGGGACAAGCATGTGAAAATAGTTTTCTCTCAAACATGATTCATGATATACCAGCAGAAGGTTTTTCACAGGGTAAAATCACCTTAGAACACACCACAATTCCTGAAATTAGTATGGTACCATCAACAAATGAATTCTAATGTAACTAAAGTCTGTTATCACCCTTTATAGTTCTCCTTTTGGTAACCCTCAAAATCTTCGATTCACTACAATGCATTTCAATGGGGTACTATCATTTATATTGGTCCCAAGATGGCTGCCAGCAATTCCAGGATGAAGTGCTGACAGCCAATCAGATCTCACGATGACATGTGTGGTTAGGCTCCGCCCAGATATATATGTATTTTTACTTTTGATTTTCTCAGCAACTACTGAACGGATTTACACCATTTAACAAAAAGGGTTCTTTTTGAACCAAGAACTACCTCTTTGCCAAATTTGGTGTAATTCCGTCCAGCAGTTCGGGCTGTAGCCTTGCATAAAGTTTCCTATGGGAAATTGATTTTTTGACTCTTATTTTTTTCATTTCTCCGCAACTACTGAACGGATTTACACCATTTAACAAAAGGGTTCTTTCTGAACCAAGAACTACCTCTTTGCCAAATTTGGTGTAATTCCGTTCAGCAGTTCGGGCTGTAGCCGTGTCTAAAGTTTCCTATGGGAAAATGAATTGGGAAAACACGTTTTGGGACCCCCTTTTTCTCGGCCCCCGCTTGACGAATCACCCTGAGACTTTCAGGGTAGGAGCGGACCGGAGCGGGCCATAAAGTTTGAAAATTTCGCGAAGATTAGTCAACCGACGCAAGAGTTATTTCAAATAGAATGTCGCGGATTTCCTATGGAAAATAGGTCCTAACTATAACTATCTACTGGCGACCGCCAGTAGATAATACAAAAAATATATATATATATATATATATATTTGTTTAGAAATACATGTATAGGTCATGTGTATTAAGGGGGTGGGCAAGTTGATGTTTAACTTGTCATTGTGTATAGTAGGTAAGATAGTTTTTGCTGCCATTTGTACTATTTGCACTATTTTTTAGATAAAAAGTTTTTAAGCTGATTTACAACATTGTTTTTAATTGAACTGTACTGTTTGAATTTGAATCTGATATTTCGCTATAGTGGGCGAAGGTGGAAATTGAACCCTCAATCGGGAGTAGCTCCCTGACCGACGATGCCATTTTTCCACACGGCGCGGTCTAGTTGTTGAGCTGGCGAGCACAAAACGGGCCGTTGCTCAAGCGCGCTCGACCCCGTAAGTCCAGACATAACAGCGCTCTGACTACTGCTTTTGCTGCCATTTGCACTTTTTGCACTGTTTTTTAGATAAAAAGTTTTTAAGCTGATTTGAAACATTGTTTTTAATTGAACTGTACTGTTTGAATTTGAATCTGATATTTCGCTATATAGTGGGCGAAGGTGGGAATTGAACCCTCAATCGGGAGTAGCTCCCTGACCGACGACGCCATTTTTCCACATGGCGCAGTCTAGTTGTTGAGCTGGCGAGTACAAAACGGGATGCTGCGCGAGCGCGCAGCGGACGTGCGCAGCGGGCGCGCAGCGGACGTGCGCAGCGGGCGCGCCGCTGGCGTGCCAAAGGTGCGCCTAAGGCAAGCCCGTCTGCGCCCATCACTGTCCCGGAGGAGGCCGGAGCCGGAAATGCTGCCGGTTTTGCGCACTTACCCAGGGAATTCGTGTCGTATAGTAGGTCAGAGCTCCTAGCCATTAGGCAACAGGTGAGTTGTTGCCCCTTAGAAAGTATCAGGTTGTTTGATAATTTTCTTTCCTGCACCCTCTGTAATTGGGTAGCTGACCCTCACAACAGCAAATTGATTGAAGGTAGTGTATTGAAGGAAAGGAATAGTGTAGTCTTGGATCGGGACATACGGGATAACGGCTGTTTGAAGGCCCTACTCCTGAACACACGTTCCATAAAAAAACATGAAGCTCAAGTATATGACCTCATACTCGAGACTGATCCCGATTTAATGTTTGTGACTGAGACATGGTTTAACGAGAGCTCTAATCCCATGATTTCGAGTGCTATCCCTCCTGATTACCGGATTATTAGGAAGGACCGGCCAGTGGGCAGAGGGGGCGGAATCGGCATTATTTTTAAGAAAACATTTTCATGCTCGATTCTACCCTCGCTGGACATTGAGGGTGCTGAAAGCCTGAGCTTTCTGTTCTCCGTTTCTGACCACCAGTTAATTGCGGGGGTCCTTATTTATAGGCCACCGGGTCCTGTTGGCAAATTCTCTGAGTCTCTCAGCCAAGCCATCTCCCCAATTTTCACCAAATATAGGCATTGCCTTGTGTTAGGTGATTTTAACATTCATATGGATGTTCCATTTGAATCCGAGGCATCCAGGTTGTTGGAATCTTTAGAGATTTTTGATCTGTCCCCTTATATTCATCTCCCCACCCACGAAAAGGGACATATTTTAGATCAGATATTCTCCAACGCTGAGAGTAGAAACATATTCCACTTCCACTGGTGTGGTCTGATCATTTCCTCCTGGGTTTCAAGATCCCAATGACCCTACCTTATTCCCAATCGCGGGGGAAGCCCGGCCCTAATACCTTTAGATCTTTCAGCCAGATTAACCCCGATACTTTGAGGGCAGCATTGGATCAGTATCCAATTCCCTATAGCGGCGATCCCGAGCTCGACGCCCCTAGTTTGGAGAGTTGGCTTGAAGATCGTGCTTCTGAGTTGGCCGCACCGTGGTTTACGGAAATTCTTAGGAAAAGCAGGAGTGCCTGCAAACAACTAGAGAGAGTGTGGCGCAATAAGTTGACCCCTGAGGATAAGGCCATCTATAAACAAGCCTTGAAAGCCTATTATAATGATGTGCGCCCCAAAAAGAAAAATGTTCTTTCCTCAAAAATTAAGGGGGCGGTCCACAAGAGTAAAGAAATCTTTAAAATTGTTAAGGACTTTACATCCCCTAGTGCAGTGAGCTTGCCGTTCACCCCGACTTCTGTATGGGTTCATCAGATGGCCAGTTATTTTCATGATAAGAGTTGCCTGATACAACAATCTTTTGTTTCTATGGATACACTTAATACTGTTGAAACAGAGGGCGTAGATCCCGTGTCCGATGGGGCTGGTTATTCGATCAACCAATTCCCCCCTATTTCCTTAGATAAATCCCTTGAGATCATGGTATCACTGAAGTCAGGTTCCCCGACAGACCCATGTCCGGCAAAAATTTTGATGAACATCGCCGAGACTATTAATCCTGCTGTCAATTTAGTTTTGAATTCCTCGCTACAAAAGGAGACGGTACCTAGCTGTTGAAAAAAGGCTAAAATCATTCCGTTGCTGAAGAAACCAATGGCTGATCCTGCAGCCGCGCCCAACTATAGGCCCATATCTATGCTGCCATTCTTCTCTAAAGTACTGGAAAAATATGTTAATTCAGTACTAACAGAATATGTGGAAGTGAATCATGTCCTCCATGACAGTCAGTCAGGCTTTAGAGCCTCCCTTAGTACTGAGACAGCGCTTCTTGAAGTCTCAGAAATCATTAAAACACAGTTGGATAAAGGGGGGAGTGCTGTAGTGATACTATTGGACTTATCTGCGGCCTTTGATACCGTGTCCCATGACCGGCTCCTGCGAAGGCTGATGGAGTGTGGTATTGGGGGCACGGTATACAAGTGGTTCTCCTCATTTTTGAGTGAGCGGCAGCAGGAAATCTGGTCCCCTCCCCTGTCAGCTGCGATTCCTCCTATGAAGGTTGGTGTCCCACAGGGCGCAATTTTGAGTCCAACGCTCTTTAACATTTATATGGCCCCCCTTGCTCTCCTGGCGGAGTCATACGGCGCGAAGATTATTTCTTTCGCCGATGACACGCAATTGATGTTCACGTGCGACAAACGGTCTAACTTTGGAGGGAGCAAGATTAAAAGATGTTTGACGGAGGTTTTTTCCTGGATGCGACTCAACCAACTAAAATGTAATCCGGAAAATTCTGAAATTATCTTTTTTGCTGCCCACCATGTGAAGATTGGAGCCACTGGTGGCCCCGTGACATGTCTCCTCCTGCAGCTCCGGTCTGCACGGTGAAGAACTTGGGAGTCAAATTAGATGCCAATTTGTCGATGAAGACTCAAATTCAAACCATTGCCGGGACATGCTGTGGTCTGTTAAAAATGGTAAAAAATGTTCTCCCTCTATTACTGGTTGATTGTCATAAAACTGTTGTGCAAGCCTTGATTTCATCCAGTTTGGACTATGTCAACGTACTCTATCTAGGCTTACCGGAATTTCTACTCAATCGGCTGCAGGTGGTTCAGAACGCTGCAGCCAGAGCTATTCATATGGTAAATTCCAGAATGCATATGTCGCCCCACCTGAAGGCATTGCACTGGCTTCCAGTTAGAAGGAAGATTCAGTTTAAGGCGCTAGTGCTGGCCCACCGAGCATTCCACGGCACTGGTGCCATCTATTTGAGAAGGAGGTTCCATCATTATGAGCCGCAACGGGTCTTGAGGTCCGCAGGGCAGTCCCTCATGTTCATTCCTAAATTTGCTCGTTCTCGGGTGGGGGGGCGGCGCTCTTTTCAAGTCCTGGCGGCGCGCCTATGGAATGATATGCCTCTGCATCCTAGACAGGTACAGGACTTGACACTTTTTAGGAGACTAGTAAAAACCTGGTTGTTCCAGCAATAGCATATTGGCAGGCAGGGCCCGAGCTCTTAATGGTCGTGACTTTTGGTGGTCAAGCGCCGGGACACTCTACGTGAGTAGCCGCGCGCTTTATAAATCCCAATTTTCATTTCATTTCATTTCATCATCATTTGCATTGACTACTTGATAAGTTTGGCCCAACATGCAGCTCAATTTGGGTGACTACTTTAAAAGATTCATGCCCATAAGTCTCCAATGTCTTCTTCCCCTGGGGAGGTGTTGCTTTGTGGCTGGTTCTGTTTTCCCGGTCCTATGAAAAAATATGTGTGTACAATGTACAATAGATGTAATATGTGGTTACACTCACACTCAAAACATATGAGGCCTCTCAGTGGCACAGGAACACATTAACCCTTCTCATCCCAGTGTAGCATTATTCACCATCTATCAGTTTACACAGGGCCCCAACAATATGCCCTTAAATGTTTTTGCATACTGTGTTGCGCCGCGGGCCATTACTCAGCCCGTGGCGCTACCCGCTTCATAATCGCAGGCTGTGGTGCAACCTGCGACGCCCCTGCAGCGCCTCCTTCTCGGGTGCATCGCGGTGCTGTGCGGCTGCCCGCTGTTTCAGCATCGCGGTTACACTCTGCGACACTTATGTCTAGTCGGGCACGCCACAGCACCACGCGTTGGCCCGTTAATGCGCATTAATTCACAGTAGGAACACTGCAGCTCCAATTTTGGAGCTGCGGCTTCCAGTACTTCTATGGGGCATATTTTCACTCACCTTTTGTTGTGCACATTTCACTTTGACTTCCAGTATACTCTCCTGGTGACATCTTGTTACTTCTTCTTCCCATGAGTCCTCACTCTTGTTTCCCAGAGGGCCTTGGGAAGGTTCTTTGTTTAACCCTTTCCTATTCCTTACATTTCCTTTTCACTATCCAAGATGGCAACTGCGTATTTCCTGTTACCTCACTTCCTGTTAACTCACTTCCTGCTACATCACTTCCTGCCTATGGGTATTTAAGGGGTTGAATCCTTCGATGCCTTGCGTTGCAACACTCCTTTCTCCTTCTGGTGTGTCCTCGCTCCTGCTGGTGACCTTTGCTCCTGCTTGGTGTATTTCTGCTTCTTGTTGGTGCACTTTTGTTTCCAGTTGGTGCTTCCTTTTCCAGTTTGGATTTCTTTAAACCTTCTACTCCTATTTGGAACTCCTGAATTCTATTCTCCACTCCTGGCTGGTGTTTGCTCTTATTTGTGGGTTCTTTCCTTCCTTTCCGTTCCTGAAGTTTCTGCCTTCATCAGAGGTTTTTACCTACTGGGTTTTTTCCTCTTGGGACTCCTTTTGGAAGGCACAGTCTGCTCTGGCTTTTCATTTTCGGCAGCACCGTGGCTACCAGAAAGGGTTGCCCTTTCCCTGGACAGAACAGAACCCTCAAGAACCAAAGTCGAGAACCTCTCCAACATGCCAGAACTGGTAAGAACATTACAAGTCGTGACAGATTGCAACGCCCAAAAACCTGTTTTGATCCTGATGCCATGGATCTTCCTCAAGCATCACCTACTGAAGGATCAGTAGAAGTGATACAGGCCTTAGTGCAGACTGTTCAACAGCAAGCCCAAGAATTACAACAGTTACGTGAAGAAAATGTAGCTTTGCGCCAAGTGTTGGCTGCTAAGACATCTGATGTACCCGCAGTCTCTCCCACCACTTCTCGTTATTCCAGAGATCTGAATAGGTTGAAAGAATTTCTGGATTACTTAACAGTATTTTTTGCCTTCCGCCCAACCCAATTTGCACTGGACAGAACTAAGGTTGGGTATCTGATTATCGCCTTATCTGGTCCTGCGTTGGTATGGGCAACTCCCTTGGTGGCCTCGGAAGATCCTCGGTTATCAAATTACATGTCCTTTCTTGCTGACTTTAAACAAATGTTTCAAAGACCCAGCTTGGAGACCTCAGCAGAAGAAGCCCTGTGTGACATTCAACAGGGGAACCAGGATGTCCTGCAATACAAAAACGCACTTTAGACAACTGGCCGCAGAGACCACTTGGGTGGAACGAACATTAGTCACTCTTTTTCGCAGAGGTCTAAAAGAAGGCTTTAAAGACAAATTGGTTCATTCTCCTCGCGCAGAAACCATGACTGAACTAATGGATTTAGCATTGTCAGTTGAACATCGTCTCAATGAACGTCGATTGGAAAGGCGAAAATCACGTGTCCATCAACAATCAGGAACGACACGACCTAGTACTCGTAGAACAGAAGCTCCCATACCAGAAACACTACCTTCGACAGGAGAAGAATCAATGCAGCTAAGCCTGACCAGAGGACCATTGTCTGAGGCCGAACGAGAATACAGGAGAAAACAAGGACTGTGCCTATATTGTGGAGCTTCTGGTCATATGATTCGCTATTGTCCTACCCATCCATCGAGGCAGTCAGAAAACGCCAGATCCCGTCCTCAGGAAGGAGGGAGAGGACGGGATGGTCTGGAATACCTTCAATCTGCACTTCAAAAGAAACCTCAAATTCTCTTTTACTTTTACCTATGTTTCTACGATTATCTGATGGTACAAAAGAAAGTGTACTGGCATTGTTAGATTGTGGTGCCAGTGGAATGTATTTAGACGAAAGATGGGCTACAGAGAGACGAATATGCCATATTCCGAAGGAGACTCCGGAACAAGTACATACAGTGGATGGGACTCTTCTTGTTTCTGGACCAGTCAAAGAAATGATGCCATCACTACAACTGACTTTTGGAAGACACCAAGAGTACTTGTCCTTTGACCTGATTGCCTCACCCAATCATATCATGATTTTAGGAATACCTTGGCTGATCAGACACAATCCTTACATTAATTGGGAAACTAGGACTATTTCCTTATCGTCACATATTTGTCATCAATTCTATTATCTTACTGAGGAATACTGGTCTCCAAAAGAGAAGCCTATGGTGAAAAAAGAAGCTTGTAACTCCGTTAACACAGTTCAAGGTGTACCCAGTCACTACCAAATGTATACGGATGAGTTTCATAAACCGAAGAACTTGACACTGCCCCCTCACAGGGAGTTTGATTGTGCTATTCCTCTAGAACCAGGAGCGACAGTTCCTTTTGGATGAATATACTCTCTCACTGATCCTGAGAAGAAAACCCCTTAGACAATACCTTGAAGAAAACCTTCAAAGTGGTTTGATTACTCGGTCCTCCTCACCTGCTGGGGCACCCCTCTTCTTCGTGCCAAAGAAGACTAAAGATCTACAGCCATGTATAGATTTCAGGGGTCTGAACAAGATCACCATATAAGATCGCTATCCCTTACCCTTGATTAAGGATATCTTGGAGTCTGTTAGAGGGGCACAAATATTTACCAAATTAGACCTTAGGGGTGCCTATCATTTCCTTCGAGTCAAAGAAGGAGATGAGTGGAAAAACGCATTCAGAACACCCTTGGGGCATTTCAAATATCGAGTTATGCCCTTTGGACTAACCAATGCCTCTTCCATCTTTCAAAGATTCCTGGATAACGTGTTCTCGGATCTCTTAAATCAGATTGTTGTAATATATTTGGATGACATTCTGGTTTATTCAGCTGCTCCTGAGTTGCATTATGCACACGTCGCTCAAGTCCTGGAAAGACTATGTCAAAACAATCTTTTCTGTAAGCCTGAGAAGTGTGAGTTCGATAAATCTGAAGTGGAGTATTTGGTTTACTGGATCAACAAGACAGGGATTGCCATGGATCCACAAAAAGTAAAGGCTATTTTAGATTGGCCTTCACCTTCAACCATCAAAGAAACCTAATGTTTCTTAGGCTTGACAAACTTCTATCGCCAATTCATTTGCTCACTGTACAAGTTATATCTCCCAAACCTTAAAGAAGGAAAATCTCCGACAAGGATTCAAATGGACTGAAGCTGCTGAAAGAGCTTTTCAGTCATTGTAACAGGCATTCACTCAAGCTCCTGTTTTACATCATCCAGATACAAGAAGGAAGTTTATTGTAGAAAAAGATGCTTCCAAAGGAGCAATAGGTGCTGTGCTCCTCCAAAAAGAAGACGACAGGCTGGAACATTCTGTTTTTTACTTATCACACGTCCTGTCAGATTTTGAGAGAAACTACTCTGTTCTCGAGTGAGAGCTATTAGCCATGAAGTTGGCCTGTCGTGAATGGAGACAGTTCCTAATGGGTACCAAGGAACCGTTCGAAATCAGAACAGATCATAGGAATCTACAATATCTTCGCAACCTTCAGTGTCAGAATAGTTGTCAGGCCCGGTGGGCTTACTTTTTTAGCCGATACAATTTTACCATTACTTATATACCAGGGTCGCAGAACAGTCTCAGAACAGTCTGGCAGATGCCTTATCCCGTAGTCATCTAGAAGGTCCAACACTCTCACAACAAAACATAATCGAGGGGGGCGTGGTCTCGCTACTCATGGAGCGAGACGCATGCCGAGAGAGCTCCGGACCGCCGCTGCCTTCATAAGCTTTTAAAGCGGCATTGGGGCTTCCCTGGCGACGCTGCTTGGAGCACCTAGACTTCGGCAGGGATTGGGCATCCCCTGTCAGCTCGGCGCACACCTCGGGCTGCTGGCTGCGGTGTTTCAGGCAGCTCGGAGTCGGGTCCCGGCCCAAGTGTGCACAGCCGCCATTTTGTGCCTTCCGGGCCCAGAAGTGCCTTGGACCGCCGAGTGCCCGCACCACCCTCTCGCTGTCACACCTGGGCACCCTACCGGATCTCCTGGGGTCCGTGGCGGAGATCTGGAGGCCCGGACACCCCTGTTCTGGCCCGCGGAGGGTGTGCTTCCCAGCAGCGGCTGCTTCGGCCACCATCTTGGGCCTTTCAGCATGGTCCGTGGGGGCGGGCACGGAGTCCTGGCCTGGCCATCCGCTATCCCCTGGAGGCATCGCTTTTGCGACTGGGCGCCAGAGGTCTTCTGACATTGCTTGCCTCCTTGGACTGCTGGCGGCAGTGCTCCTGATGGCTCAGGGTCGGGTCCCGGCCTGAGTAAATGCAGCCGCCATTTTGTGCCTCCCCGGGCTCTGGAGAGTCTTTGTCTTGCGAGGGCCTGCACCATACCCTTATCGCTGCACCTGGAGGCCCTACCTGCCTTTCTGGGGTCCGGGGCGGAGGCCTGGAGGCCCAGACCTCCTTGTTTTGACGCACGGAGGATGTGCTGATCCGCAGCGGCAGTTATTGCCACCATCTTGGGCTCCCTGACATGGCCTATGGAAGCGGGCTGCGGAGGCCTGGCCCGGCCCTCCGCCATTCCCTTGTGATGCCACCAGAGGTACCCAGACATCGCGTGCCGGTCATTGCCAGCCGGACATCACTTGCCTGCCGGGTGCACCTTCCTGGCCGCTGGTGGCGGTGTGCTTGGGGGCCCCGGAGGGGGGCCTGCAATGGGTGCCCGCGGCTGCCATTTCAGATCCTGCTGGGCACCTGAGAGCTCCTGAAGATGGGGACCTTCCATCGACACTCTACTGCACACTGGTGAGCCTTGTTCGACTCTCTGGGCATTGGAGCCGGGGCTTGGTGACCTGGGCGCGCAGCTCTACCCCACAACGGGTGTGTCGTCCCATCGCTGCTGAGACTCCTGATACCTTGGGCCTGCCGGCGCAGCACCCGGGAACGAGCTTCCGAACACTGGACAGACTGCCCATCCTGCCTGTCCCCTGGGGGTTCTGAGAGGCCGCCCTTCGAGTGGAGGTGAGTGGCGACGCACGCTGGACTGCTGCTCCCTATGCTCATGGCCCGCATGGCAATTGGGCTCTGGATTGACCATCCTACCTTCCTGACTTCGCCTCCCTGCCGGCCTGCGATGTCCATTCCTGTGCGCTCTTGCGGGTGACCCCCTGCTCCTGCCACATACCTGGCCCTGACCCTTGTGAGACGTGGGGAATCACTGCACCTGCTGGGGATACATGGGGGGCTCACAGGACTCCTTCCTTCATCCGGCCTGTGACTCGGACTCTTTCGCGCAGCTGGGGGAGACTCTGAGGGGCCTCGGACTTTGAAGGGTCAGGCCCCCGCCTCTCACTTCTTGCCTGGGGAACTCCCCGCCCCCGTATATTGTGGTGATCTCTATTATCTGCACGGGGAGACATCTGGCCTACTCCGGCACCCTCTGGCTCTGGTCCCCTGCCCGGCGCGTGGGAGCCTGAGGGGTCATGACACGCTCTAAGGCCGGGAAGGACACAGCTGCACCTCTGAAGGACAACCTTGTGGAACAAGCCGGGCTCTACTCCTGTCGTGCATAAGGCATCATCGACGGGGGGCCCTCTGACCTTGTCACCCAATCCTTCATGGCCAATTTTATGCAAGAACTTAAATCTGAAATTGGCTCTCTCCGAACAGAGCTACAATCCTGTGTTAAGGAGCTCAGGAGAGACATCGTGGAAATTGGAGGGAGAGTTGATGACCTCGAGAAGACGGTTGATGCTCGCACGGAGGATCAAGAGCAACTTTGGCAGCGCCTGGCCCTCTTAGAGGAACAGCATATCGAGCTCCAAATCAAACAGGAGGACTTAGAAAATCGGGACCGACGTAACAACCTGTGCCTGAGAGGGGTCCCGGCTGGGGCAGAGGGCTCTGACATCATGACCTTTGTTGCAGATCTGTTACACGAAATCAGAGGGGATGACGATGCCTCCCCGCCGGCACTTGATCGCTCCCACCGTGTGTCTGGTCCTCCTGGTCGCCCTGGTCTTGTCCCCGACATACTGGCCCGGGTCCACTTTTTCACGGAAAAAGAGGCCATCCTCAAGGCAGCACGCTCCAAGTCGGAACTAAACTACAAGGGATCTCCCATCCAGCTATTCCAGGACCTGGCCCCTACCACGCTCCGTCGCCCCAGGGACTTCAAACCCGTTACCGACAAGTTAAGGGAGCTGGGCGTCCAGTACCAATGGGGCCACCCTTTCGCACTCATCTTCCAATGGGAATCCAAACACCGGGTCCTGCGATACTTCCAAGAGGCCGCGCAACTGCTACACCTCCTGGTCACTCCGCCATCCAGTCCTTCAAGACTACCATCTCTTAGCCACGAGCCTGCGAAACCACAATGGGCAAGGGTGCCTCGATCCCGGCGCCTGTCTAACCAGGGGGAGCGCGCTTCTTCTCAAGCCAAACAAGACATTATCCAACACCTTCGTTCCTTGGATGGTGGGCGATCTCCCTCCTGCTCTCAGCCTACAGAGAACTAAAGGACTTGACATCTCTTAGCATGCCACTGATCCTCGTCGTCTCCAGTGGCCATCTGCGGAGAAGGGACAGGACCTTCACTCTCCTGGTTTGCTCACCCCTTGCCCTGAACACATCGAGGCAGTGGTACCGGAGTGTGCTCCCCGACGGCGGTGCTGATATCCTTAGACCAGCTCCCCTACCTATTCCTTGGAGAGTGACATCTCTGGGATGGCTTGTGCCATTGAGCCTAGCTTGCTCCTGGACTGGAATAGGTCATGTTGGCCACGTTGGCCGCTGCTTAATTTGGATATTCTGCTTCTCTTCTCTTGCTCTCCTTCCCCTTTTCTTCTTCTCTTTTCTTCTCTGTTTGGAGGGAGGGTGGACCTAGCTACTATAGGTGCGCTATTTCTCGAGCAAGGGCTGCTAAGTGCTGTATCGACCCCCCCTGCCTCACATTGGACTCTGCGAATAACTCCTGCTGTACTTACTTCCTATGGGGGCATGCCGGGGGCGGCTGGGTGGTGCTGCATTTTACTCTACTCCCCCTGCCTGCGATGGCGCCTGTGCGCGGTCTGCCTTTGTCATGACTTCTGTACCCTGTTTGAAACTCCTTTCCCTTAATGTAAAAGGTCTCAACTCCCCCAACAAGCGCCGCCAGATATGGCGATATTTACTACAGCAGAACCCAGACGTTGTCTTTCTACAAGAGACCCACCTGATGAAGGCAGACATCCCCTGCATGGGCCACCCTCGATACGCCCTTCAATTCTGGGCATCTGCACCTACTAAAACGGCTGGGGTGGCTATTCTTTGCAGGGCAGGTATCCATCAGGGGGACCCCAGGGTGATACGTGGCAAAGATGGTAGATTCATCAAATTGGTGGTCAAGATCGGGCAACTTGCTTTCACTCTTTGCAACATTTATGCTCCTAATCAAGCACAGGACCTCTTCATTAGGGAATTCCTGCAGGAACAGGTACCACATGATGATCCTCACCTCATCCTGGGGGGCAATTTCAACCTGGTCTGGGATGCGGGCCTGGACCGTAGCGATGGCTCGTTTCATGGGGCAGGGGCCATGTCCTCTTCCTTAAAAAAGTGTCTAACTGATCTTGGCTTATTAGATATTTGGCGCTACCACTCCCCAGCCACCCGCGACTACTCTTATTATTCTCATGTCCATCGTTCTTACTCTCGCATCAATTATGTATTCGTTTCACACTCCCTGATCAGCAAAACCCTCTCGGCATCTATGTCTGACATCTCCGTCTCCGATCATGCTCACGTGGAGCTTCTACTGCAGGACCACTCATCTCACCCACATCGTTCTCCCCGTTGGTGACTCCCTCCCCAGGTTCTTCGAGACCCCGTGGATGTCGCAGAACTCCTGGAAGCTATCACGTCCTACTTCGTGTCCAATGATCTTCCTGAAACTCCCTTCCACGTGGTTTGGGACGCTTTTAAAGCCACGATTCGGGGCCGAATTACGTCCATTGCTATAGCTCGGGCTCGGGAAGCCCGTCTCTTTGAAAATAATCTATCTTGGGACATAAAAACGCTCGAAAGATTGGATCAGGAACGTCCCCTGTCCCTCCACAAGCAATGCCTAGCTATGCTTAGAGGCCAGCTACGTGCACATAGAACAAACAAAGCAGAACATGTTCTCCTGGCACTGAAGCAACGGTATTATGAAGGGGGGGATAAGGTGGGAACGGTCCTGGCCCGTCGCCTCTGAACACGGGCCGCTAAGGCGCACATTGCTAAAATAAAACTGGATGATGGCACGTGGGCCACTACTGAAGCCTCTAAACTGAAAGCCTTCCACGAATACTACTCGTCCCTTTATGCACAGGATTCGCCCAATCCGGAACAGATACAGGCTGTACTGGGAGAATGCACCTGGTCTCCGATTAGCCGACACCATGCACAGCTCCTTGAGGACCCGCTCACCCAGGAGGAAATTACCGGCGCTCTGAAAGACCTCCCTCTTGGTAAATCTCAGGGACCAGATGACCTCCTGGTCTCTTTCTATCGCACTTTTCTCCCGCAGCTTGAGATCCATCTACTTTGTCTTTTTAACTCCTTCTCGGATTCTGGGGACCCTCCACCTCTATGGCAATGGCCGAAATTGCACTGCTTCCCAAACCAGGGAAGGATCCCATGCTCTGTTCCTCTTTCCGCCCCATTGCGCTTTTAAACATGGATCTTAAACTCTATACCAAAATACTACCCAAACGACTCGACCCGCATCTGCCCGGGCTTATCGATCCTGACCAGGTTGGCTTCATTCGCCACCGACAGGGAGCGGACAATGTGCGGCATATCGCACATTTAGTCGGGAAGGCTCACCACTGGAATATACCCGCGTGCTTGTTGTCACTCGATGCTGAAAAAACATTCGACCGGGTGGATTGGGTCTTTCTCCGGGCTGTCCTGCATAAAATAGGACTGGGCCCTCAGATGATTGCTAGGATCATGGCTCCCTACCTTTCTCCTTTAGCCCAGGTACGGGTTAACGGCCAACTCACGAGACCCATCTCGGTCTATAGAGGCACCAGCCAGGGCTGTCCTCTTTCTCCCCTATTATTTGCCCTTGTTGTAGAACCCCTTACCATCATGATACGCCAGTCCCCTGACATTCATGGCATCACCCTCGGAGGTTTGGACCATAAAATAGCCTTGTTTGCGGATGACCTCCTTCTCACGCTATCCCGCCCGCGAACCTCCTTGTCTGCCCTTCATGGACTGCTCCAATCGTTCAAACTGGTTTCAGGCCTCAAAATCAACCATGCTAAATCATGGGCCCTGAATCTCACAATCCCTGAGGCGGAGATCCCTGTGCTCCAGTCTCTCGTCCCATATCAATGGGCTTCCCATTCCATCCGGTACTTAGGGCTCAATTTGACTCCCAATCTCGCCACGTGGTCACAAGCTAATTGGCAGGAATGTAAAAAGGTCGCACTAGAGGATCTGCAAACGTGGAAGTCTCTCCCTCTTTCCTGGCGGGGCGCCTGAACACAGTTAAAATGTCGGTGCTCCCAAAAATAATATACCTATTTCAGACTCTTCCCACACCTTTCCCACAACACCAGATCCACAACCTCCAGCGTGAACTCACCAATTTCATTTGGGGAGGGCATCGGCCCCGCTTCTCTAATAAAATACTTTTGCTACCGCGAGACAGGGGGGATTGGCTTGTCCCAATTTGATGGAGTATTACTGGGCCTCTCACCTTCGTTTTATTTCGGAATGGATGGCGTGGGAGAGTGAGAAAGTCTGGTTCCATATGGATAGGGCGGAGACCTGTAGACCCATATGGGATCTTGCATGGCTTCCAGGGGAGGCTCGCTCACGCAGCGCCTATATAGCCATCCCCACAAAGACGATGCTCGATATCTGGGATAAGCTAGCATTGTCTAGGGGTCTTACCTCTTTTCCGTCCCCTCACACACCTATCGCACGCAACCCACATTTCCCGCCTGCCTTGCACCCACATTCTTTTTTTTCGGCCTGGTCGGATGGGGATGTCGGACACTTCGGGACCTCTTTAACGGAGACTCCTTTAAATCCTTCGACCAATGCAGACGGGACTTTCAGCTCTCCGAGGGGGCTAGGTTACAATATCTCCAACTCCGGCATTGGGTCCAGGCGTCATCCTCTGCACAGGAAGCCACCCGCCCCTTTACCCCTTTTGAATGGCTGGTGCGCTCTTTTGACATCTCCAGGGGTCTGATCTCTCGCACATATTAAGTCCTCCAACACTCTCCCCGGTTTGTCCCACATGCTTACCAGTCCAGGTGGCAGTCTGACACATCCACTGACATCACGCCCACACAATGGGACCACTTGTGGTGCGACATTCCGAAGGTTTTCCGCAGCATCTCCCAGAGGGAAACCGCGTACAAGGTTATGACACAATGGTATTACACCCCCATAGGTTGCACAAAATGTTTCCTACTTCCTCACCTCTCTGCTGGCGTTGCACGAGTGCCACTGGGGACTTTCTCCACATCTGATGGACTTGCCCGCTCTTGACCACCTACTGGCAGGAGGTCCTTAGTCACATCAAACTGGTAATTGGCTACCCGTTGCCCGAAAACCCGTCCACAGTAATTTTAGGCCTCAAGCCAGTGAACTTGCTTGCCATGACGCGCAGGGATTGGCATCTTAGCCTCCATATGCTTGGCGCCGCCAAGCAAATCATAGCTCTCTACTGGAAGATGGCTGAAACACCTCCAGTGAATGTCTGGTTCACTCGCCTGTGGCATACTATGGCAATGGAGTTGCTCAAGGCGCGTCTGCAACTCCGAGACACCAACTTCACCAAACTTTGGCAACCGTTGATAGACTATTTTTTGCAAATTGGAACATGCCCATCTTCAGCCTCTGAAGCTCCGGGCTCTGCGCCTATTCGAAGATACCATATCCCCCCTGGATGCGGATAGTCTCTGGGGACCCAATAGAGATTCCGTCTGACCCCTTCATTAGGTGGGGATATCCCTGCAAGCTATCACGCTCCTCCCCCTCCTTGCCCCCTCCTACCAAAGAGGGATCAGAATTTAGATGTGGGACGCCCTATCCACCATGCCCTTACTTCGCTCAGCCCTCCCCCCTCAGTTGGAACCCTCCATCATCCCACTCCCTCCTACAGCTTAGGTAACCTGGCTCCCCCCTTGAGTGGTACCCCTGGTATGCGTTGGCCTTGGGGCATGCAGCTGCCTTGCTTTCTCTACCTACGTTCACCGATCTTGGGGGACGCTGAATATCACCCTCCTTCTCTGTCTACTCGACTTCCTTTCTTCCTCTTCTTTTTCCTCCTTTTCCCCTCTCAGTTTTCTAATGATCTTGATGGCTATATTGTTCTTATTTGAATTGTATTCTCAATAAACAGATTTGAAACAAAACATAATCGAGCCACAACGAATCATTGGCACAGTTCAATCATTCCTTAGACAGAGTATACCTCCATAAACCAAGAAGAATGGAAGAAGCTGAATGACCAGATTAAGCAGCAAGATAGATACTATTACTATGGTAGAGCATTATTCCTCCCAACCCAAAAAGTACAACTTGAAGCCTTACAGATGTGTCATGATTCTCCTGTTGCTGGTATTCATGGTTTCTCTAGAGTTATTACTTCAAACCTTTCGGTGGCCATCAATAAGAAAATATACTGAGGTCTATGTATCCTCTTGTCCTGTCTGTGCCCAAGTCAAAACACCACACACTAAACCTGTGGGGTTACTCCAGCCCCTACCTGTTCCACCCACACCATGGCATACAGCGTCCAATGATTTCATTTCCTCTCTACCTCCTTCTGCAGGTAACCAAGTCATTATGGTGACAGTAGACTCCTTTTCCAAAATGGCACATTTTACTGCTTTAAGGAAACTACCTACCGCAAAAGAACTTGGAAAAATCTTCATACAGGAGATTTACAGCCTTCATGGTCTTCCACGGAGCATTATATCCAACTGAGGCCCTCAGTATATTTCATGGTTTTGGAAACACTTTTGCAAATCCCTTCATATTGAAGTAACCTTATCCTCAGGGTTTCATCCCCAGACAAATGGTCAAACTGAACGTTTAAGTCAGGGGCTAGAACAATACCTTTGTTGCTTTTGCAACTCCACCCAAAGTGACTGGTCCTCATATCTACCCTTAGCAGAATACTCCTATAACAACACTGTCCATAATGCCTCCAAGACTACCCCGCTTTTCTGCCTGTATGGTTACCATCCTAGAACCTTTCCATCAGAATGCAGATGCACCACCTAATTTTGCAATACAGTATAATTTTTCTTTCAACAATCATATTTGGAGAACTGGGTGGATGGGTTCACTTCACTCCCAAAGTAGAAGACAGACCATTTAGATATCTGATAAGTTGAGTCTCGGGGGCAGAAGGACTGTTTGAATGCATTTAACTGTACTCTGTCAAACTCATTCCTTTGTTTTCTTCCACAACAGATTTATGAGGAATGATGTGCTGCTCATTGCCCAGATGAATGTTGTCCTTGTGTAGTGTTTGTCTTTGTCAAACCTTTCCCCCAAGCCCCTTTCCCATCCATTCATCAAACCCCTAACCCTCTTTTCCCGGGGTGTGTGAATTTTTGAGGTTTGGCGTCATTTACACCATCAATGGATCACACACTTTGTTGGGCAGATGTGGTGAAAGCAACACCAACTTACTGCAGGATCTTCTAAGCAATAACCCACACTGGCCCCATTTACCCACCTGTGCATGAAAAGTGATCCATATTTTAGATATAGAACAAAGAACATCAGTCGTCAGCATCATTCAGGCCTAGTGTTGCATAACCGTAAACGCCTAAGCTAAGCTTTTCTACTCTAAACTTTGAGTCCATTTTTTATGACTCGAGGTTTATGTAACTAAGGTACTACTATCTCCCCATTAGGCAAATTATTTCTTGTTATTTTATCACTATCAGGAATTCTTGTTGTGTCATCAATGTGTAGTACTCTGATGTCAATTCTTTGTAAAGCTTTGATATAACCCACTAACTCCGTGTTTTTATTTCCATTTAGTTGCCTATGATGGATAATCATTCTGTTGATTAATCCTACAGTTGAAGCTTACCTGGTGGAACTGGAAGTGGGACCTCGCTTGTGAAGTTGTGATGTCTTCTCTGTTATTGCTTCATCTATATTCAGGTAAGACTACTATGGAGTGAAGTGAACTAGTTAACTTAGTAAGGACGTAACTAACTGCTACTATCATTTATCTAGGTTGTTGTAGACAATACATGGCAGCATCCCCCCTAATGGTCAAGATTGTTAGAGAAGAATAACTCTATAACTAAGTGGTACACTCTGCCTTACAAGCACATAAACAGGCTGCATAATGATAGTCAAATAAACTACTTCAGGCATACATTTAGATAAACTATAAATACACCTTTATTTTTTTTTACAAATATACCCACCCTCTCCACACACACAACATGCCCACCCCTCTCCTCAAACAAACTGAACTGACCCAAGTCTCAATGTCCCAAATGCCCAAAGAATGTCAAACCCCGTCCCGACTCCCATCCTATAAGCCACAACAAGTCCATCCCACCAATTTTTTTTTTTTAAAAGATCTAGAAGAGGGCATTATGGATGTCAGTCCGGTGCTGGTCCAGGCTCTGCTCAATCATGGTGAGGCAGCCATCGAAGGTATCCAGCTGCTGCAGGATGTGGCGCAGCAATGGCCTGTTGTCAGTATGTCAGGGGTTGGCAGCAGTTGGTAGGCGGCGGCACCGACGAGGGGATGGCTGTGAAGCTGAGGGGGACCGACTGCGCTGGGACCCGGCAGAGGCATTTATTTCCTCCTCTTCCTCTTCCTCTTCCAGGACCACCGACCACTGGTATTCTTGCTGGGTATGTTCCAGCCTCTTCTGCTGCAGACGGGATGCTTTTTCCTGCCTGTTGGGTCCTACAGGTGGATCAGCAGCAGTAGATATATTGTGGAAAACAAAAATAAAAAAGACAAATTGACATAATTATCTGTGTAAACAATTGTTTTAAATTAGTGGGTGGCACAGTAGCAGTACATTTCTGGTCCGCTAGGGTCATTGTAATGTGATTTTGATTAGGAGAGTCAAAAGGCCAATTTTGTATTATTTGCACATGCCTTTCATAAAAAGCAGTGACTGTGTGGCAGAAAAGTATTTAGGCAGAATAACACCGGATTAAGAAAAACGTGATTTGAATTTTGTGTTCTTCTAAAGGCTTTTTACGTAACTATAAACAGACACTTTGAGTGGAAAAATAAATCACCTCTCATTAATGAGTATTGGCATTATGCACTATGTAGTACAAGTTGTGTGTTATGCTAAAATAATGGAGCCATGCTCATTGCTAGCCAGCGCATTGGGTATTTTGCTACTGTCTGCAGCTGGGGCAGCTGTAGTTGACAATTATCTATTTTAAATTACAATGGCCCTGCTCTTCTCTAAATGCATTTCTCATTCTACCCTGACTCCAAAGAGGCAGATGAATAATAAAAAAGATACTGTGTCACACACCTCATCTATGAAATGCAGATATTCATATTATCCTGTCTGCTGTAAGTAGACTTTGGGGAAAATGATGGACTGCACTACAGGGAAAGGAACGGGCTATATAGATTGTATTTGGCATGTTCATCACAGTCTGTCCAACACAATAAACTTGACATCAAATCATGCACTTATTTCCACTTTACTCACTAGCCTCACCCACCACCACATTTTATTTCTAAACAATTCCGTCGCTGGGCATTAAGTAAGGAAAGGAAACTTGACTTAATCTACTGCAGGGTAGGGTAGGGGGATTAGGTTTGTAGGGTAGAACTTTTTTGATATAGAAAAGAGGGGCCACTACACTGATCATTGATTCGTCTTTGGCTTATTTAGTCACTGTACTAGTCAACGGAAGTCAAAAGGGAAAAATCTGAACAGGTGTAAAATTAATCTGCTATAAGAAACCATGAAATGTATTCTCGAATCACTTCACTTCACATGGTAAAATCAAAAGTGGCACATGCCAAGTATGGATTTTCCAATTTTTTGGTAGGCTGAGATGGAAGAACTTAGGGAAAAAAAAGGCGTGATGTACTAGGAGGTGACTGAGTGGGCGACGGGAAACACACCTTGTGTGTTCGGCTTGCAATGCATTGAAAACTTTGTAAATGCCTTATTAACTGAAGCAGATGCACATTGCACAGCCAACACTACTGCAGTCGCCTGAACCCGAATTGAACCATACTGCACTTCGGTCATAGGTGGCAAAATGCCATGGGTGGGGAGGGGAGGTGATGAATGATGGGTGGATACATCTGGCTCACTTAAAAAATGCAGCGAGTCAAGAGAGTAGAACATAAAATTAAAAATACCCCCCACTTTGAACCATGGCTCTGATAACGCTACATAAACAAAATAAGCGAAGTAGGTGAGCAGCATGCCCCTCTCCATGAGAAGAGCTGCCTTGCTTATTCATCAAAACAATACAAATATTCATTCATCCTTTTCTAATTCACCCATAGCCACCATGATTAAGCTTTACTTTCTCTCATCCAGTCTTTTACCAACATTTCCAATCCATTATCCATCTATTCAATATTTACCCTTTCTTTCAGCCATCCTTCTGCCCATCCATCCTTTTACCCGCCCACACAACCTTTCACCCACCCACCCCTTCATTCATATATCTTTTTCCTTTCTTTTAGTCTTCCATTATTTCACATTTCCCTCAAGCCATCACCACTCATTCTGAAAGATTTTGGTGAGTTGCAGATATAAGAGGCCGTAATAACTCAACCACCACTGCAGTTGGTAAAGATGGGGCGTTCACGTTCACGAGGTGATGATACCCTGGTACTAGCTAGTGAGTATAATTGTCAACAATCAAACAATTATGTGACTTACCAGTGCCCATCCCTGCCGCCGCTTCTCCCCCTCCAACTGACTCACCTCTTGCAGCAGCACTGGAGCCGGCGTCACTGGTGGTCTCTGTGACTAGAATAAAACGTTATACATATTTTAGATGCCAGATAAGCCACCCTTTATTTTTTCAATCAAAAAATACAACCGCAATACATCACTACAGTTCAGTTACCACTGCAGCATCTTCTAACAAAAATATCACTCCGGTCTTTTGGTTGGCTCACACAATGATAGACAAACCAGGCATGGAATAATGCTCAATGAAAGACATGTGCTGTTGGTTGGCAAATGCAATGGGAGTGGGACCTCATACTTTTTTTCCAGCCGTGCTGCACTGTCATGGAAAACTGCTGCTATACTGTTTAAATGAAAATGAATGAGACAGCACACAACATGGGGGTTGGGGTGGTCCATTAGACCATGGATACTCTCTTTTGAACTCAACAGTTGAAGCATGAGCAGGAAAAAGAAGGTCTTCTCGAGAAACATACATGGTGAACATGATAATACTAGCTTACTTCGGCCTCCAATATTCACGATAGACAGTAGAGTACCAAAAAAAGTGCTACTCTTAGTCTTATTCTTACAGTACCACAAGCTATATATAGGAGAGAGGGGAAGCTTATCAACAAAGCAGAGAATAACTTGGTGAACTAGAGACTGGAGACTGGAAAAAGTCAGCTACCAAAAAAGAAAAACATATAGCATAAGGAACAAATAGATAATTCAGGGATAACAGAAATGAAACAAAAATGTAATCCATTGTGCTCTGCACGGGTGGGTTCATATCCCGTCCTCCTCGCCATGGCAGGTAAGGGTGTCAGAGAAACTTTATTTCTCACCAGCATCACCAGCCTCCAGGCAGCAACTCTCATCCTGGAACCCAGCACCAACATTCCAATATACCCCAAGATTCTACCCTGAGCCCAATACAATCATAACAAAATCGAACATTAGGGAAATATTAAATAAATAATAGGACTTACTGGGGTTAGCAGAGCCCTCTGCAGCAGTGCTGGTGGTCCGCACCTCCTGGCCAGCTTCTTCGGGACCCTCGACAATGTCCCTCTTCTTGCCCTTGGGTGCTGAGGTAAGAAATTAATAGGATTAAAAAAAAAACAGATTAGTGATTCAGTTAATCTCCCAAAAATTATTATGACAGGCAAACACAGTCACATAAATGTACTTCTTTAAAACAGGTTACTTATATAGTACTAGTTTTGAGTCTATCGACTATCGTTGAGTTGCCCATACTAATCCTAAAATCCCTATTTCAAATTGTCTTAACAAAAACTACATTTGGAAGTAATGCATGGCAGTGAATGATCTTTGATTCTATTCTCATTTCTCATTCTCAAGTTCAAGCCCTTTAATGGACCAACTCAGTCTCCCTTTTTTGCAATGCATAGATGCATACTACACAGCGCTGTCAGTCTGGGACTGTACGAGCTACATAAACAAAGTCATAGAGAGAACGCTAACTCACTGTTATCATAGATTCACTATGGTGACAGGAGGACAGTCTGCAATGGCTTCCTAATTAATCAGCCAAAGCGTGCGTCAATGATGAGTACGATTAAGGTAGCAGCGATGCTGAGCATCTGCCTAGTAGAAACTAGAAACTGGATCACATAATATTATTCCAACGTAAACTAAATGTAACTTACCTCTAAGTGTGAGCAGCATGCTATTCGGAATTTTTGTAGCATTGTAGAACACAAGCACAACAAATAAATAATTAATACTCACTGAGTCCCGGAATCTCAACGCCTAGCTGGTTGAGCAGGTCCTGTTCCCGGTCCAAGATATCCACCCAGCTGGGCATCAGCTGTTGGATGGTGCACTGAACCTGGCTGATGCTCTGCACGCACAATGCACCCTCCCCCAGCACAGCAGACGTTCCCGCAGGGGGTATCCACTGCCGGTTTTGCCGCCTGCTACCAGCATGGAGAGGAGATGAAGCTGCACAAAAAAACAAGTGCTGCCGCCTCCTCCACACCAAATATCACCTTGGGCTGCGCAGCTGGTCCGCAGAACTGCCCGCAACACAGCTGTCCTCCCTCTGCCATGTTGCTGGGTGGGTTAGAAAAAAAAAGGAAAAGGAAAGAAGAAGGATGTAAGGGGAAATAAACAAAATACAGAAATTCATGAAAAACACAAAAATAAATCCCAAAAAACGTTAAATACACAAACACAAAGACACACACTAATATAAAAAATAAAAATGAGGGGTCGATAAGTTTTAAAGGGGGAGGATTATAGAGATTAAAGAGGGATTAAGATTTAGGAACAGCACCACAACAGAGAACAGAAAAACAAGATGGCCCCACGCATGAGGACTGCGTGTTGCCGTTCGCATGTGATTTGGAATGTGTGGACACACATGAGAACCACTTGGTGCCTTTCACATGCAATTTGGGATGCGAGAACGCACTCTGCATTCACATTGCAATGCAAACAGGTGCCCCAGCAAACTCCGCCAGCAAGTGGAACTCCGCGTAGTGTGGCAGAGTTTTTTTGCAACTTCGCGGAGTTCTGTATAGAGCAACTCCAGAACTCTGCCCAGGCCTATAAAGGAGACAAATTTGTGCTCCAGGGATTCAATGATGTTATGGATTGCCCCTAGCTGGCTGGCAACTTCATTGGTGTCAGATGTAGAGGGCTGTTGCTGTTCCCTCTGCATCACAACACCAGCAATGTTAGCTAGAGACTTATCCATCCCACGGAGTCAAGTGTAGGTGTTGTCACGTGGCCCATGGGGACATTGCCGTCTTCCCTAAGTTACCATGAGCATGCTGCAGACTATCAGATGCTTTGCAAATGTTACTACATGAGTTTATTTTGCAAATGCTTCTTTTGATATTTTCACATGAGAACCCACTGTTGTGTTCATGCTTTACAGGTTCCTGGGATTTAGTCTGAACATCGTGAACAAGGTTGAACAACAATGCCCCTTGTTATTCTGTTCTGGTCAGGCCCTAGCACCTAGACAAAACATACAGATGCAGCTGTTGTTTGGGAATATATACTTTGGTCTTATTGGAATACACGGATAGGTAGCAGACAATTGGAGAGGGACCTTTCCAGGGAGAAGAGCATGATGTAGAACTACCATCTATAGATTGAGTTACTGGGTCTGCAGATAACACCCTGAGACCTTCTAATATATAATCATCCTGCGTCTGTCTCTCACTATAACAGCTCCTTTTATGATCTACGGACTACTTGCTATGCTAACCGTATTTCTGTTATGCATTTTTCTGCTTATTGTGGCATGTATACTGCATATTAGAGCACGTTAGTTAAAATAAATATTTTCAACTTGTTCGTGTCTCTTTCATATCTTATTGTGGACAAATACAAGAGTGTGAGAGAAAGGGTGTGTCTTGTAACCACAATTCCTAAAAGACTCGGGAGTGTTGTTTTCTGGGGTGTCTAATCACTTGTTCCTCTGTAAGTGAGTAGGAGGGCAAGTGAGACACTACAGCTAGTCGGTCCTGGGCTCATGGGTACTAAGGTGGTAGGATGACTCAGTCTCTATATACTACGGTCCCATAATCCTATGCATAGTTCTGTGTTTGAACAGAATCCCTGCAACAGTGCCTCTAATTCCTTTATTCATATCCTTTTTAGGACTCTGATACCTATGGACTCCTTCTAGGGTGCCTGTTAGAATCCCCATCCCCGTCCACACCTCATTAACCATTTGCTTCTGGACTCCTACAGCTCGCCATTGAAATACAACTTGGGGGTCCTCAGCTAGGATTGGACTGGTAGATAGGGCATGTCCTATGGGTGATGGTTCCTCTGGAGACCCTCCAACACTGCCTTCCCTTGGCAAGGTTGGAGGAGGAGATTCAATGGAGTCCAAGTGGTGTTGTAAGGTGTCGTTGTCCGGGTGGGTGGGGGCAGGATGACATCACCATTAGGTTGGTCATCAAGGACAGGCAGTGCACAGGAGGTGTTGTTTGTCCCTCTGCAATGAGATAGACATATGTCAGTAATGATCCATGATACGTGCAGACAAACTGTTGTTGTTATTCCCTCTCAAGTACACAGAAATATGTGGAACATATGTTACTGCAAGTCAATGTGGGTATGTAACACTATTATTGCCTTTCACATGGCAATACATTTATATTGTTCACACAAACACTGTTTGACAAGGGGGTCCATTTGTGTAATGACACACAATGCAATGCAGCTAGACAGATGGCTGGCATGCCCTGCCTTAAAGGGTGAGTGCAGGTAAGGACACCATTTCATATTTTTGATTTGCTAATCTTATTTTTGGCTACAGTGAAGTTACATTAATGTATTGGCACCACTGCTGAGAACATTGCTGTATGTCACCAGGGTGCCTGTATTCCCTCTAACCATCAGCTAGGCCACAGCAATGATAAAGTAATTGTCTTTCGTAATTGATGACATATAATCCTGTACTCTGCTTTTCGCTCAGCAGAGCACACCAATCTGGCTTGCTCTACTTTCTTGCATGCAATGTGTGCTATATTGTTGCCTGGGTGTCATTTATGACCCAGATCCACACTACTCTACATAGCGGGCAACCGTGCTGCACAGCAGGAATGAATGAGGGCATGTATTTACCAAGCTTTACTTATTTGTGTGGACTCCAAACAGTTGTTTCCTATCACACACAGTCATCTCCAGAGTACTGAACAGTAGGCACTGAGAACCATCTCTGAAGGGAAAAGCCGCTGTCATACGTGGAATTATGCAACAGCTCACGTACACTCCATTTCCTCAGAACCCAAGGCGCTCATCTGCAAAGTTGCGCAAATGACTTGACTCAAGCTACATATCACTGAGGAGATGATAAAAAGCTGAAACAGCTCACCTCTGGGGTTACTTGTGTTCTAGTTTACAGCATACAAGGCTTAGCAGTTTTAAGTGTGATTTGCAGCATCTTGGTCCCTGTCTATAGTTGCATATTAAGCAAACATTATGAGCAATAAAGTTATTGATTTCTAACATGGTAAGGCTTGAGCATTGGAATGGAGAAGTGGTGGAATGGTGGAAGAAGGAGGAATAGACATGAGTCTAGAGGAGGGCTGGATCTGGAAGAAATAGAGGAGCAACTTAAAAGTGAGGAGCAAAGCTGTCCATGGTGGGAGAGACCATAGCAACAACTGGAGAGGGCTAGAGCAAGGATGTACCTGTAGGAAGAGGGACTCAGGGGGCTGGGGGTTAGGCAGCAATTGAGGATGAGGGATTGGAGGAAACTGGGCCAAAGGAGGAAGTAGTCAGCTTGGGCCTCTGGTGTGAAAAGTGATAGGGTGGAATCTAAATTGATGACAGTATTGAAGGAGGACCAGAAATTAGAGGATTGGTGTAAAAAGGGGAGTAGAGGAATTGATGGCAGTGGAGTACAAATTAAAAAAGTATAATAATAAAATAATGGTCCAAATAGCGATCAGAAGTGATAATTAGAAGAGGGGAACTGCTGTAGGTATGGTGAGACCTGAGTATATTTGGGACAAGACCAGAAGAAAGGCAGGACTGGATTAAGAGATGTAAGTAAGAATTCTGATAGAATGAAGGTTTGAAAGGATGAAGAAGGGCCATATTGAGGGTGAAATTGGCAATAGTGAAGAAAAATGTTCCTGAGGAAATATGATCAGTAATTGAGTTGCAGATGAAATAGGGAAACACTTCAAGATCCAGGATCAGAAAGAACCACAGAAAGAGGTTCAGCCCAAAGGAACACCCAGGATGGAGGGGGCTACGGAGGGAGACTGTATCAGAGGGAGCACGAGGGAAAACTAAAGAAAGAGTTAAGAACTAAGTACAAGTACCCTTTTCAGGATGATAAAAAGCAGGAAAGAGACCTAGAAACACATATATCTGGGGAAAGATCTTTAGCTGACTTCATTGGGGTCAATTGGCACCCATGTCTTGTTGCTTAGTGAGATACTGTCCTTTTGGCATGATAATATGAGAAGATGTACCCAGATGAAGGGTGCCCATAAGAAGAAGAACCAGAAAAAGGGATGAGCAGCAGGTGTAGTGAGGCATTGTAAGGAAGTTGGGACACACGGAAGGACTGGATAATACCAGAGTGAGGGTCAAATTGAAAGAAGAGTTAAATGATTGATGTTAGAAATGGGGTCTCTAGTTGGCAAGAGCCTGCACCCTGTCCAAGTTAGTACCCTTACTTCCAGTCAGGGTAAGAGGATTACACACCTAGCATAACACTTGCTCACCCCCTGGATAGCTTGGCATGAGCAGTCAGGCCTATCTCAGAGGCAATGTGTAAAGCATGTGTACATAAACACACAGTAACACAATAAAGCAGTACAAATGGACACCACACCAGTTTAGAAAAATAATCAATCTTTATCAAAGTAAAACAAGACCAAACGACGAAACTCCAACAGGCTTAAGCAAAGATATCACTTTTAAAAGGTTTAAAATAGTTCAGTCATGGAAAACTATGGATGCATCACTTTTAGCACAAATGGGATGCTTCAAAATTCAAACACGAAAACAGGTGCAAGGGAGGTGAGGTGCTGGAAAACAAAGCAATGCGTTGGTTCCTTACTCCCAGGCGAGGTGATGCATCTGTTCCATACTGCCAGGGGAGGAGATGCGTTGGTTCCTTACTGCAGTTCAGGGAAATTAATACGTTGGTTCCTCACTGTCAGGGGAGGTGATGCCTCAGTCCTTAATGTGAGGCGAGGTAATGCGTCAATATCCGGACACGCGGCCTCGGTTCCTTACTGCTGGGCAATGTGGATGAAGAACTTGGCGCACAGGAGAGATGTGTCAATGCGGCGTTAGCAAAACAGGTGCTTCGTTGATTTCCCCAGCTGCTAGCAGGTGAAGCATGGAATCTTCAGCTGCATAGCAGGGCCTATGTTGGAGTCGGAGCGGGGATCTTGGACGTCTGGGACATGGTGCTCGGGACTCGGGCTGTGGCAATCTTGGAGCCACACGAGAGGTGCTGGGTTGATTCTTTGGCCGCACCACAGCGATGCATTGGTTTTCAACTGTATGGCAAGCTTGTGGCGGGAAAAACAGACACTGAAGACCGATGCATGGATTTTCTTCTTTTCTTGCAGCAGAAGCCACCTCCAAGGGCCCAGAACTGGACTTGGCACCACTTGGCAGGTCAGAACTCCCAGCAGAGGAGTTCAGAGGCTGCAGGTGAAGTCTTTGATGGCCCTAAGACTTCTTAACAGAAGGCAAGCACCCAAGCCCTTGC
Organism: Calotriton arnoldi; assembly: GCA_963921515.1. Lineage (NCBI taxonomy): Eukaryota > Metazoa > Chordata > Amphibia > Caudata > Salamandridae > Calotriton > Calotriton arnoldi. The sequence continues at coordinate 39,941 of CAWUFW010018014.1, forward strand.
AGAATCTTGGTAAGAAGGATGATAAAAACAAAGTCCAGTCCTATCACTCTCCAAGACAGAAGCAGCAAGCAGTAGGCCAGCACAACACAGCAACAATCAGAATGGCAGTTCCCCTCCTACAGCTTCTCCAGCTCTTCTTCTTGGCAGAATCTCCCCTTAGTCCAGAAGTGTTCTGAAGTTATGGTGTCACACCTCCAGTACTTATACCAGTTTTTGGCATACTTCAAAGGAAAGTCTATTCAGTGCACAAGACCCTGCATTTCCCTGGCATGGCTCTGGACACACTACAGGGGGATATAGACAGCTTTGTATGAGGATAGACACAGCCCTAATCAGGTGTCAGTGACAACTCCTCCCCCCACTCTCGCTCAGGAAGGCCCTTAGGATGAGCTAACAGTATATGCAGGGCACACCTCAGCTCCCTTTGTGTGACTGTCTAGAGTGAATGCACAAACAGCCTAACTGTCAGTCTAAACCAGATGTGGATTTCACAGGCAGGCAGAGGCACAGAATGGTAAAGCAGGAAAATGCACCCTTTCTAAAAGTGGCATTTTCAAACATACAATTTAAAAGCCAACTTCACTAAAAGATGTATTTTTAAAATTATGATTTCAGGGGCTCCAAACTCCTAATGTCTATCCCTTCCCAATTGGAAGTTACACTTGTAAGAGGCTACAAGGTAGCTCCAAAGATAACCTATGGGAGAGCTAGTCCTTGCAATAGTGAAAAACGAAATTGGCAGTATTTCACTATCAGGACATGTAAAACACACCACATATGTCCTACCTTTCCCATACACTGCACCCTGCCCATGGGGCTACCTTAGCCCTACCTTAGGGGTGCCTTACATGTAGAAAAGGGAAGGTTTGGCAGGTCGACATGTCAGTTTAAAACTGCACTCAGAGACACTACAGTGGCAGGTCTGAGACATGGTTTCAGGGCTACTCATGTGAGTGGTACAATCAGTGATGCAGGTGGTCAAAAGCAAAAAGACAGGAAAAACAAACCAAAGATGCCAGGTCTAACACCAACCTGCAACAATATTGGCTCCACCATGTCAGCCACCACTATATTGCCAAAGTAAGTGGATGTAAATGATAGAATAGTAAATCTATTCTATTACTATAAAATAGAATAGTATTCTATTCTACTATAGAATACAGAGTTGAATAGACAGTCCATATGGGACAGTCTATACTGTGGAATCAGCGTTGTTGCAGTGTGATGTCTCTTTTTTTTAAACTTCACTATCACCAGTCACGTCACGCTTTTTTCACTTTATATGTGAGCACCTGATTTGTAAATAAATGCTTGTCATTCCATGACCTTCCTGACCCTCTGAAAATTCTTTTGCTCCTACCTAAATTAATTTCATATCCTTAAAACTCGGTGCCCCCTCTGGGGTACTTCTTGCTTTGGACCTTTAAGGCCACACCTGAACCATTGTTCTTTAAATATAAAATTATCACGTAGGCAATTTGTTTTAGGTGATACCACCAATACCGCTGATAAAAAAGAAAATGGTTGTTGTGATCTGGCCACAAAACTTAATTTGACACCCGTACTGGTGGGCATATGTACAAGACCCTATCGCCACCACAAGGTCACCTATAGTGACGTTGTGGTGGTGATAGGGGCTGCACCTTATGTACAAGGCAGCGTTAAGCCACTTAACGTGGCTTAACGCTGCCTTGTACATAAGGCCCCCTTTCACGCTATGGTTAGCGTGAAAGGGGTGGGCAGTTGGTGTTGCGGTGGGCGTTCCACCGCAACACCCATTCATTTTGACACTGCCCCCTATGTACAAGGGTGGCGAAACGAGGAGAAATGCATTATTTCTCCTCGTTTTTGCTTTTTCCATGTGTGCTGCCTTGTGCAGCACACATGGAAAAAGCAAAATGCCATGGTTTGTTTATGTACAGGAAGGTGTCCCTTCCTGTACATAAACAAACCTTTAAACAAAATGCCATTTTGTCACTTTCATGTGTGCTGCATGAAGCAGCACACATGAAAGTGGCAGCATGGCATTCCTAGGATTGTTTATGTGCAGGAAGGGACACCTTCCTACATAAAAACAATCCTCCCCTGCACGAAGACACCCTTGCACTATGGTGCATGGATGCCTGCGTTGGCGCTAAGTTGCTAAACTTAGTGCCATCGCAGGGGGAAACGCAAGGCTGCACCACATTCTTGTAAATATGGTGCAGCCTTGCGTTTCAGAAGTGGAGGAGAGAGGCGTTAAGCCAGGAAGGCTAACGCCTCTCTCCTCCACTTCCTTGTACATATCCCCCTGAGTGTCTTGCACAGGCACCACTTGAGAATTCTTTGGGGCATATGTACAATCCCCTATCGCCACCCCAACGTCACCTATAGTGATGTTGTGGTGGCGATAGGGGCTACGAATTATGTACAAGTCACTCCACTTCCTTGTACATATCCCCCTTAATGTCTGTTGATAACTCTCCTTACCTTTGGACATGGGTATGAGGAGAGGTATGCCATACTTTTTCACAAAATGCACTTGTGACGTCCATTTATATTGTGACTAATACCCAGGATGTAACAGTCTTTTGGTCTATTAGGAATTCAGTCTGTTCATATATCTGGCATGGCAGATGGAGAAACGTGGGAAACACAGACGTAGATGGGTTTCCGCCTGTGATGTTTTCTGAAAGGTCTTATCTCATGTTATAATGAATCACTCGTGAATTTGGTTTGATCTCTGTTTTTCTACCCAGCCATCTAAGTTCCTTCGTGCACTTGCTTGTGCCTTTTCTATTGCACAATTTTTCCTCAGGGGTTATTTCAGCTATCAAGCAATCATGTGCAAAGTGTTACACCTTTCAACAATTTCTATTTCACTTTGCAGCTTAGTAAGAAAAACAATTGATTCAGTGCCTACTTGCGGTTTTAAAACAGTTTGTAAATTTAACTGTATTTTCTTTACGAAAATTAGTCTATTTTAATTAATTGGAGATAATCTATACAATTATTCATCTGGCGTAAAAATATTGTTACATACATAATCCATTTAATTAAATATTTATTCACGTTTTTTATTGAGACGTACACCATGGTTCACAGTTTTGGCAGCTGTTAAGGACAAAAAGTCCCTTTCATTTCTCAAAACATTTCCCAGTCCATTACCTCCTCAACCCTTCTTTATCCCAGTACGTTTGTTAGTGGGGAGAGTCCACCGCCCCTCAAGGATCTCATGACATAGCTAAACCAGCCAAAATATTTCTCCGCCCCTCTCCTCTTTTGTCCATCTCAGCCCCCCACACATGAGAGAACCTTAAAGGAGAGGTGAACCACAGAATGTTAATTTGTCTGCTTTTGCACACACTGCTTTGGGATCCTGGCTGGGCAGGGACTGTCTACCTGGCTTGCTCTAGTGAAATTGTTCCACCTCGGGTTTTGTTGGAAATGGGGCTCAGTGTCTGGGCTGATATTTCCTGTTTCGGTATTTAAATATTTTGCAAATGGCCTGGCTATACTATGAAGAAATTTTGTACGGCTTACACAGCCTGGCTCCATGCTCGTTGCCTGGTGGTAGATGGTGGTAGACGGTGCTGGTCCTCTTTGTGTGTCTACAAGCCTCCTCTCTCTCAAGATTCTCCCTGTTTCCTCCTGTGTCTGCATGGAGGTAGGTGCAGTAGGATATGGGGTTTATTTGCCCCCTTCTTTGATGAATTCTGTTTAAGTTTTGGTCTCTCTTCCTTTGACTTCTTGCTCACGGAACTGTTAAAGGGCAAGGACGCAGCTATCCTGAACCAACTACAGTCCATTTTATTTAAACGCATCTTCCACTTACCAAAAACATACTTCTCAAGCACAAGTGCGCCTTTAATTCGGACTGTTCCAGCAATATCCATGCAGGATGACTGCCGTAACCAAACTGTGCTGGAAGATGAGATATGCAGCCCCTGACTCTCTGGCGGCCTCGTACTGGGTAGAAATTGAGAGCAAGAACATCCAAAAAAATGACTGGCCAACGGTCCTCCGACACGCACTTGACCTCTATAATGCTTGGGAGCTAAATATTCGTTTTACAGCTTATAAAAAAATTGCCAAAAAAGCGGACAAGGTAAAATCGCAGATGCTTGACAAAGCAGATTTTGTCAGGAAAAAACCATGGCTGGACAGTTCTACAATCTTACACTATCTGGGGCACCCAACCATATCTCACATGCCACATATCCCAATCCATCCAACACTTCTTATTAATCTGCATGGGAGTCTTTCCTTCTAAAGATCAGGTGCCAACCTGGAAGCAACGTTGGCCGGACTCCATTTGTCGTTTATGTGGTTTATTTGAGGAAACCCAGCTACACTTTTTATGCATCTGTCCAGCCGTCAACCATCTTTGACGGACATTGTTTTGCTCCGCATTTCGGGCCCTTAAAATAAGATCGTACCGCCAAGCCATGACGACATTATTGAACAATCGTTCAATTCAGCTCTCCAGTAGGAATTTTTATTACAAGTGAATAAACAACTATCAGCTCAACAGAAGCCATGCTTGACAATAGAGTGCCCTCCTAAGTAAAGGCTGTATCAATAGTCCAACAGGAAGCTATCACTTGGACAGGCGCTTGAGACTTATCACAAGCAAAATTGCAGCTCCAATTAAACCTGTGGCTGATGGTCCCTCAAACTCTATTTGGTTAAAGTTATCCTTGCCCGGATTGCATTTTGTTTTACACCATTGTAGCATTTCAAGAAATTTTTTAAAGCTCGAGAAAGGCCCACACACTCACCCAGCACTCTGCTGTTAAAGAAGTTAAAGCACTCAGAGGCAGGAGGCATGTAAAGATTTAAGCTGGATGTTCGTTGTCTTTCTGCAATGATGGACTACTTTTTAAGGTTTGCATATTTTGCACAATTCCAGGCTTGGTTTTTAACAACTGATTGACCAAAATTGCATAAAAAATCTTTTTTGTTTGTTTATTAGCAAACAGAAAGGAATAGTTGTGCACATTTTATGATGGTAATAAAATGGAACATATTACAATTGTTCTGTTTTTAACAGTAAAATTGTTATGGTTTTATTTAACTGAAACAAACTTAAATTTGATTTGAATTTGATTTGACTTCTTGCTTACTGCACAGTTCCATCTGCCATTTTGTTGTGCTTGAATTTGGTATCTAAACCAATTCTTACTTCTTGGCTTATTAATGAATATTCAGTCTCAAGAGGTGTCAGGGATCAGGCTATTATTCTTGAATTCTTCTCAGCCTTTAGGTTCCACATCTCTCTGTCACAGATGGGTGCCTGTGTCAAGCATGGGACAGAAGGTTTATTTGCTCCTAGGAGCATCTGCCCGGGTCTAGTAGAAGAGGTCTTTGACTCTCAGTCTGTAGGCTATGGGTTTGGGGCCCATTATCACCATGTCTCTTTTCTTCTTTCAAGGATTTCTTTTTTAAAGTCTTTAAGATAATTTTTCCAGTTATGGGGCCCTAAGTCTGTTGGATATATTTTTAGCCCATTACTGTTTTGAGACCCATTTGTTGCAGCTGGGTAGGGTCTTGAGTTGTGTTCATAATTCAGCTTCTCTCCCCCTCCCGGCCAAAGCTGGTCTGTGCCAATTGGAGGTTTAGGATTCAGTTCTTATGTTCTCTGCCAGCTCCGATGGGAATTCCTTTCCAGGTTATTGCTTCATCTTTTTCTTTGCTTAAGTTTGGACTTCTGGGCAGTTTAACCTGCTTAAATGCTTGTTGTTCCCCGGTACTCGGTGAGGGTGTCTCTGGGTCTTCTGTAGGTTTTCTTCACTCTATTAGCTTGTTAATCTCCCTGTGTTTTGGTTTGGGGTTGTTGCAAATCTGCTGCTTGATGCTAGCTATGATGGGTTGTGTGTTCTTTTCTGTAATCTGTATTTCTTTGATGTCCATTCCCTTCTTCTGGGTTGGGATCTGTGAGTTGTTGTTACTTATTTTTCCCCTTACCTTTATTCACTCTCTGTGGGGCCTGTGGCTACGGTGTGGTTGATATCTTGGTGGTTCTTTGCACCGATCCTCTACCCCAGAGCTTGAGGATGATAGACGTGTGGTTTATGGCCACTATTATGCTTCTGATGGGTTTCATGATGGACTCAGCATTTGTGTGTATGTGATGCATATGCCCTTCTTCTCATCCCCTGCTACCTCACCTTTGATTCGGTGTTTGGAGTATGGGTGTCCCTCAGTCCTATTATCCTTGCCAGCCTCATCCTGTGGTTGCCTTTCCAACCCCCTGTTGTGGTGTGTGGGGTAGGGGATCCTCTATGCTCTTTGGTTAAATTGAACTATGTCTCTTTCAGCATTCCTTGTCAGTGCCTTGGGGCCATTGTTTAACTGGCCTTCATGAAGTTTGTATGGTCTTACTGATGGACTTATCCCCCTGGTGGGTGGTATTCAGGTTTTTCCTCTTGTTGTTCTTCTTAGCTCCCTCCTTTTATGGACTTGGACTTTGATTTTTTTGAAGGGTGCAGTGTCACCATCTCCACCTTCCTATGGTTCTGACTCTCATTTGATTCACTCTTAAGTGTCTTGATTTACCCACTCTTGGAATGGTCATTGTCTTGGATATTTATGGCCTTTAAGTACTTAGTGATAGGGCGTGGAATTGTTTTCTCTCTTTATGGGCTTTTTTTCTCCTCTGTGTGGGAGAATATTGGCTTTTCTGGAAGAGAGTTTATCTCGAGGGCTTTATCTGGTCGTGGGTATCTCATTGGTACAGTCTCATTTCTCCTCATCTGAGCAGAGTCACATGAGTTGCTGTGCTTTAGAATATTCTTTTCCTGCCCTTGCTTGGCACATGGTTCTGGGTGAATATGTGACGTTACAACGAATGCGATACAACGCATTCCATTACAACACAGTCGTTACACCAACCGCATTGTTACATCGCATACCATTACAACGCAAGTCGTTACAACGACTTGCTGTAGGGGGCGCTGGATGTTGGAATAGTATAATTTACTATTCCAACTCCAGTCTGTGCAACAGTAGGGAAGGTGTTGGATTTTAAATCCAACACCTTATGCCCCCTAAAGCAAGTCGTTGTAATGACCCCCACAGCAAGTCGTTGTAACGACTTGCGTTGTAATTGTTTGCTATGTAAGATTGTTGTCAGTTTGCCAGGATGTTTCTATTCAGCCCTTGTATTCTTGCCGTTTGTCCTGGAGTTTCAGAAATGTTTTGTGGCTATGTGTAATCTGGTTTCCCTTATGCTCCCTTAGCGGCTTGGAGATTGTGAATTGTTTCTCACTGTCAAAGTCCTTCTTGGGAGTCCCTCGTCTTCTTTGTCTTTGAATTTGGGTTGTTGGGAAGACCTTGGTAACTTTGCTGGCATTGCCTGTCCCTGTTGTCCGTGCTTGTAGCTTGAGGGCTGCCTTTTTGTCTGTTTTCTCTTGGGTTCCTCCTCTCCTTGCTCCTCTGCTTGGGATCTGTTTGGGCAAGGTTTAATGGCACTAACTACCCTGGGTTCCTGTAAAGATGTAATCCACCACAAGGAGAGTTGAGCAGGACGTTTTATTCCAACAACTGATACACAGGTCTAACGGGCCCAGAGGATCAGCACCAAGTGAAGCTGATGTTCTAATCCTCTGTTCCCATACATTCTAGTACAGCATAACACTAAGTAGAGGGACAGAACAATCCCAACATTCTAAACCATAAATAATGCAAGAGGAGGACACATGAAATACAATATGCAGCAATACATAGGACACCACATATCTCCCCCTTAATAAAAAATAAAAATAAAAGGAGAGAAGAAAAATAAATAAATAAATAAGTGTGCAAGGATAAACAGTAACTAATCACGAAGTTTGTTTGGAACTCTTCTTACCCTACAACTTCTCCTTATGTTGGAATCAGAGGAAGGCAAAGACTGCGAACCAGAAACATTGTCAAACTGTGTGACCTTGGCATGACGGGAAAAACTGGGAGGGATGAGGCGGACGTGACCCACGCACGTTGCTGTCAGCGTCACCTGATTCACTGATGCTCCGCCCACGAGACGCTCTGGAATGGCTGCCGTACCTCAAGGCTCCGATGACTCCGAGTTCCAAATGGTGTCTATGAGCCTGGAAGTTTAAATCAAGCAAGTAAAAGCAAGCAGCTGCAGCAAGTAGCTCACCACTGGCAGGAGCCGTGAGAACGGCGAGAACGGCAAGCAGGAACTGCGGAGCGGAAAGGACCCGGTGAGGACCGGCGGGGTTTGGCGGGGTTTTGGCGTTTCAAAGTGAGAGTGACGGCAGTTGCGGTTGCTCGACGATTGCACCGATCAATCTAAGGCCAATACGCCTCACTTTTTTAATGTCCTTGAGTATCCTGAGTGTTTTTGTTGTCTGCGCAAGTCTCGTCCTACCCGACTGCCCCCAGACTGCCTCAGAAACCCTAAGCCTTAAGCCTCAAGACGCCTCAAGACGTTCGTAGCGCCTGTGCTCGTGGTGCTGCCCGCCATCTGTACACATATGCTGCGCATTGATTAAAAGAAAGATTGCTGTACTCCACCCACCCGCCACCTGAACGGGTACATAGTGAACATAAGGAGTGTATGAAGCATCCAATGAAAGTATATCATTGTATGGAAACATAATCAAACTTAATTCATATGAAGAAGGAAAAATAAATATGAAGATACAAAATTGATGGATTAATCTTTTGATTTAAAGAAGATTACGAAAATACTATAACGCTATGAAAACCCCCCAGGGGGCTTGGTAGTGCCCACGGGGACGTTCCCTATAGTAGAGAATGCAGTTCATTATTAAATCCCTAACAGGGTCAGAGCTAAGGTCGGGGTGGTATGTTCAATATGTTATAATTAATATTCTATTAAATCTTTGGTACTGTTCCATGCTGCTACAAGTCACTTTAAGCATCCCAGTCACTGTCGAATGATGAATAGGAATAAACTAACAATTCTGTCTTTTAATGCTAATGGTTTAAACAACAGGCGCAAAGCCTACGCAGTAGAGAGCTGGCTCACAGGGTACTCTCCCGATGTTTTTTTTTTTTCAAGAGACGCATTTCCGAAGCTTATCAGATGCTAGTAACAGTTTTAAGAACTGGGCGGGTTTCTATTGTTCATCTGTTTCGGGCCTTGCGCAGAGAGGAGTGGGCATTTTTTTAGGTAAACATGTTCAATTCCATGTTAATGCATCACACTCAGATCCGGGTGGAAGATGGATGTTTGTTCATGGAAAATTAAATCAGTTAGACCTCATATTGGCCACAATTTATGCACCAGTGATAGATGATCCAATCCCTATTCTACAACTAAAGCAAGCTCTATCGGGCATTCCTGGACAGATCATATGGGGAGGTGATTTTAATTTTTTACAGGACCCCTCAGTTGACTCGACAAAGATAAAACGAAAACAAAATAAACCTCAAGTTTCTATCGCCCTGTCTAGTTGTAAATTCGATCTAGATATTGTAGACAACTGGCGCCTTAATTTTCCAGTTAAATGTGGGTACTCTTGTTACTCAGCAAAATATGATTCAGCATCGAGAATAGATTTTTTTCTGATCTCACATAATCTTGTAGTTAGTAAATATGATCATATTTTAAATGCCTTTTCAGACCATGACTTAATTAAAACGGAAGTCGTTGTAGGGAGCACGGACGAAAGTGCATCAAGAAGATGATATTTTAATAAAATTAATTTAGCAAATGAACTATGGTGCACAGAAATAGATAACAAGATTAGTGCCTTCTTTTATATAAATAAAGATTCCGCCCCAATTAACGTAATCTGGGACGCATTTAAAGCCACACTAAGAGGCATAATCTCCTCGAAGGAGATCCCGCAACAAAGGGTTAAAAAAGAGGAAAAGTTGAGGATTGAACCAAGACTTGCCCACGCGAATCAGGAATACATCAGGAACAGGGATCCAAAAAGTAAACAGGAATTAGTAGAAGCAAAAACACAAATGAGAGAATTCTACTACGGTTTAGGTGATATGGCAAGCAGAACTTACCTTCAGGCAGTCTATGAAGATAGCAAATACACAGGGAAACTTTTAGCCTGGCAGGCAAAAGAGAAACAGGTACGTAACAGAATTGAGAGTATCTGGAATGAATCGACTAAAACACGTTCAACTAGTATGTTGGACATAGGCGAGGTCTTCCTTAAGCACTATAAGGGAATTTATCAACCAGACTACCATTCACCCTTGGAATCCATTCGTGGTTTTCTGCACGATTTGGCAATTCCTATTTTAAACAGGAACTTTTGAGAGGAATTTCTAGCTGATTTCACGAAGGAAGAACTCGACTTAGTCATAAGCTCTCTATCCAACTGTAAAGCAACTGGGAAAGTTGGTTTTCCCACAGAATTTTTAAAAAGATTTGCCTCAACTCTTAATATTGAATTCTTAAATCTTGCAAACCATCTACTACAAGGGGGTGACCCTCCATTATCTTTTCGCACAGTAGTAGTGGTTAGCATTTTAAAGAAGGACAAAGATAGCGAGAACGCAAATTCCTATAGGCCCATAAGGCTTCTAAATGTTGACCACAACATTTTTACAAAACCCCTCACTAATAGACTAAATACAATGGTAGGTTCACTTATTGGGATGGATCAGTGCAGCTTGTAGCTGGGAGAAAGCTCCATACCAATACAAATTATTAATTAGAAACATTAGATTTTTTTACGTAAATAAGACTGAGGCCCAGGTCTCGTTTTTAGACGCTGAAAAAGCGTTCGACCTAGTCTCATGGGACTGTCTGTTTTTAATTTTGGGAAAATTTGGCTTCCCAGAGGAGCTTATATATCTAATAAGACGGCTCTACACGAATTCACAGGCACAAATTTTAATTAATTCTGTAAATATAGGTACATGTCAAATAAACAGAGGCACTAGACAATGGTGTCCTCTCTCTCCGATTTTATTTGCGCTATTTATAGAGCCACTAGCAATAGCAATTAGACAGAAAAAGGCATGCACGGTCCCTATTCAAGGGATGACAAATATAAAACTCTATGCCGACGATATTGTCCTTTTTTTAAACTCAAAAACAGACACCCAGGAGGAAATCATGAGGATTTTCTAAGATTTCCAAGCAATAGGTGGTTATAAAATAAACAAGTCCAAAACAGAGATCATATTGTGCAACTGTTCGATCAATTCTTTATTGCCAGAATTCAGGCCTGTATACAACACTCGCCCAAAGAGATACTTAGGGATCTTTGTGATGGAGAAAGTAGAAGATCTATTCCATTTAAACTATACCCCGTTGCTGAAAAAAGTGAAACGCCTGTTAGCACGATGGAACCAGCTCCCACTATTATTATTTGGTCGATTGGCACTAATTCGTATGTCTATCCTTCCACTATTTAATTTTCTTTTTAGCGCCGCTCCATCTGCACTACAAAGAAAAAACAATGGTTCTGTCGGGTGAGCGCAACAAATTTCTTGTACAGTTTAACTAAATTATCTTATCACTTTTATACAAAAACAATTTCAGCCGAAAGGAACACACGAAAAACAGATTAATGGGTAACAAGTTGTTTTTTATATAAATTACATCATTTATAAATTACCCATATTTGAATATAAGGCTGTCAAAAAGTGAAATTATAAGGTGACGAGTGACCAAGTGACATATTGTGCTCAGTGAAACAGTTGAGTGAATGTTATGTACAAAGTGATTAAAATATGTACAAAGGAGGGAAAAGGAAGGCCAGACTAAGGACAATAACTCTGCTATTAATCCAATTCTAATTCTTCAAGCAGAGCCTTGATCTGGACCAAGAGGTAGCGTCGATGTTTCAACCCTATCTACGCACTATTGAGTAGTCATTACGGGTCTTCATCAGGACAGGAGAGATGGCAGCCTAATGTATCCAGAGTTAATCAGTAGTAGTAGGAGGGCAAAGGGCTCAGGTCCGCGTGCTCAAGGCCCCTATCAAATAAATTCCAATAAAAATGCAGGGAATCAGGAATTAATAGGTAAATCCTCTTTCCCAATTGACAGAGGCACACAGTATCGGGCTCAGAGTAGAGGTCAATTCCAGTAGAATGACATAAGAGAGGGAAGCAATGGGTTAAATCCACATTCCCGAATAATAAAGGCACATAAAGTCCGGTTTGAGGAAGTAAATTCTAATCAATGTGAATCCGTGACAAGTACGGATGGTCGATTTCAAGAGGCGGTGGCAGGCAAACGTCCTGTCAACCCGCTATGATGTATTAGCTAATACATTCACATTGATTGGAATTTACTTCCTCAAACCGGACTTTATGTGCCTTTATTATTCGGGAAAAAATCTGTGATAGATGGTGGAAAAGGGAAGGGATGCAGGTCTCAAAATCAACCTGGAATAGAATTAACAGACTTAATGCATCAACACTCAGAGGCGCAAATTTTAAGCGTATGCAATTCAACTCAAAATGGCTGATCTATAGGACTCCTTCCTTTCTTCATAAAATATACCCACAAATAGAGGATAGGTGTTTCCGCTGCACAAAAGAGGGTGGTGGCACCTGGTCACATATTATCTGGGATTGTCCGAAAATCAGTGGTTTGTGGGAAGGAATTGAACTTTATCTTAGATCTACCTTAGACCCTTCCATTTCCATTGATGCATCAATTGCAGTTCTGGGTTGCTCCCCCGATATTACTTCACAAGAGGAAGGCCTATACATCGCAGCATTGGTAGCAAGATCTTTAATTCTACAATGCTGGCGCTCCGATATGGTACCCTCTTTTCAAGCATGGAGAGCGAAACTAAGTAAAATCAAAGAATTGGAAAAAAAATATGCAATAAGATCAGGCTCAATAAAAAAAGTACAAGAAACGCTGGAGTTTACTAGGGTTATAGGTCAGAGATAGGGAAAACTGTTTTTGAATTTATATCATCATTAAAGAGAAGACGAAGTGGCAATTCGAATAGCTAAGCCTAGTCCGCAAGGTCTTCTCCCCATCCTACTCTTACCCTACCGTACGTTCTCAGGCACTTTATATATTCTTTAATTTATACTATATGCCTGCCCCCTTCTTTCTTGGTTGCAATAGAGTTATTGAAAGAACGTTGGATTATGTTCATGCCTAATATTTAGCACTTTGCACTCTGCACTTTATCCAACTGTGATTTGTAATTGTCTTTTATGACTGCCACGTCTCTTTTCTGCAACAAGGCGATGGGAAAGATTGTTAGGTTATGTTTATACCTAAATGTTTAGCACTCTGCACTTTATACGGTATCTATTTTCTGTAACAGGGCGATGATGAAAGATTGATGAGATATGTTTACCTTTAAATCTTTAGCACTTTGCACTTTATATGGTATTTATTCCTAATATGTAATGCTGTATTTTTTCTCTATACATTGCCTATTGGTAAAGTAACTTGAATATTTCGCATTATGCACTTTACTTGACAATTTTGTAGCTGTGTAATTTGTATGAACTCTCAATAAAAAAATTTTTTTTTAAAAGGACGGGAAAAACTCCACCACTGACCATTGTCAAGGCGAACAGCATGGCTCTTAATCTCAGCAATGTAGTGAGGCTGTCTGATTTTCGACCTACCTTTTTGTAGTAATAAGGGATCTTTAACTCTGACCAAGTCACCAATGGTAAACCTAATCACTCTTCTTTTTCCAGATTGACAAAGTTTATCATATCTAAGATGATTGGAATTGTCAGAAGCAATCTTAGCCTTAGAGGCTTCAGAGGGAACGGAACAATGACCATTGAAAACATTGAGTTTCCAGAAGGGGCACAGAGAAGAGGAAACTTTTCTGCCCCTCATCAACTCAAAAGGAATGGATCCTGAAACAGAATGGGGAGTGGTCCTATACGCCCAAATCATGTTTCGCACAGCCGTCTCGCAATCACCATGTCTATTGAACGTACTCTGCACACATTCAACTAGGACCATATTAAACCTCTCAACTTTGCCATTCGATTGGGGATGATAAAGAGGAGTGCATAGGTGTTTCACTCCCAGTTTGGCCAGAAATTCTTGCATGGAAACGGAAGTGAATTGCACACCATTGTCAGTTAACAGCTCCTCCGGGACGCCCTCTCTTGAGAAGACATCCTGCAGGAAGCAAATGACAGCTTTGGAGTTAGAATCAGAGACACCTCTTACCTCCACCCACCTGGAGAGATTGTCAATGAGCACAATGAAATGCCTCATGCAGTTGGGCAAAACATGAAAGGGACCAAGGAGATCAACAGAGATTCTTTGCCAAACCCTAGCTGGACACGGGACAGGTTTGGGTATGGGAGTGCTGGTAGTGAGATGCTTGTCACTATAACAACACTGTACACAATTCTTGACCATGTTATCAATGTCCCGGTCCATGCTGGGCCACCAGAAAGCATTTCTGATTCTGCGCTTGGTGGCATTCATCCCCAAGTGACCAGAGTGAGCGGTTTCCATTATCCTCACTCTGAAAACAGCAGGATGAATAAGTTTGCTGTCTCTAACCAGTAAATCATTCTCGATGGAGAGTTTGTTAGAGATTTTACAGCATGGCTGTAATTCAATGGAACAAGATCTCTCTTTGGGCCACCCTTTGACAACGAAATCCATCACCTGCCTCAAGGTGGGATCATTGGAGAGAGCATCCTGCCAAAGTGACATGTCAGGACAAATGACAGTGTCATCCACGTTAGCGATAATACACTCTTCAATGTCATCTGGAATGTCAGTAGTGGTTTGGGGATTGTCAACCGGAAGTCTGGAAAGAAAGTCTGCCTTGACATTCTTACCCCGGCTATGTGAAGTACAGCAAAGTTGAATTCCAGAAGTTTGGTGGACAGCCTAGCCAGTCTGGCCGTAGACTTTTGATTTTGGAACTAGACAGAATGTCTACTAAGGGTTTATGGTCCGTCCTTAGTCAAAACTTCCTTCCCCAGACATATGATTTAAACTTTTCAACGCCCCATACACAGGCTAGCATCTCTTTCTCTATCACTGAATACCTCAATTCAACATCTCTCATTCTCCTGGACGCAAATCCTACAGTGACTTCCCTTCCACCATCCATCTGGGATAAAACCGCACCCATACCATAGGCACTGGAGTCAACAGTGATGAATGTGTCACGACCCTCCACGTAAGCTTGGAGAGCTGGGGCAGACAAAATACACTCTTTAATTAGAACGAAGTGTTCCTGACATGTGGCTGTCCAAATGAATTCTGAACCCTTCTTTAACAAATTTCTAAAGCACTCAGTAAGACTGGAAAAGTTCTTAATGAACTTTGAATAAAACTCTCACAGACCAAGGAAAGAGCACAACTGGTCTTTATCCATGGGGTGTGGGGCATTAACAATACCCTTGACGATGCTGGGTTTGGGCTTGACACCATCCTTGGTGAGCATATGACCTAGATATTCGATTTCATTTACTGAAAAAATACACTTATTTTCTCTCAGGGTGACACCATTGCTCTGGAGCGTTTGTAAGACAAGATCTAAAACGTGGTTATGTTCAAGTTCTGTGTTCGTATGCATAAGAATATTGTCCTGGAAAATTACAACACTGGGAACATGTTGAAACATCATAGTCATAACTTTCTGGAACACAGAAGCAGCTGAGGCCAGTCCAAATGGCATCCGGCAAAATTGAAATGTTCCATCAGGTATTACAAAAGCTGTAAGGTGGCGGGAATGTTCATCAAGAACTACCTGATGGTACGCCGATCGTAAATCCAATTTGGAAAACCATTTGGACTGACCTACAGCAGTGATAAGGTCGTCAATGCGAGGTAACAGAAAGTTTTCCACCCAAATAGCCTTGTTGACAGATCTTAAATCAACACATAAACGAAGTTCTCCAGTACATTTTTTAGCTAAAACAATAGGAGATAACCAGAGAGTGGCATCAACACTTTCAATTATGCCATCATCAAGCATCTTGTTAAGCATAATAGTAAGATCACTTCTTATACTATAAGGAACATTCCTTAATTTGTGTTTAACTGGAGGTACACCCTCTTTAATTTTAATAGAATGCACAAAATCTTTGAATTTTCCAATTCTATTTTCAAAAACTTGTGAGTAATTATCTCTCCATTGAGAGGAATCGGAAATGGAGTTAATCAACGAAACTGGATTCTTCTGACCATACTCTTGGCGATGTCAATAGTTTCATCCAAAGAGGGATTTTTGCAGGAAAGTAATTTCTGTTTGATCCTCTTGGAATAGCACCTGCAAACAATTTGGTCTCTTATTAATTGAGAAGTAAAGTCATCAAAATCGCAATAACTAGCTAAAACTTTTAAAGCAGTGACATAAGTGTCTATGGATTCACTTGGAGACTGAACTCGAGTAAAACATTTGTGTCTATGGACCACCAAATTGACTCTACCCTTGAGGGCTAATTGATATTCATCCATGTCACCACTATCATGGCCAGTGTAAGTAGGTAAATGATCTTAAACATTTTGCCCCTCAACGCCTAAATAATAGTAAAGAAGACTGCGTTTCCTATCAGGTTTGAACTTCATGCCATCAATAGCTCCTAGGTAAGCATTAAATGATCTGAACCACAATCGCCATTTAAAAGTTGGTTCTCCAGGATCTTGCAAAAAGTCGTTGGGAGGAGTAACAGTTTTCATGGTGTACGAAAGAGAATAGGTGGCAAATAACAGGAAACAAAGTAAAAGAAAGAAACTGGAAGGTAGAAACAATCATGCAAGCTTCCAAATGTTAAACTGTAGAGCTGTAGCGTTGCTAGCATTTACCAGGAAGTGTGTGGATCACTGAATCCACAAGCAGTGGAAGTTGGCGTGCTAGATCTTGAAAGGTGCACTTCCTTGTTCACAGGAAGTGAGGTCACGCTGTCAATGACGAGTGATTTCCGACGATCGCAGGAGCGAGTAGAAGAAGTCTGGAGTAATGTGAAGAAATGCGGGCCGCGGGAATCAAAAGAAAGCAGGAAACGATGAAGAAAATCGCCCGCAGCACAAAGGTGAGTGTGGAGAAAACGGAAACACGTAGACACCGAAGCGGTATCCCACGGCTGGACATGCTGAAAGAAGATAAAGCGAAATGACCTTGGATTTGGTTTCCTGGACAATCAGGGTTTGTGGCGTCAGGCAGCGTGTCCAGGGGAACCAAGGTGTATGACGTGGGGAATCCTTGCTGGGTGCGAGAGCGCGCTCGAGAGATGGCACGCAGGGAGATTTAAAAATCAATGCTGGTGCGTCTAACAGCTTTCGTGAGGCTTGAATCTGGACAAAAGTTAAAGTGATACAGGTGCGCAAGGTAAATACAGGCACCAGTCCAAAAATAGGAAGGAAAATAAAGCGAGCAGCACAGAGTCATCTAGAGGTGGAAACATTAAAAAAAAAAGATCCCTGGGCCCGTTGGAGGAACAAATGAAAAGCGCAGTACCTTAATAAAGCAGGATAAGTAGAGCTTGAGCAGGAGCCCGCTTTGCAGGCAAGACAGGTCCAGTTCCCTAGTCAGTCGCCAATTGTAAAGATGTAATCCACCACAAGGAGAGTTGAGCAGGAAGCTTTATTCCAACAACTGGTACACAGGTCTAACGGGCCCAGAGGATCAGCACCAAGTGAAGCTGATGTTCTAATCCACTGTTCTCATACATTCTAGTACAGCATAACACTAAGTAGAGAGACAGAACAATCCCAACATTATAAACCATAAATAATGCAAGAGGAGGACACATGAAATACAATATGCAGCAATACATAGGACACCACAGTTCCCTTGTGTTACTTCCTGTGCTTTGGGATTGGAGCTACCTGTCTGTCTGTCCAGACATATACATGTATATCAGGGGTCTCCCACCTTTTCTGTAGTGCAAGCTACTTCTGATCAGTGAAAACCATTGTGAGCTACTAAAGGCCACACAACTCCTGCATTGTAACCAGACATGCACACGCCCAGCTTTATTGACTTTAAACCTTATGTGCATTGAGTCAGATACTATGGTTTGAATAAAATACTTTGACTAGGGTCGCTATAACAGGGCGGCCATGTGTGTCAGTGAGAGTGTGGTCTTTAGGGATGTATAAACATGTGTGCGTATGAATTGGATACATGTGTATGGGTTACTGAGAGCCTGCGTCGTATGTAATTGTGGCACAGGACATAGCTTTCACCACATATGGCACCATTATATGTATAACCCAAACATACAACCAATGTTTTTTAAATGGGAGAAATTTAAAGTGCAAACACATTTTCAGCAAATAAGTTCATAATTTGGAACATTTTTCTGCACTTTAATTTTTTCTCCCACTAAAAAAAATGGCTGTATTTTTCAGTTATAAATTTGGCACATGTCTACCAGCCCCTGGGAGAGAGATGTCTGCTGAGTGTAAATGCAAAACTTCAAAATGAGAGAAAATTAAAAGTTCACTTGATTGATTGATTTCTTTATTCGATTATAAAATAAGGAACAAACATGATGATACTTTAAATCGTAATACAAATTTGTAATAATTCATTAAAAACACTTACAGATAAAAGATAAAATAAGATATGAGATACAAACATAGCCCCTCCAAACTGCTTCACCTATAAAGATCTAACACGCTGCCATGCTGTAGCCGCGCTGTTGAATTGATTGCCAATAATAAAAGGAAAACATCAAGACAGTAAATGTGCTCAGTGGAAAAGTGCACAATCAGCTACGGGAAAGATCTAGAAATTGATTGACTTTTGCCAGCACAAGTTATTTTTTAGGAAAGCACCCACTGAATGACATACATCATATGCCAGTAACATGCGGATAGAAGGCCGGCTTGTGCTGGGGGAGGCCCTGGTTTTTAAGAATTGGGACTTGAAAGTTACGTCTAGAGGTTGTACAAAACTTGCAAAAAAAAGAAAATGCTCCAAGGTTTATGGTGACGATTCGATGCGGGAACACAATAAAATAGACTTTGGATCAAATTGGCAAGTAGGAAATCATAAATAGCATCTGATGGTTCCCAAGCGGAATTGTATCAAAAGCGCCCTATCCCAAATGTTGCTTACATTTGAGAGATATGGCTTGGTACCTACAACAGTTTGGAGCCAAACAGGCTCTCTCCTTAAAGGCTTCATCAGCTCCCTGTCCTCTATATTGGCCATGGGTCTGCTTAGATAGAGCTCTTTGCTCTTCCTCGAATCCCCTTTTGAATGTCTTTATGTGTAGTAAACAATTCAGGCCTGACTAAAGCTTTCTTGATGTAATTGAGCCATGGGATTATAAGCCCAAAGTCACATGCCAAACAATCTCCAATTACCTTGGTTAAAAATTGCATTGGGATTGCACCGTATGGAGGAAGTGTGGCAAGCCCCACCAGGCCGGTCACATATACAAGGTCCAGCTCTTCAAGAGTTCACTTTATGTTCATATAGATTCCAAAAAACACATCATTTAATTTCTCTCCCTTTTCAAAGTGTTGCATTTACAAACAGAAGGCATCTTGCTCGCAATGGCCTTAAATGAAGAAACATGCTCAATTGGAAGTGGAGAAAGACTTTAGAAATACTTTTACTCACTTTAAATTTCTCCTATTTAAAATATTACTGAATTTTTCAGTTAGAAATGTGACAACTTGTAGCAAGAGGCCTGTTGTTTGTAAATGTGACTCTTTGAAATGCTTCATTTTAATTTTCCCCTATTTAAAAGCAATCAGAAATATGTCTTTGTTCTCAAGTTCAAATATTGAGTTGAAAAGAACTTTTATTTAACAGTTAAACGCTCAGTGATCTAGCTTTTCACCTCTGCACCCAACCCTGGGTCACAAAGCTGACTCCAGCACTGCTCATTATCAGGCTGTGCTATCTGCAACCTGATGATAATAATATAAAATAAACACAGCCTTCTCTTAACTTTAAAAGTAAAATGTGGCCCTGTGTAAATATGAAAATGAACTCAAAGTTGTGAGCTACTCTGAAAGTGTCTGCAAGCTACTGGTAGCTTGTGGTCGACTGGTTGGTATTAATATGGTAGTTTCCACTGTCTAATTATTGTTAGGTCACACTTTCCATACAAAGAGCATGTTTTGTTTTGCGAATAACTCTGGTGCTGATTGATGAATCTTAAAAATAGTTCACCCACCTTAAGTCTTTTTGGGGGATTACCACAATCCCACAGGAGACCCAAGGGACAGACATAATGAATTACAAAAATGTGGGGTGGTTGTCCACTGGGGTTGGATGACAGCTGAGGTTGGGGCACAGGGCTTGGCTGCAGGCCTTGTCCAGGTCCCAACCCCACGTTGCACAAGTAGGATGTTGGCTGCTCATGGGCGGTAGAATTTGCCTTGCTGCAGATCAGATCCTGCCCCTAACTCCTCTCAGTGCCTGGTCTTCAGCGTGCATGACAGGTGGTTAGCTGCCTGCAGGTAGCTGGACCTGAGCTCAAGCCACACACATCCAAAGCCATGTGTGGCAGGAATTTTATCATTTTGTCTAGGTCTTCATACGTGGGGGTTGCCACTGTGTAGTTATAGTTAGGTCCATAGAAAGAGGGTTTTTTGTTTTGCTAATGACTTTGCCTCCATTTAACAAACTTTCACAAAAGTTTCCAAGAAACTGTTCATCCACCTCATTTACTTTGTGAAAATGTTCGGGGTGATCCAAGCCCCTTAGGTGGCTAACCCCCCACTGGGGACTGCCTTCACCCTGTGCCAAAATCTTTGAGCAAAGCTAACACTGTGTGGGCAAATGACAGCACATAGGTGGGCAAACCCTTGCTGTAAATATTCTTTGCCCTTCAAAGACAGCTCACTAGTTAGAGCTACCCATGCCCCCATTCCATTGGTTCTATTAGTCCCTCATGAGTAATGCTGCTCAACATGTGGGGACCCAAAAAAAATAAGTAAAAGCAGCCTTTTCAATGATCACTCAAGAGATACTACTAAAAAAATAATGTTATATATTTTATAAAGATAATCAAATGTTTTTCATCATTACTACTACTGAAATGGTGCTTTAGACGGACAACAACACCAGTGAGGAAATCACTAGTACAGCACTTACCTGCAGAAAAAAAAATGCAGAAGTTTATGTGCACTTTGTAAAAAGCAAGTGCTGCATATAAGAAGCTTCGCTAATATTCCATGGAGACAATTTCAATGTGAAACTACCTCAGGAATTTGTATGCCAACAACATACATTGTACAAAGATGCAGCAGAACTAAGTAGCAGAGGCAGAACCAAGTGCTCTACATGAATCACTCCTTGAATAGTGGGACCAAAATACAGAGGGTTGGCTTCCTTCAGGGCGTTGTGTTCAGGGTTTCACTGCAGATCAAGCCTTGTGACCAATCCTCCACTGTTCGTAGTACAATGCCATGCACAGCAGGTTATTGGGTGCCTTTGGGGTTGGGTACAGTGGTGAACTCTCCACTGTACATGGCCAAAATCTGTACTCACCTAAGGAGGTAGGTGAATATGCTCAAAACACATCCCAAACGCACTGAAAAAAGAAAGGTTAAAGTAATGTTGTAGTTAGATATGGACATACATTTAAAAGAACCCCAGAAATTCCCTGAAAAAAACAAAGATTAATGTGACGCTCTCATTAGGAATAGAAAAAACTCCCTAATTTACATTACAAAAAAGAAAAATTCACTGAAAAAAAGAAAGGTTAAAGTGAAAATATAATTAGGTGCAAATGTCAGTAATAACATCACATTTCATTTAAATGCAAAAAAAAAACCACTGAAATTCACCAGTTATAGTTTACTGAGCTAACTATAACTTACACCGCTATATTGCTCTGCTTATGATCTCACATATCACATCACTCATAACATGTTCAATTACTTCATTAACGACATCACTTGTGACCTCTCAAATGGCATCCTTGATAACATCGCTGATGACATCACTAATGAAATCATGCAATTAATTTGTCAGTTTACTATTCACTTTTCATACTGGAAGATATTCAGTAAGGTACATGTAGACCAAATTTTCTACAGTCGCTATACAATGAGTGTAACCTTTTGCAACATGCAGAACATAAACCTTATTTTTGCATTCATCCATATTTAGCAGACATTATGATTTTTTCATGTTATTCAGCTGCATAAGAAACATAATGAACTTGTAAATATTAATGTAATCGCCAGTGTTGTAAACCTTGGATACCTTTGAAAAGAAACTTTGGTAATTATTTGTGTTAATTTGATGTATCTGTTAAACAGCTCATCCGACATAGAATTATAATTGCCTTCTTGCAACCTCCACCCCCCACTACACATGCACTTGCACTTCCACACCCGGCACGCTGACACACTCCACACACAACCCCCACTAACATGTGCCCTCATGAATGCATGCCCTCTCACCAAACATGCCATCGAAAAAAGGACCACATTCATGGTCTCTCCCTGGTCTCTTCTTACTCATGGAGAGTGACTCAATTCTATTCAGTCCCTGGCATTGCAACTGCCCTCCCTCCAGCATACAAGATCATCAGACAGGGCAGGCCCAGCAAACTCAGAGTAGGAACCACAATTATCTGCAATGAACACATCCACTGCACGCTCATAGATGTGGACTCTGGGGAGACGCTGGAATATTTGGATGTCATACTCAGCATCTCCTGTACCACTGCCCTGGGACCAACCTTGCTCTTCCAACCACTGGGACTGAGAGCAGAGTTTGGAAACTCCACTGAAGAATTATTGCTCCATTCGTACTGAACTCCAGCTCCTCCATCTTCTCAGCGACTTCGATTTCCACCTTGAGGACCTCACTTGTTTGAAAACTACTAACTTTCTGGAGAGCCTGAACAAACGCACTCATTCTGTCTGAACGAGTGAAAGGCCACACCTACATAACCAGCCATCTACTGGACCCTTTCCTCACTAATTTCAGTTTAATGGCATTGGACAAGCCCACCTCTCTCACCTGGGCTGACCACTCGCTCGTCCATTTTGACCACCACTTCAACCATCACTGAACCGCCCCCCCCCCACAAACCTTGTGCTGCAACTGGAACAATGTAAACCAAAGGGGGGAGGGAGAGGTAAGGTACAAGGTGGACTTAGCCTCCTGTCATACTATAAACAAAAAATGGGATAGTAAGTTTTATCGGAGAAAACGATTTGTTTTCTTAAAATAACCCTAACCCACCAAAATGTCCCATGGTGGCATGCTTCATCATTGGGTTCTTCCCGCCCCGCTGCGGGACGGGGCATGCTACGACCGACGAAGACGTGGAAGCACTTCGTTGGGTGTTGACTATGAGGGGATGGGAATGGAAGGGTCAGAAAAAATAAGTGTAGTTTTCATCAGGACCAGAGGTATTGATCCCAATTACCACTCCTAGTATGACTTGGTTGGACTATTTGTAAAATGCACTGCATTGGTGAAATGCTAAATTCATGCATTAATTGTACCTACTAGGTATGTATATTCAGTTAAGACCTACTAGGTATGCTGATTCTGTTTAGACCTGTAACAATAGGACATCATTAATTTGATATTAGAAAAATAGGCAGCGACCCCACTGACCAAGAGACAGGGTACCACTGGTAAATATAAAAAAATATTTTTCCCTTGGATATGTATAGAAATACACCTTTGACCCGGTACACAATCAACCAGATTCACAAACAATTGTGCACTACTATATCACCTATCCACATTACTCCATAAACACCATACAATTGAACCCAGAGAAACAACCATATATCACATAAGGATAAAACACTCAAATGTATGACAAATTCAAGATTTATTAAAAATAGGTTAAAATCACATCAAAATCATACAATAATAAACAAAAATTCAATAATAATAAAAAACATAAATTCACATATTAAAAACCTGAGACATTGTGAGAGACAAAAAAAATGTGAAACATGTAATTTCATCAAAAAGGTTATTCCCAACAGGAATGAAATACATAAACACCATTAGTCTATTCATTTATCATTTCATTAGACAAAGGGCCGTTCCTGGATACAACCAAATAAAAACAGGCGTCGACGCGTTTCAGTGTTAAGAAATTATTGAGGTACCACCTTCATCAGGACAAATACAATGCTTGTCTCTCTCTCAACTGTATTAAAATTCAGTGCACGAGCTTCACACCATATGATCCGGTGGAGATAGATAGCCTCGTGTCACCCGGTCTACTGCTTCCTTCTCATCCGTGGCGTTTGAACTACCTACTCGATCATCCCATCTTCCAAAATAAGGGATAACGGAATATATAAATTTAATTCCATATTGAATTCCTCTACAAATTTAATTTATGGTGATATATGTGAATACACACGAATCAACTCAGGATTAGATTCACTGACAAGGTGAAGCCACGGGGGTGCACATAAACTACGTGACAACGATAAAGAATCTTCTTACAGAATCTTCTTATGGTTTTTTGGAAGAGTGATTGTGTGAACACTGCATACATCACTATAGGTGTACTGAATTTTAATACAGTTGAGAGAGAGACAAGCATTGTATTTGTCCTGATGAAGGTGGTACCTCAATAATTTCTTACCACTGAAACGCGTCGACGCCTGTTTTTTATTTGGTTGTATCCAGGAACGGCCCTTTGTCTAATGAAATGATAAATTAATAGACTAATGGTGTTTATGTATTTGATTCCTGTTGGGAATAACCTTTTTGATGAAATTACATGTTTCACATTTTTTTTGTCTCTCACAATGTCTCAGGTTTTTAATATGTGAATTTATGTTTTTTATTATTATTGAATTTTTGTTTATTATTGTATGATTTTGATGTGATTTTAACCTATTTTTAATAAATCTTGAATTTGTCATACATTTGAGTGTTTTATCCTTATGTGATATATGGTTGTTTCTCTGGGTTCAATTGTATGGTTTTTATGGAGTAATGTGGATAGGTGATATAGTAGTGCACAATTGTTTGTGAATCTGGTTGATTGTGTACCGGGTCGAAGGTGTATTTCTATACATATCCAAGAGAAAAATATTTTTTTACATCATTAATTTGAGACATGTTAAATACATTACTTATGACTAAACGCATCACCATATGGTGAAAGGAGTGATATAATTTTCTCACACATGCACGACTCATAAAATCGATTTGTAATAGTAACTGTGACGTGCTGCCCTCAAAAAGAAACAAGACAATACAAAACATATAACATAAATCACACACACTATGTACAAGTCTCTTCGGAGTAATCATTGAGATCGTGATTGTTTGTTACAACTTCAAAATGACTGCCAGTCAAATGGATAATGATAGAGATGCACCACCTACATAATTGTTCATTTGTTCATGCCCCATTAGCACTTCACGGGATGGAAGGGGTGCTTGTAGTCAAACACTGTAAAGGGAAAAAGGTCCTGGACAGAAAACATATTTAAGTATTCAGACGGCTACTGGTATGGAGCGTTGAAAGCTTAGTTGCCTGGATTGTCTTCTTTTTCATTCTCTCGGCTATGCCGTACTTAGGTCCTCAAAGCAGTGCCCTTGCTCGGCATAGTCTGCCTTCCCGTGACTCCTGAGACAGCCTACTGTGTTGCCGGCTTCCTGATATAGCGCGTACACGTTCGAGGTCTCCCAAGAGTTTGGAATACTGGACCGCTAACCTAAAAAATGGCCGCCTGTCAGCGAAACTTTGGGCTGCGTGCTCACTCTCGCGTACTTCTATAATCTTTAGAGCTAGACTGCCAATCTGTTAAGATGGCCGCCCATAGACGTGACCGTTCCTATATTTCATCATTTGATTTACTGGTGGTTCGAGCCTGCTGTTTGGATCGATAAAAGCTAATGTCATTGATTAATGATTGTCTACCAAAGGGGTGTTCACGGATCAATTTATATGATCTTATTTGGTAACATTTGGAAAAAACCTTATCAGGGTGATAAAAGATGTTATCCTGATCTTTGAAAAACCGGATAGTTGGCAATATTCTTTGTCATTGTATTTTGTTGATCTTATAGAATAAGATGATTAATGGTCGTTTATACATCGGGTGGTCACGGATCAATTAATTGGATCTTAGTTAGTTACATTATAAAATAACCTTTTCAGGGTGATAAAAGACGTAATTCGGATGTAGGAAAGGCTGGATAGTTGGAAATATCCCTAGTCATTGTATTCCATAGATTCTATGGCGGTTTTAGCCATATGGTCGGACTGTTTGATGGCTGATAAGTACACTAAAATTACCTAGGTATCAGATGATCTCAGACCTGTTCATTAAAGAATGTCATTTCTCGTAGACATATATCTTCATTTGCGTATCAGGTTGTTACCCTGTGAAATATTGGGGTTTCATGTGAAATGGCTCCATGGTATTTCATCATTTAGTCCTTTGCTGTGTGTTGCCAGACGGAACTCCCAGAGTTGTTCTTTTTCGAACAGATTGGATTCATTGGTGACCTGTTCAATTATTGTCCATTGTAGTTCTTGTGTGGTGTGTCCTTTTTCAATGTAACAGGTGGACATTTTGGTGGTGGCTCGTTCACATCTCAGATTGCTGCGGTGTTCGCATATGCGGGTCTTTATTGTGTGTTTAGTAATTCCAATGTAGTGTAGCTGACAAGGGCAGGTAATCATGTAGATCACTATTTTTGAGTTGCAGTTGGTGAAGTGTCTCTGTTCCCAAACGGTATTGTTGTCAAAAGTGATTCTTTTGTTTTTTGTTGTAAGGTGGCAAACGCTGCAATTCCCGCATGGGTGATGACCTGTCGGGGGGGAAAGCTTTGTGCTGTTCCTCTGTCTCTAGTTATTGTTTCGATCTCTATGTTGGGATGCAGTCTGGAGTGGACTATCATGTCCCTGATGCTTCTGCCTCGTTTGTGGGAGAACATGGGTTTAAGAAAATCTAGAGTTCCACAGTTCAGGAAGTGCCAATGTTTATTGATTATTTTGCTTACTTGGTTTGAAGCGGTGTTTTTGGTGGTAATGCAAATTGGTCGTTCCTCTCTAGACTTAGGTGGTCTTTCTTCCAGGAGTGCTTCCCTGTTGTTGTTCCTAGCCCGTTTCATTGCCTGATTGATAACTCGGGCTGGTAATTCCTCTTCACTAGTTTCAGGCTCAACTCATCTGCCTGTTTTTTGTTGTCTTGGAGGTCTGTGCAGTTCCTTCTAAGCCTCAAAAATTGGCCAAAAGGGAGGTTTTCAGGTAGATGCATAGGGTGGAAACTGTCATAGACAAGTAGGCAATTCTTTGCAGTTGGTTTGATGTGAGTCGTGGTTTTAAGTGCTCCCTCTTTGGCAATGATGTTCAGATGTAAGAAAAACAATTCTTTGTTAGAAATGGTGTTGGTAAATTTCAAAAAATCATTCTGATAGTTCAACCAGGTCAGGAATCAATTGGCTATCTCTTCATTTCCATGCCATATGATCAGAACATCATCGATGCAACGTTTCCACAGTTTGATATGGGATAAGAAAGGGTTGGTCTGATTAAGAATTGTATGTTTCTCCAAATAGTGTACATATAATCCTGCAATGCTGGGGGCAAAAGTACTACCCATGCTGGTGCCCTGCTTTTGGAGACAGATGGTATCTTCAAACTGAAAAAAGTTCCTTGTTAGTGCCCATTTACAGCACTCCATTACGACGTTCAGTGGGGTCTGATATTCACATTGCACTTCAAACAAGACATCTTCTTCGATGTTTAGCATGTCATCATGTGGGAGGCTAGTGTATAAACTCTCCACATCCAACCCCATCAGTAACTCTGTCTCTGGGTTGAAGTCTCTGTCCCATAGTAGTCTGAGTACATCTTTAGTATCTTTTAGGTAAGTCCTGGTTTTTTGGATTAATGGTCTCAGGAAGGCATCAGCAAATTTTGACAGAGGTTTCAAAATAGACCTTATTCCAGATACAATCGGGCATCCTGGTGGATTTGTGAGGTTCTTGTGAATTTTGGGTATGGTGTAGAAATAAGGTATGACAGGGGCTTTGTTAATGAGGAAATCTCCCTCCTTCTGGGAGATCCAGTTATGTGATAGAGCTTTCTCTACCATGCTTGTGATGTTGATCCGAAGCGTTTCTGTCGGATCCTCTCTCAGAGGCTCACAGTTCCTGATATCTTAAAGGAGTCTTAAGCACTCTTGATGATATGCTTCTACTGTCTGAATCACAATGGCTTCCCCTTTGTCGGCTGGTTTTATGACCAGGTCCCTGTTGTTAGCCAGTTCTTTGATCACCTGTTTCTATTCCTTCGTAGTATTGTGGTACACTTGTGTTTCATGGGTCAATTTCTTCTAAGTCCTTCAGCACTGCATTTTCAAAGGCTAAAATTTCTACTGGTAGTGCTGCATTTGGAGGGGGGGGGAAGGTCAATTTTAGCCTAAGTCCTGTGTCATCCTGAGCTTCAGGACTAGGTTCCTTGTTGGCGAAATATGCCCTTAGTTTCAGTTTCCTGATGAATTCATTGATTTCTGTATAGAGTTTGAATTTGTACATTTTCTCAGTCGGAACAAAACCTAAGCCTTTTTCTAGAATTTCAATTTGTGTATGTGTTAGTTCGTGGTGAGTAAGGTTGACTACTAGACTACTCGTCTGCTGGTTGTGGGTTGGTTGGATTGGGCAATGGTCATGCTCCTGGTTGACACTCCCGACTGTTCCTCGTCAGTTGCCCAGTGCACTGGGTTTTGCTTCCGAAACCTTCCTCACCTGGGACCTTGACGGGACCCTAACAAAGGATTCTGTACATAATGTTGGTAATCTTGTGGCATCATGTTCCATTGGTTGCATGGTCCTGGTGGGGCATGTGAGGTCGGGGGCCGTAGAAGAACAGTGCTGGGTACAATGGTGGACCCTGGTTCTGGCCCCAGCCTATTGGTCCTCAGTAGTTCATTTGTCTTCCCTGATTTCTTCTACTGGGGTAGTTCCTTACGCTGTCCCTGCTGGAACTGGAACTGTTAGAACCTGTATCTGAAGTATCGCCATCCGTCTTGTAGTCCTGTTGTTTACCTGATGGGACGTACTCCTCTCGTATATACGGATAAACTCGTTCATGGCTGAACTTGCTGGTAACCTTTTTGAGTTTGATGAATTTGCTCTTCTTTAGTGTGGCTTCGAAATCGTTCATCGTTTGATTCAGTTCTTACAACCTTTTTTTGAGTGAGCTCACTGACTGGTAGCTTTTTAGGCGCACTTCTATAGTTTGTATTTCAGTTTTTAGATCTTGTGAAATGCGGGTGGCTGTTTTTAATATTAAGATCAGACAGTCTTGCGTGCAATGCCATGATATTAATGACCAATCTTTCTTAAAAACTTTGTCATTTTGGAAAATGAACGGTTCATTCTTGACTATGAGACCTTGTGGTGCTGCATTTGCCCTCAGATATTCTGTCATCATTAATCCGTGAAGGGCTGTTTTAATCTGTGTCCTTCTCAATGCAGTTAATTCATCCCAATCGCTGCTGTCAGTGCTGGGTTCTGGGTTACTCAAACATTCAAAAGGCAATATCATGGCTAGGATTCTTTCGACTTCTTCATTAGTGAAGGTCAGACCTGTGATCTCTGTCATGGTGATAGTGTGTGATGGTTGTAAAGGTGTAAAAATATTCAAAATATCGGGGAGGGCTACCCCTTCTATTTGAAAAAGAGGATTACTCACACAGCTGTGCGCTGTCAATATACAATGTAAACCAAAGGGGGGAGGGAGAGGTAAAGTACGAGGTAGACTCAGCCTCCTGTCATACGTATATAAACAAAAAAGTCCACTTGTGACTGTCCTATCGATGAGATAGTAAGTTTTATCAGAGAAAATGATTTGTTTTCTTAAAACTACCCTCACCCACCAAAATGTCCCATGGTGGCATGCTTCATCATCAGGTTCTCCCCCCCCCCCCCACTGCGGAACGGGGCGTTCCACGACCGACGAAGACGTGGGAGCACTTTGTTGGGTGTTGACTATGAGGGGATGGGAGTGGAAGGGTCAGAAAAAATAGGTGTTGTTAAAAAGTACCTGGCTGGTTGGAAGATAATATTTATTGAGTCCTTTAGTTGGCACTACTAAAACCGGGGTAGTGGAGATTTACACTATGATGGGTGTTATTGTCTCCAGATCAACATGTTTCAGGCTTAACCCCATAGGCTTTTCGTCAGGACCAGAGGTATTGACCCCAATAACCACTCCTAGTATGACTTGATTGGACTAGTTGTAAATTTCACTGCATTGCTGAAATGCTAAATTCATGCATTAATTGTACCTACTAGGTATATAGATTCAGTTAAGACCTACTAGGTATGCTGATTCTGATTAGACCTGTAACGATAGGACATCATTAATTTGAGACATGTTAAATACATTTCTTATGACTAAACGCATCATCATATGGTGGAAGGAGTGATATATTTTTCTCACACATGCACGACTAATCAAATCGATTTGTAATAGTAACTGTGACTTGCTGCCCTCAAAAACAAACAAGACAATACAAAACAGATAACATAAATCACACACTCTATGTACAAGTCTCTTCGGAGTAATCGTTGAAATCGTGATCGTTTGTTACAACTTCAAAATGACTGCCAGTCAAATGGATAATGTTAGAGATGCACCACATACATAATTGTTCATTTGTTCATGCCTCATGAGCACTTCATGGGAAGGATGGGGTGCTTGTAGTCAAACACTGTAAAGGGAAAAAGGTCCGGGACAGAAATCATATTTAAGTATTCAGATTGCTACTGGTATCGAGCGTTAAATGCTTAGTTGCCTGGATTGTCTTCATTTTCATTCTCTCAGCTATGCCGAATTTACGTCCTCAAAGCAATGCCCTTGCTTGGCAAAGTCTGCCTTCCCGTGGCTCCGGAGACAGACTACTGAGTTGCCGGCTTCCTGATATAGCATGGACACGGTTGCGTTCTCCCAAGAGTTTGGAATCCAGGCCGCTAAGCAAAAAAATGGCCGCCCGTCAGCGAAACGTTGGGCTGCGTGCTCACGCTCACGTACTTCTGTCATCTTTAGAGCTAGACTGCCAATTTGTTAAGATGGCCGCCCATAGACGTGACCGTTCCTATATTTCATCATTTGATTTACTGGTGGTTCGAGCCTGCTGTTTGGATCGATAAAAGCTAATGTCATTGATTAATGATTGTCTACCAAAGGGGTGTTCACAGATCAATTTATATGATCTTATTTGGTTACATTTGGAAAAAACCTTATCAGGGTGATAAAAGACGTTATCCTGATCTTTGAAAAACCGGATAGTTGGCAATATTCTTAGTCATTGTATTTCGTTGATCTTATAGAATAAGATGATTAATGGTTGTTTATACATGGGGTGGTCACGGATCAATTCATTGGATCTTAGTTAGTTACATTATAAAATAACCTTTTCAGGGTGATAAAAGACGTAATTCAGATGTAGGAAAGGCTGGATAGGTGGCAATATCCCTAGTCATTGTATTCCATAGATTCTATGGTGGTTTTAGCCATATGGTCGGACTGTTTGATGGCTGATGGAATTGGCCTTCTTTAATTTGTGACAATAAAAACAGAGCTGATCCTGATAAGTACACTACAATTACCTAGGTATCTGGTGATCTCAGATCTGTTCATTAAAGAATGTCATTTCTCGTAGACATATATCTTCATTTGCGTATCAGGTTCTTGCCCTGCAAATCCCGGTTTCTGTGAAATATTGGGGTTTCATGTGAAATGGCTCCATGGTATGTCATCATGTAGTCCTTTGTTGTGTGTCGCCTGACGGAAAACTTAGCGTTGTTCTGTTTCGAACAGATTGGATTCATTGGTGACCTGTTCAATTATTGTCCATTGTAGTTCTTGGGTGGTGTGTACTTTTTCAATGTAACTGGAACACCATCTCTGAAGAAACCTGATACACAGACCTGCATAACTACCGCTCACCACACTAAGACAACAATGCCCCCTCGGTTGATAACTTCAACCAATAGCTCACAGCCTGTGCAGATGCTATGGCCACATTCAAAACCAAGAGATCTGCTCGAAACCAAGACTTCCTCTGGGACCAAACCACAAGCAAGCTAGTACAACAACAATCTCGGAAGCTCCAAACACTACTGCCACTGCAAGCAGCTTAAGGGGCATTGGAGACACCCTACAACAACAGTGACAAACAGACCTACATATCAGCAATCCCAGTTAAAGAACAGCACCAAGTGCCAAGGAACTCTTCCCCATCATAAAGCACCACACCAGCAGCTAGCTTCATCATTGTCGCCTCTTCTCAGGAACTCTGCTCCCAGCTCGCGATTTTCTTCCACAACAATATTAATGCCATCTATGACCATTTGGTACCTCAACCACACCATTCCACCCCATAGCCCTCCTCAGGGACAACAGCTTTCAAGGAATCACCTTGACCTTTTGGCCCACCATCATCCTCAAGGACAGCACCACTGCCATGAGATCTATCGACTTAGGCGCCCCATCGATCCTTTCGCACACATAGCCTTTGCTAGAGGACTCAAGCTCATCTGCCCCACACTGACCCCAGCTCCCTTACCATGGCTACCTTCCCAACTCCTGTAAACACAAGACAAACCTTCCTTTAAACTGATCAATAGGGGATTAGCTACACACTTGATGACAACCACATCCTCAACTTATACCTGCTTGGCTTCAAACTGAACCACAGCACAGAAACCACCCTAATCGACACAACAAATAACATTTGGATCATAATGGACTAAAGCAATACTGTGACTCTCATTCTCCTTGACATTTCTACTGCGTCCCATTATATCCTTATCCAACGACTCCAGCAGTCCTGCATCTGAGGAACAGCCCTCCAATGGATCATCTCATTCCTCACAGGACTTACACAGATAGTCAGCTTTCCTCCCTACACCTCAGAACACACGAAGTTGGTCTGCAGAGTCCCAAAGGGATTTTCCCTCAGTCCCATACTGTTCAACATCGACATGGCTCAACTCAACAACATCATGAAAACCTTTGGAATCAAAATCATTTCTTATGCAGAAGGCACTCTACTCGTCTTCTTACTCTCCAAAGACACTGCCAAAACCCAAGCAAGTTTTTGAGTGCATGTCAGAAGTTGCCCACTGAATGAAGTCCAATGGCCTCAAATTAACTATAACAAGACAAAGGTATTATTATTCAGAAAAGACCCTACATTTTGGTCTTAAGCCTGGTGGCTTAGGACCTCTACAGTGCCAGGGTAACCTCCACATGACATGAAATGACATTACATAACATAACATATTACAAGCCATCCCACCTTGTGCATCAGTGACAAGTGTGTTGTGAGTTTTTTTAAGGGTAAGTGGTATGCAGTATGCCATGCATCCATTTTCCCTCTTGCTGAACTTCAATGCTGTGACACTCTGTAAAACGTGGTACAGAGGCAGTCACTGAATCCATGTATGGGCTCCTTAAAGGCAGACTAAGTTTTGAGCAGAAGAGAGGTGGTGCCAATTGATGTACCTCCGAGACATCATTCAAAGTCATTGCCTGTTGTGCAATGTCTTCCAATATTGTCACCTGAAAAGCCTCGCCATGGTCCCAAATGGCAAACAACTCCAATGATGACAAGTCCCCTGTCCCCAACCATAGGCATAATATAGCAAGGCCTAGAAAAGTAAGCTCACATTGGACAGATATCACAACAAACAGCTTCTGAAGTATGGGCATGTCATATGAAATGCAAGTATACTGACATATACACTGTTTGCAATAATAACAAAAGAATCAATTCATTCACAACATGAGTGGAAAATTAACAATAACATAAAAGTGCTATATGTGGTTTGGAATCCATAATGAAACACTCTGAGTGTGCACACCATGAAAAACATGCCAGATACAACAGCTGAGCCTCTAGTGTCACTCATTTCTAGTTCATGTGTCATCAGTGGGATAGTCAGTGGTAGACCTTGCTCTTCTCCCTTCTGCCGCTCTACTTCGAATTTGGTGTGGGTTCCCTTTTGTATATTTGGCACTGACACACATCTTAGACTGGATGCCTCTTATCTCTACTTTGCAGGCAGTTCCTTCTCATCAAAACATGCTTGCAGAGTATGAAATACTCCCAGGGCAAAAGTAACTTGGTCTAGGCCCTGTGTCACACCCCAGTTGCAGTGTACCATCTCACTCTGCATTAAAACTGTCCTTCATGAGAAGACACCAGTGGCAGGTTTCAATTTTTCATCTGATCTCCCACTCAACTGACCCTGCACCATTGCTTGATTGTGCTTTCATCATAGGGAGCATCACATAATGCAGTCACAGCCTCTGACAGTGAGACAAATCCAGAGGACATTGCTTGGAAGCTGTGTTTCATGTACAAGTGTAGACTGTCCACCTTTGTACCCACTTCTGGCATGACTTGTAAATGCTGGTGCTGTGTGTCCAACTTTGATTCCTCAAGAAACCTGAGCTCCCTTCTGTTAGAGGTGCGTCCTCTGGCCACATATCCTACACTTGCTTTAGGTCTAGTGGTTATTCTGTTCTGGCATTTCAATCTCTGTAGTACATGGTGAAACACTGCAACAGGCAGTGTATGATGTTGGGTGCAGGATTCTGCAGACTGTAGTGGTGAACGCTTGTGAAGGTCTCCTTTGTGACTTGTAGTATTTGATTGTCATGGAGTTGGTGGTAGTTCTCTGCATTTTGGAATCTGCGTGTTCTGCAACTCCTCCTCAACATCTCCTGCTTCTTCTGTCTGATGTCATCTGTTTTGAAAGAGAATATTTTAGTGTGTGGCAGGACATTCATGGTGATGGTCTACAGTTCAATGTTTGGAGGAATGCTTTGATGTAGACCATAAAATGTAAGCACCACAGTGCCACACATGCTGAACTGGGGGTCTATCGAACATTACTAAATGCCCTAGAATGCATTTCACTGGGATAACTAACAGATGGTATGGATGTGTTCCATACTATGTCCATGGATCTTGTGATAGACCACTGTGACTTACACTAGCCATTAATAAAATAAGGAAAGGACAGGAAAGGAAAGGAAAGGGAAGGGAAGGGAAGGGAGACAAAGGACTACATTTCATTACACCAACCAATCTTTTAAATCTCCTTTTACTTAGGAACTGCATACCTTGTTGGATAGAACTGATATGTTCTAAGGGCCCGTATGCTAAACCTTTAAGTGCCCCCAGTCCCCCTTCTGTTGTTTACATACAAATATGGTTAGTGCCACAATGTTATCTGTTGAGGAGCACTTTGAACAAAAACGTGACTGAGTTAACCTAAATCTAATGGCTTGGTCTGCCCAGTTCTGCAGATGATTGACGTGTTTGGAGAAACGTTTCCCATCTGCATCTAATAATGCTATCAACCAATAGCTATGAGGAGAGTCTTTCGGGCCTCTTTTGTAAATGGGCTGAAAAATGGAGCCTTTCAATGATGGCAAGACGCAGCCTAAAGAAATCACCAAATTGATAACGGTAGTCAGTAATATGGCCCACTTTGCGGGATTAAACTTCATAACTGCTCATGGAAGTCGATTCGGGCATGCAACTTGTTAGACGTTTTAATAAGATTTACGATTTCCAATATAATAATGACATATACAGACACATCCCTCTTGTGAGCTATAGCAAGTGGTTTGTGTTGCGATCCTGCATACACATTTCCCATATACTCTTTCTAAATCCCATAAGGTATGCGATAATGTTCATCGATTTTGTGATGATTCGTTACGGCACCAACAAAAGATTGGGGGGGATATTCTCAAGAACGTGTGATAATCATCGCAAAATTAGCTTAACACAACTTTGCACATCGCAGCCCATCGCAGGAAAATAACACCGTGTCAACGTAGTATTCCCAACCCAGCGGCACCATGCGATAGTCTCACGATAACGCGCCAACTGACCGCGTTAAAATGAACGCAATGCCGAAACAATGCGAAACACGAACGCGAAAAAAGGTGCGATGCCCCAAATCGCGATACAAAAATCAGCAATAACCAGCGACAGGCCTGCAATTCCCACGCGTCATGCGGGAAAATGCACTATAAAAGCACCGAAAAACACAAACAAAACAATTCAAACTGCATAGCACCATGGATGCACCCGGACCGAGTTCAGAGGACAATGCGAACCCCACAAGCCCCACAGACGACTAGCAAGGAACCTCGGGGTTGGGGAAGGCCAAGGAGAAGAGGAAGAGGAAAACGCGGTTCAGTCCGCAGGAAAACAGGAACATCGTTACGGAGGTGACAGAACACTACCAACAACTGTTCGTCACCTCCAACGTGTCATTGGCAACAAAGACACAAACATGGCAGACTATCTTGGACCATGTGAATGCAGTTGCAGAGTTGAGGAGGACAATGGAAGAGGTCAAGAGGCGCTGGAATGTTGTGAAGGGCAAAACCAAGAAGAAACTCGATGCCAACATGAAAGCAGCAACGCAGATTGGAGGTGGGAGTCCAGCGGCACACCAGGAGCTGGATGACATGGAGAAAATGGTGGCCACAGTCATTAGTCGGGATACGGTGCCAGGAGTAGTGGATCCGGACACTGATCAACATGACCTGACACAACATCAGCAGGGTGAGTACCGACCAGGGACTGGGGGGACGGGGGGGATGGGCACAATGGCACACATGCACAATTAAGTAGAGCACACTGCACACCCACAATGACTCTGGATCATGTCCCTGATCTCCTTGGCATACTGCAGCACACATAAAAACAGCAAGTAGGCCCCAGTCGACAATGTGCCTAGAGGGGGCCCTCCCCACACATCACCAATCTCACAACCAACCCATGCACATGTGCTGTACCCAGCAAAGCTGCGGGTCCGTGAGCCACACTGACAATGCAAGTGACACTGCTTGACGATTAGCATGGCTGCAGTCCAATTACCATGACATGGTGCATGCCACGACACTGAGGTGACTGAGTGTGGACCACATCCGGAAAGGAGCAGGTCACACACTGACACAACCACGTGCACAAACAACCCCTGACGTCAACAACACATCTGCAGACAAACTATGCCCAAGAGTCACAACTCGACCAAGAGCCCAATTTACCCAAGCCCGCAACATCTCAGCACTGTAGAAGCACAGAAGTCAAAGGCACACTGCCTGAAATGCAGAAGGGACAGCCAAATCAGAGCTGCAGGGGCGACTCACCCACAATGCAGCACACACACATAAGAATAAGAGCACCTCAACATTGATAACAATGTGGTACAAACTGCAACACTTTCACAACAGAACACAGGACACAACTGGTGCCGCAGGTGTGTACAAAATGGCCAATCACACCTGGCATAGCAGGAAACTGTGAGATAACAATGTACAAGTACAACCTCACATCCGTGATGTAGTACAAATGTCCACTGTCCCGCATCAAATAGGCATCTCCTCACAAACAGTCACAATGTACATTGTCATGCAGTCTGTATGTAAACTCCGCCAAAGCGTCAACATACATGGAACACACTGTGAAACTGCATCTCCCCTTTACATTGCAGAGAGACAATCAACACCTCCTGCAGAGCAGACCCTACATCACGTCAGTGATGATGGAGACGACCCCCAGGACATCGACTACGACGAACTCCAATGGTTCATGGACAACCTCCGCACCCCACCTCCAGTAGCAGGGCAGCCCAGCACCATCGAGGTGATCCCACCCCCTGCACAGACCACACAGGAGGAAGCACCCACCACCACGTCTGGCTCCCAGCACCTCACCGAGGAACACATGGCGTTCCAACGCCATGTGTTAGACTGCCAGAAGGAGCTGGCTGAACAGGTGCGGGTGGGGTTCGACCTCATGGCAGCCAAACTAGATGCCATACGTGGGTGTCTAAGTCCCATCAGGGACCACTTACAGTCCCTAACAGACACCCACAGTCCACCCCATGCCCTCCAACAATCCATGGCTGGCGTCTCTGGAGTCATGACTCGGAGACAACAACAACTGTCCAGTCAGAGTGGCTACAGCGATGTCATCCGTGATTTGGGAAACAAAAGGAGGGTCATGGAGAACATGGAGCGGATGCAGGCGCAAAGAATGGCTACCACGGCTGCACACGAGAAAGCTGTAGATGGGATTTTCCATGCCCTGCAGATCCTCATCATGGGAGTGATGCCACAAGACATTTTTTTTTTTTTTTTTAATAGAGTTTTATATAGCGCAAACTAGACCCGAGAAATCGGGTATCAGAGCGCTTTACATGAGCACCAGTTGCGTTACATGAGGACACATTCATTTTTGTTAGGCACGGGGAGATTAAGTGATTTGCCCAGAATCACAGGATGTTGAGCGATGTTGCCGAGACTCGAACCCGGTTCCCCAGCTTCGAGGTTGAGCGCTCTAACCGTAAGGCTACATCCTCTCCCCGTTGCGCAGATGAATGCTGCTGCTACTCCTACATCCACATCTCCGGCCCCTGATGTGTCAGTGTCACACAGTGCTGCAAACAAAACACCACCACCCACATGTGAGGCACATGTAAAGTCAGAGGACAAAGAGGAGGATGAATCTGCCTTAGTGGTAAGGAGGAAGCAGTAGCATTCATCTCCGCGATATGGCTTGTCACTGCTTGGGTCTGCCCTCTGCATCATGCCCTGGAATAACACCTTCCACTGTCCCCCGACACACTCTGCGACACTAACCTTGGACCTCGACATGGACTGCCATATCTTATATGCTCAACAATGACACAGCAATCAGCTTGCGGACTGGACTCTTCACCGTCCGAGTAACTTGTCAATCCCTAAAGGACTCAGGCTGGCCCTCCACGGGGCAACATTGTAAAGTGTTGTCTGCATGGCCCAGTACTGAGACAGCCTCAACACTCCACTGAACGTGAACAATACATTCTGATACACACAGATGTGTCATGTCTATGATTAATCAAGTATGAAAGCATGGACAAATGTAGGGGCAGTGATTCCCCCTTACGTCCATGTAGCTCATGTTGTGGGACTTGAGTCACAGGGTGCATCCCTGCATCATGGTGGTACATATTTGACCCCAAAAGAAGCCCTGTTGTCAATTGGTCACAAATGACAGCCTATATGTAATGATTTGGGACACATGTGAAATGCTGATGAGTGGGATTCCGTACTATCTTTGACACACAGAAATGGCATTTCGAATACGTGACACCCAAACAGCCTCTCTGTACAGAGGTGACACACCCACCATCTATTTTCAATTAGTGAGATTGTTAGCACTACATGTTGCACTTACACTTGTCAGAGTGATGTGCTTGTACAGAGGAGTAACCTGCACACAGAGAATGTGTGTTGTAATGAGTTTATTTGCACATGCTGTGCCTGTGGTCATTTTGTACTGTCCCATGATTGCTAAGGACTGTGACAATGTGACGTGCTCATGTGAAGAAATTGTCAATGATGGTGTTCCTACGGGC
Organism: Calotriton arnoldi; assembly: GCA_963921515.1. Taxonomy (NCBI): domain Eukaryota; kingdom Metazoa; phylum Chordata; class Amphibia; order Caudata; family Salamandridae; genus Calotriton; species Calotriton arnoldi. Next base: position 79,204 of record CAWUFW010018014.1, read on the forward strand.
TAGTCCTGCTGCTGCTGCAGTGGGGTGTGGTCCACCTGCCTCATCTTCCTCATCATCGTCCGGTGCATCTGGCACTTGTAGCCATGGGGCATTGGTGCACACACATATGTTGTGCAACACACAACATGCAATGATCATCTTGCACACAATGCCTGGGCTGTACAGGAGCCTTCCACCTGTGATGTCCAGGCATCTGAAACGTGACTTCAACATGCCAAATGTGCGTTCCACGATGCCCCTGGTGCGTTTGTGGGCCGCATTGTACTGCCTCTGGGCCTGTGTGTTCGGGGCTCGGAGGGGTGTCATCATCCAAGGGCAGAGTGCATATCCTTGATCACCTGTGACTATGCAGAGAGACATGAGTCAAAAGTTGGTTCTGCATGATGTGTTGGCAGGCTCACTAGTTAATTGCTGTGTGATATGTGTGACTTAGTGATTCCTGTTTGACAGGTACTGCTTGTAGCAAATGAGCGGCATCAATGTGTATTACGTAGCCTCACTGCTGCTCCTCCCTCCCCCGAGCCTATTTACTAGTGTGCGCAGCGCAGTCGCATCACTTGCACTTCTACGGCACACCATTGTCATGCCTGTCTGTGCATGTCCACAAGCCTGACAACGACACTGTGATGTTGTGCATTGAAGGTGGGCGGCCACGTGCGTGTAGGCCTATGGTAAGGTTAGGGCGGACACAGATGTGGAGTTCATGGCTGGCTGAACTCGCCATGCGCTTGAGGGTAGACCTGTGGCCTATGCTGCGGTAATTGCGACACACACAACAGTTGGCATGTATGATCCCGGACCCCGAGCGGGCTTGCACTCCTTCATTTATCCCTTCGGCCGAGCCCGCACTCCGGGGGCAGGCTACATCGCAACATTGTCCATTGCGGGACGGGTGGCGCCTACACTACAACAGGGACACACGCATTAGTCACTTCCTTGGCAAGGCCAACACTTAGCATCGCCCAGAGCCCAGGGCTGATTATCCACACCCCTACGCTGGACTGTCGTACGCCAGCCCACTCCGCTTACGCTTACAGGGGGGTACAACACAGATACATGTCCCAGGTCTTCCCCACTGCCTGAGGTGACATGGTTGCGTCCACTGTACACAGCACAATGTCATGTGGTAGGGCCCGGGGCCCTCATGCATACATAATGACCACACGGACACACTTAGATAGTTTGTGGAACTAGCTACGGGCACGTGCGCCCGGCCCCTTTTATTGCCAGGGCCACATGTCCAGTGACGCCTGTGCTGGATGGGTGTGGGGTTAGTGTAAGCCAGCCCTCAGGGAGTGGTTGGTGCTGGCAACAACTACAACAGTGATCAGACAATCAGAACTCCAAAGTTCAAACAGCAATGGTCCATGACTTGAGCTGCACAGAGTTAGTGGCCCCGGAAGCACTGCGGCCGGCACAGGCACACCGCCACGGGACGGTGACTTGCGGTGCACTGAGGTAGGGCCACGGGAGCTGAGCGGGTCCTCGTCGGTGTCGAAAGTAAATGTCACGCAGAGTTTTGGGGGACAGTTGAAGGTGTTCTTCCAGGGGATTATGCAAAGGGCAGAACCAAGCAGAAACAGGCAATATGGAGGAGATGAATGCTACAGACTCATTTTTTACACCAAGTCAGTATCAGCTACATGATGATGAAGACAACCCCAGGCCATTGACTCAGATGCCACCAAAGTTCAACCAGAGAGTGTCCATGAATTTCGGGGCACAGAGTTAGTGACACCAGAGCTGAAAGGGAATGCAGTCTGCGATGAGGCATGTACAATGGTATAAACTCTGCCATAATGAAATCAAGACTCAGTTCCAAATGTGTGACCTACTTGACCGCAGTGTAGGCCGGAGGCAGCGGTCAGCACGGGCCCACAGCCACATGTTGTTGGCTTGCGATGCACAGAGTTAGTGGCACCAGAGCAGTTGTTGGTAGTGTTCGATCACCTCCATGACGATAATCCTTTTTTCCTCTGGACTGAACCGCGTCTTCCTCTTACTCCTCTCCTTGCGTACAATGATTTGTACTCGGCCATTGCATAATCAAGACTCAGTTCCAAATGTGTGACCTACTTGACCGCAGTGTAGGCCGGAGGCAGTAGTCAGAAAAGGCCCACAGACACGTGTCATTGGCTTGCGATGCACAGAGTTGGTGGCACCAGATCGAAGGGAGTACAGTGATATAAACGCTGCCACAAACATATGAACTCTGCCATAATGAAATCAAGACTCAGTTCCAAATGTGTGACTAGACTGCAGTGTAGGCCGGAGGAAGTAGTCAGAAAGGGCCCACAGACACGTGTAGTTGGCTTGCGATGCACAGAGTTAGTGGCACCAGATCGAAGGGAGTACAGTGATATAAACGCTGCCATAAACATATGAACTCTGCCATAATGAAATCAAGACTCAGTTCCAAATGTGTGACCTACTGGACCGCAGTGAAGGCCGGACGCAGCGGTGGAGTATGTCAACGAGAAAGGAGTGCTGGGGGTCTGTGTCGCGGAGGCCGTGATGGTCTGAGGGGGCTGCCATGGTCGCGGGCCTCGGGCTTGGAGCTTGCACCGGCATGTGGTGGGCCCTCTTTGACACACGCCGGTGTCGGCAGATGAGCAGTGAGGCCTGGGTGCGCAGGGGTGGCCAAGGCGGGTCTGGGGACCAGCAGCCTGGGGTGCAGCAGGAGCACAGGATCGCAGGCACCGCCGCTCACGTCGTCGGCCCTGTGGTGGGCTGAGAGGTGCCACCCTGGCAGACACGTTGGCCATTCCGGAAGAGAACCACGTCCAGAGCAACGGGCTTCTTATTCACACCCCTATGCTGGACTGGCGTATGTCGGGCCAGCCCACTCCGCTCATGCTTACAGGGGGGGACGTAACAAGCTACATTTCCGCGATCTTCCCCACTGCCTGGGGTGACATGGTTGCGTCCACTGTCCACTACACTCCAAACACCAGCAGTATGTGTCGACATGGACATGTCTGTGGTCTGCATACTGCAATCTGGCCAGCACATCAATGCCACACTTGGCATTGTGTACATTCTCATTCATGGGTCACTTGCCTCCTTCGCACATGCTTGGTTCCCACCTCTCCCCACATTCTGATATTGTGTGTCTGAGGTGCCATGCCATTGATGGCTTGTGTACATGGCTAGCCCAGGTTACCACAGTAAGTTGTGCTGTCGTGTCTGGTAGGTGGGCATGTTGTTTGGCGTGTTGTATGTGAGTTTGTAACATGTGCATTCCCAGAGTCGTGAGTTGCATGACTGTGGAGTTGAGGTGTGTGGTGTGTTCATTTGGTACTTACCAACGAGCAATGCATTCCCATAGGTGCCAGCCTCAAAGCGCTGGTTGATGATGGACTGTCGGAAGATGAAGGAATCATGCACATTGCCTGGGTAGTTGGCGACGACATTGGTGAAGAGTCCCCGGTGGTCCACTATTGCCTGCACATTGATGGAATGCGTGTGCTTCCTGTTGCGGTAATTGTGTGCAGTGTCGGCAGGGGGCACAAGGAGTACATGTGTGCAGTTGATTGCCCCCAACACGTGCGGGAAGCCAGTTATGGCGTAGAAGCCTAGCTTGGTCTCCAGCTGTTCCCTGCGCAGTGTGGGGGAAGTGAAGGTACTGGGGTACCAAGCTGATGATGGCATCCAAGACAGGTGTGACGAACTTGGATAGGGCTGGCTGTGAGACTCCTCCGACTCTGGCAGTTGTTGGTTGGAATGTACCAGAGGCCAAAAGGTGCAGCACAGCCAGCAGCTTTGTCTGCGGGGGGATGTTGGTTGTCCGCTGTGTTGGTACCATCAGCCTGTGGGCAATGTGGGTCAGGATGCGGAGGATGGTTGTCCTTTTGAGTCTGTAGTGGGCAATGACTTCCTCTGGCTTTAGGTCTGTGAGGCTGGTGCGTTTTCTGTAGGTCTGCTGTCTTTGTCTGCGCTGCCTCTGTGGTGGCCCGGGGGTGGAGTGGCGGGTTCCGGGGGGGGGGGGTGGCGTGCCTGGGTGTGGTGGCAGTGGGTGTTGTGGCCCTCTTGGGGCTCCGAGCTGCATGATCAGTAGCTCCATGGCATCTGTTGTTCTTCAGGTGTGGCTCTGGTCTGGGCTCCCTTTTGTGGTGCAGGTTGTCGTCCGACTTAACACCAGGTAAGAGCAGGTGTTAAATCCCTGCTGCTAACGCGCCTTATCACCTGTTTTGGGTTCCTATCGCCGATCTGGCTAGTCGTTGAGAATATTGTGAGGTGGTGTTTTCGCGGCTTTTTGCACAGGAACGCCTACTCTGATTCTCATTAGCGTTAGTTGCCGGTGTCATCCGTGGCAATGTTTTTTGCAGCTGCTATCGCAGGAAAACTGGCGGTATCGGCTGTTAGCACCAGCTTGTGAATGGGGCGATGACTCTATCGCCACTTTGGCTGCGATAAAGTGCCGCTAACTCGGCGATAAGTCCTTGAGAATATACCCCTGGGATTTTTACGTATTTTGTGGAAGGATTGCTTCATGCAAGTCAGTCCAAATCTGTGCTTGATGGCTAGTTTTGATCCCAAATGATCTCCTTTTCAGGCCAGTCAAGTGATTTTTTTAAATAGACTGACTTTTGCCCGGGGTTAATCGGTCTTTAAGAGTTGTCTTTTTAATTTATCAAATTCTTTCTTTGCCATTTGAATTTTTGATGCATTAATGCAGACACAAATATGCTTGCTAATTATTTTGCTTCAGATTGAACTATGTAGGACAGCATTAGTCTGAAAATCACAATAATAACTTTTTGCAGCAGTCACTTCACTATTATTGTGTGCAGATGGGCAATACATCACTCAGAGCCTGCAATTATCACATCAAAAATCTACCATATGTTAATAACTGTGTACACTTTGTACTCCATACACTTTAACTAACATATTGTTGTTCTGCATACTTTCCATGCCCCAGTGACCAAAGAAGTTATGATTACGATAGAAGATAGTTTATTAGTAACAATGACGATATTATTATTAGTGTTATTATTATTATTATTATTAGTAGTAGTAGTAATATTATCATAGTTATTATTATTATTGTTGTTATTATGATTATAATAATTATTATTAATAATACCAGTACTACTAATAATAAAATGAATAATAATAATAATAATAAAAACAACATAGTGAAATAAAAAACAATTAAATGTATCCCATAATCTATTGAATGTAGAGATATATAAGTCCTTGAACAAAAATCACCGGGATCAATCCATTGTCTGATAGTGCGGGTTAATGTTGAGAAGAGAACAATAAATTAAGGAACAGGCATAACAGCAACGTAATTATGATCAAGTGGCCTGTATTAAAGCAAGAGGTAACAAGGGTTATATGAACAACTAGAAAAACATATCTATCCACCATGTTAGTTGTACTAATTTCCATAAATCGATTCACTGAGACAGAAGTTTACAGGAGGGCGTATCACTGTAGTGTAAGGTATGTCCCAATGTTGATTAATCTAAATAAAAGTAGTGGAATGTGTGTCGATATTTCAGTCTTCCATTGTATAAATACATGAGACCATCTTCAGGACTAGGAGTAGTAGGTATTTTATGTAGAGGGCCCCTGAAAAAGTTCTGAATTGAAACAAACTAAAAATATTAAAATTAAATTGAATATACATCTGAAAAAACATGTCTTGAGAGCGATGATGTTTACACTGCAACAGTAAATGTGTGTGTTTTTCACTGGCAGGACCTGTAGAAATTTAAAGTACATGTCCAACCTTTTAATTACAATGAGCCCTGCCCAATGGGATTTCTAGGGCCAGGAGAGACTAATAAATATCCAGGTGCTTCCCTGCTTAAACGATTTTATTTTATTTATTTAAACGGTTTTATATAGCGCTGGCTAGACCCAAAGGTATCAGAGCGCTTTACAAGGGTCGAGAGAGGAACCAATTGCAATATAACATTCGTACAGAAAGGAAAAGTGCAAAATACTCAGCACAATATGCAAAAAACAATAAATGCATGAACAAGAAATTAAGGAGAACCGTTAGGGCATAACCAGAGTTAGAAATTTGGGCTAGCGTGGGTAGTCAGGGATGGGGGGGAGAGAGGATTGAGGAGGGGGAGAACAGAGTGCGGAAATGAGAGAGGCGAAAGCAAGCAGGAGTAGGCCGTAAATTATAAGAGAGCTCGTGGTGGGAGGGGAGGAAGTAAAAGTAAGGAGGTGAGGAGGGGTGGTAGTAAATCCAGTATAATATAGTGAGGATAAGACACTGTCAAGGGCAGGTTGGGAAAACCGGGGAAGGTGGTAGGATTAAGGACCCCAGTATTTGTTGAGTAGGTGTCGTTTGAGATCATTTTTGAAGCTGAGGTAAGAGGGGTTGCAACGTAGATCTTTGGGGAGTGAGTTCCAGATAGTAGGCGCATTAGCGGAGAAAGAGCGTAACTGGGTAGATTTCTTGTGTACCAAGGGAGGTATTAGCATGAGAGTATTTGTGCTCCTCATTTCTCTTGTGCAGCCTGCTTTGTGGAGTTTATCAGAGAGATAAACTGGGGTGTGATGGTGCAAGGCTTTGTGCGTAATGCAAGCGTTCTTGTATGCGGATCTGCCTTCGACGGGGAGCCATTTGAGCTTTTTGAGGATGGGGGAGATGTGGTCAAACCGCTTACAATCGGAGATAAGCCTGGCCGCGAGATTAAGGACTGATTTGATTGGGGCTAGGTGGATTTTCGGCGTTCCAGAAAGAATGGCATTACCATAATCCAATCTTGAAAGAACTAGTGATTGAACAACTAATTTAAAGTCCTCAGCAGGAATGAAGGGTTTGATTTTCTTGAGGTGAAGTAGGGAGAAGAGGGCGCCTTTGGCTGCATTTTTTATGTGGGGAGAAAGGCTGAGGTTCTGGTCAATGCTTATTCCAAGGGATTTAACTGAGTTAGAGGTGGACAAAGAGCAGTTGAGAGCTTTGAGGTCAGAGATCCAGTGTTGAATGGGGAGCCGGTTGTTTTTAGGAGCGAAGAGAATGACTTCCGTTTTTTTAGGATTGAGTTTAAGGTGATTGTGATGGAACCATTGTTGGATCTTAGTTAAGGTATTGTTGAGGTGAAAAATGTCATCTTGGGTTTTGATCTTGTAGTAAAGCTGGGTGTCATCAGCATAGAGGTGGTAGTTGATTCCTGCTTGCTTAAGAATGAGGGTGAGGGGTTCCATGAAGAGGTTAAATAGTGAGGGAGAGAGAATAGACCCCTGGGGAACACCCAGGGGGACAGAGATAGGTGTAGAGAGGCAATGGTTAATTTGAATTTGTTGGGTTCTGTGGCGAAAGAAGGAGGTAAACCATTCTAGAACAAGACCACTAAAGCCGAACCGATCTTTGAGGGTGTTAAGTAAGGCGGAGTGGTTGACAGTATCGAAAGCGGCAGAGAGGTCGAGAAGGATGAGAAGGGAGGACTCCCCTTTATCGAGGGAGTGATGAATGTCATCAACAATGTTGAGCATAGCGGTTTCAGTACTGCAGCCCTTTCGAAAGCTAGATTGTAATGTGTCCAAAAGGCTGAAGGAGTGAATGTGCTTATCTAGTTGGAGCAAGACGCATTTTTCGAGGGCTTTGGATAGCAGTGGAAGATTAGAGATAGGGCGCAGATTGTTAAGGTCAGTGGGGTCAGCGGTGGCATTTTTGAGGGTGGGAGTAATTTGGCCAAGCTGGAGAGAAGTAGGGACACACCCTGTGGCCAAGGAGGAGTTAATGATGGAAGCCCAATAAGGTGCGATGATAAGCTTCAGATCTTGGACAAGGTTAGCAGGGAGAGGGTCCATGGTATGAGAGGAGGGTTTAAGCTTGGTTAGGATGTTGAGGACTTCCCATTCTGTAATTGGGCTGAAGTTAAGCCATGTTGCATTATTTTTTAGCTGTACGTTAGTGAGGAAATGATCCGGGGTAGCGACAGAGGAAGAGGATGGAACAGCGTCAGGAGGGGGCGAAGGTGTGAAAGGAGACTTGGGTGGAGGGTCATGGAAGGGTGATGAGCACAGAGGTGGGAGGGTTACGGCAAAGGATAGATCAATCTTAGCGATTTTTTCGGAAAAGAAGTTCGACATTTCTTCACATTTTTCCATAGAAGCCATCAATTTGGGAGGGGCAGAAGCAGTTTGATTTTTGATTATGCTGAATAGTTCCCTGGGCCTATTTTTAGCTCGGTCTAATTGTGTGCGGAAAAAGGAGGCCTTTTCATTGAGGATGTGTTTTTTTGTAATTAGACCTAGCGGCTCTGAGGAGGGCAAGATTTGAAGGGGAGGGGTTTTGTCTCCATGTGCGTTCCGACAGCCTAAGAGAGCGTCTCTCATTGTTAAGATCAGCATTAAACCAAGATTTGGCAGGGATGTTTTTTAGTGGTTTTAATTTGGCAGGGGCAATTCGATGATGGATTTGTTGTAGTGTTTGGTAAGGTCATTAGCATTTTGTGAGGGAGGTGGAAGTTGAAGTTTAGCTTTAATCTTAGTCTCTAGAACACCTGGTGGGATAAGGTGAAGATTTCTGGTTAATATCCTATGTTTGATATTTTTGGGGGTAGGGGGAGGTGCAGCACTATTGATCGTGAAGAGAATAAGGTGATGGTCAGACCAGTCAACGGGGACAATGTGGGAAAGGGAAGCCAGATTTTTGCTAGTAATTATAGCATCAAGAGTAGCTCCTTTGGAATGTGTTGGCGAATGGCAAAGTTGATTCAAGTCAGTAACGTCAAGGAGGTCATTAAGGATGCCAACCGCAGGATCATCCTTATTGTTCCAATGAATATTAAAATCTCCGAGGAAGAGGTTTTTGGAGTTGGAAATTGAGGCTTGGGAAAGCAGGTCAGATAATTCCTCCACAAAGGGCAGAGGGTCACCAGGGGAATGGTAGATATTATATAGCCGGATGGGAGGGGAGCCTTGAGCTTTAAGTTCCGCTCCAATGTATTCAAAAGTAGTTTGATTGGGGTTCTGAACAAGGGAGAGTTAGAGATCATCTTTATAGATTCTGGCTAGGCCCCCTCCAATTTTGTCAAGCCTATCTTTTCTGACGATGGAGTACCCCGGGGGGGGGCGAGTAGGTCAATAATTGATGAAGAGTGGGCCTTGAGCCAAGTTTCCGTAAGAAAAGCAATGTCAATAGCTTCACTCAGGATGGTTTCCAAGATTTCAGTAGCATGTCGTGCGGCCGATCGACAATTGACCAGCATGCAGTTGAGGGGTTTAGTGTAGGTATTGGGGGGACAACAGGAGTGGATGGTGGTTAGTTGTTGAGGAGGTCGGGGTGAGCCAGGAGTGGTAGGGATACGACTTCTCCCTAGGATCACCGGGATAGCGGAGTGAAGTGCAGGAGGATCAGTAGTTATGGGGGTAGGGGGGTAGGGGGGTGGGTATTAGTTAAGTCCCAGGGGTCCGGGAAGGGGAGATGGAGTGGGGCTTGGGGTGGTATAAGAGGACGGTTACCGGGAGGTCCATCGGTAGAAATACCGAAAGGAGTGGTACTCCTTTGTTGAGGGAATGAAGTGTTAGAATGTAAGGCGCCAAAAGTATGGGTATGGTTGGCAAGTTTGGTATCGGAAGGGGCGTTAAAGTCTTTCCTGCGAGATGAAAGTTCCAGCGTCAGGATAGAGAGGTGGAGTTCAATATTAAAAAGTGATTGGGTTAAAAGCGTGGAAGGTGAGAAGGTGAGTAAGTCAGTAGGAAGTGGGGCATGTTCCCCATTGGGAAGTGAGAGAGGAAAAGGAAGTGGGCATGGAGGGAACCGAGGTGTGGGGAGGGGCGGAGAGTTCCAGGTGTTAGGCTGAGGATGAGTTGAAGAGTGAGAGTCATCGTACCAAAGGGCTTGATGAGTGTAGTGAGAAGATGAGGGGGCAGGGGCAAGCCATCTTGTCTGTGAGGATGGGGGTCACTAAGGTTGCAAGAGACTGCTGTCCCTGGTGGGTCAGTGTAAAGGGGTATAGTGAGCAGGGGGATCAGAATAGGGGGGTTAGTCTGAGGAGGCAGGGGGGTATGAGATATAGAAAGGGAGGGATTAGGGTTGAGTGGGAGAGAGTCAGGAAGAGGGGAGATGGTGTGAGTGTCTGAGTGGGATGACGGAATAACAGGGGAAGGTGGAGGGGTAGATGAGGCGAGGGAAGAGAGGGTTTGAGTGGTTAAGTGTGTTGTGGAAATGAAAAGCGAGGGAGATGATGCTAAGGAGGCGGTGGGATCCAAGGTCAGTGATTGGGAAACTTCATAAGTAGTTGCAGAATCAGAGAGCAGTGGGGTTGGCGTCAAAAGGGGTGAAGCCAGGAGGACTTCCTGAGATTGAGAGGCTGCAGAGATAGAGGAAGGAGAAGATAGTAGCTCTTATAGGGTGCTGAAATGGTGCTTTAAGATGGTGAGGTGTTTTTCCGAGGCTTGTATTAGGATATTTCCAGATTTAAAGCTAGAGATGTCAATTTCGCCTAAAAAAGTGGAGGAAGGGGTGGTGGACAGTTTCAAACCATATGGGATTTTGCAAGATATAACATGGACAATGATCCTCTATTCCAGAGGCCTTTGCCAGCTCTATCTCCCTCTGCATTCAGTGGATCCCTCTGTCTACACTCACCTGAGTCACTGAACTGACCCATGGAGAACCCTTCTCCCCACCTATGGACCCTATCTGTGCAGCACCTAACCTTAACATGCTCACAGATTCTAGTAGGCACACAGTACCACCATGGCCAACAGAGTGATGTTGCCCATTCCCCCCCTTGGATTAGACTTCTGTCCCCAACCCAAGGAAAACTCTGTCCATAAGGACAGTAGCCAACAAAGGCCACTGACAGCTGTCAGTGTCAAGACCAGGCCCCAGGCCCTCCAGGGATCTCTGATTTCTGAGGTTTCTCAGAGGGGTGGGCAGCAGCCCGGGGTGATGGACATCATTTTTCCACTCTCCTTCCCACCAGTCCAGGGGTGGTAGCTTGAGACTGGTTCTCCAGCCCAGGGTCTATACCCTGGGGCTGAATAGTCCTCCCTCTGCCCATCCATCTGGGTCTCTCTACCCTCCCTTTGGCAGTGGTAGGTACCCCTAGAAATCTGAGTTTTCAGGGTATCTTGGGTGGCTGCCTCTCCAGCTCTCCTGACACTGGTGGCAACTCATTCCTCAGGATTCAGTCTATGGGCATCTGAGTGCTAAATATGACCCTTCTCTGGGTAATGTCTCTATCCCACTCTAGGGATACCAAGGCCATGGGGCAAAAAAAGTCCTACCCCTGGGCCTGAGTTACCCTACACACTTGGCCGGTGTACTTCTCTGGGGAAACCAGCCTTTCCACTAGCATGGTCTGGCTGGCCCAGGTGTCTTTCAGAGCAGTGACAGGCACCCAATTCACCTTGCTCTGGTGAAAGTGATGACTCCCACCCTTAGGGATCACCAGTCTACCCTCTAAGTCCACTTTCCAACTAAGGAAGATTAGGACATGGTCTACCTTCTTACCCTGGTGACTACTTATTCCTAATGCCATATTTGACACCCCCGTGGAGGTCCCACCAGTGGATGGTTTCTTAGGACAGCCAGAGTCCCCTTGCTTGTGTCCTAGTTGAGAACAATCAAAGAACCAGGGTTGGAAATGTCGTACCATGGGCCCCTGCCTACCAGAACCTCCTACCTGTTTTTAAGAAGTGGCATGGGAACACTTTCCCTACCTTACTCGGGGACTTGCCTGTGTCTTCCTTGACCTCCCCCCCACACTCATGGGGGGACTCTGAACCACCCTTCTTGGGGTCACATCCAGGTATTTTTTTGTGGACTCTGGTGCTGAGCCATTGGCCTACCTCCTTAGCAAGCTCCATGGGGTCAGAGAGCTTACTATCCATAAGGTGTTTGCACAGCTCTGCAAAACAAAGACTGAACATGTGCTCTCTAGCAGTCAGATTGTGCAGCACTTTGTAATCTTTCACTTTACTACTCTTCACCCAACAATCCAGTGCTTTGCAAAATTGATCCACACAATCCACCCAGGTCTGTCAGGGCAGTTTCTGGTTGTCCCTGAGCTTCTCCCTATATCCTCCTGGGGAGAGCCCATATTTCCTGGTCAGACAATTCCTTATGAGGGGATGTTTTCCTGTCTCCTTTCCCTAGGGCTAACAGTGTATCTCTCCCTTCAATGGGAATGTCAGTCCAGAGGCTGGCCCCCCAGTCCTCCTTAGGGACACTGTGCACCTCTAGGACAACCTCATAGGCCTCAAACCAGTTGTCTATGTCAAACCCCACAACACAGTAGAGCACCAGCTCCTTTGAGATGCAGACTTTATTTTCGCCAGTGGACACTGTGGTAATGCCACCACCAGTTCTGCTGGACTCTGAGGCTTGTTTGAGATTTAAATCCAGCTGTTTTAGACTTTGGTCATGAGCCAATAACTGTTTCTTTTCCTCCAGAACTAGCTGTTTCTCCTGCAGGGCTATGGCTCTCTCCACCTCTCCCCTCGCTGCTTTTGCAGTCAGATCCAGCAAGGCCCACTGCAGCAGGCACTCCGTTTTAGCTTTCCTTTCCCTTAGTTCCTTATGTGACAGGGGGGAAACACACACTGCTTCCTGTTCTGTGACCAGGAAGGGACCTCACTCCTGTGGGTCTCCCACTCTCCTCTGGTTCTGGGGCTAAGGGCAAAAGATGCTCCTCTTTCTCGAGCTCTGGAGCTGTTGCAAAGTTGTCATCCTCGGCCTCTATTTTCTGCTCTTCCTCATCCATTACATCCACCTCTTTGTCATCCTGCTGTGCTGGGCCTTAGATTCCTGCTTTGAAAAACATCATTCTTCATCTCTTTTTTCTAGTCATCCATGTAAATATCTTCCCAACACATTCTCCATCCCTATAGCTCTTTTGCCCAACAGCTGCTGCATTAGCTATGGTTAATTGGATAAAGTTATCTTTTAAATTTTCTTTAGCTTTTTCCGAGATGGATCTAGCCGCTTGAGAGTATGTTTGAATAAGAGCTACCTCGGCATTCACTGCAGCCAACCTAAACCTTTGCAAGTGATTCTTACACCTCTCATTCATCTCATCTGAAAATAATATGATCCTCCCCATTAAAGCAGCGTTAAATGCTTCCCAGATCATTGAGATCGGGTCTGAGTCCTTATTGCGTTAAAAAAACGGAGGAATACATTTTAATTATATTACAGAGATATCATTTTCTTGCAATAATGCTTTCTCTAAAGTCCATTTTTGTTGAATCCGTATTTTGTTTGACTAGGGAGTTCTGGCATTATTACAGAGTAGTTTGTAAAACTGAAATATTATACTTATATTATGGAGACTACGTTATGTTAAAAAGTGGGTTTTTTGCAGCACACATAGGGGGATATTCACAAGGACTTATCTCCGATTTATCTCCAGCTTAACTCATCAAAAGTGGAGATAGATTTAACACCCCATTCACAAGCGGGTGCAAACTGCAGACATCGCCAGTATTCCCGAGATAACTGCCCCAAAATTTATCTCCACGGTGGACACCACCAACTAACCCTAATGAGATGCAGAGTAGGCGTTCCCGTGCAAAAACACACGAAAAAACCACTCCACCACTTTCACAACAAACTGCCAGATCTGCGATGCGAACCAAAAACAGGCGATAAGCTGCGGTAGCACCAGGGATTTGACACCTGCCTTTTGCTGGTGCTAAGCAGGACGACTACCCGCAGCATGAAAGGGAGCCCAGCCAAGAGCCACACCTGAAGACCCACAGATGCCATGGAGACAATGATCATGCAGCTCCGATACCCATGAGGGCCACAACACCCACCTCCACCACCCCCAGCCCCCCGCCCCTGGACATACACATACCGTGCAGGACACAAGAGCCACAAAAAGCGCATGATGACGCACATTGCCAAAAATAACACACATGTGTGGCCAGAAGAATGAGAAACAGTCACACAGCACTGAAGTAACAACCAAAAACTTTATTGAAATACAACACAAAACACCAATGCGGAAGACTCCTGTCGGGTCCGTCAGGGACAATCTCGACGTCACAGCCTGGAAAATAAAGCACAAAATCAGAACGTGTGTCATGCGCACATCAAAGGAGCGAGACACAGAGAAACAGAGAAGGAAAGAAAGGCAGAGTGAGAAAGAGAGGGAAGGAAAGGAAGGGAGAGAGAGAGAAGGAAAGGAAGGGAGAGAGAGAGAGACACCGCCGCCCCTGCGCACCCATGCCCCACTGTTCAACTGCTGCCACCGGTGTGTCTCCAACCACGTGCCGGGATACACTGCAAGCCACCAGGTCTGCAATCTGTAATCGAGGCCAGAGTCAATCATGGCACAGTCCATCACACAGCACACGGCAACAACGCATGTCCATCCCTGCGCACGCATGCAGCCGCACCCCACCCCCTCCCGCCGGCCAGTGCTGGCTGTCCGCACTTGCGCACCCCGGGCCCACTGCTCACCTGCCGCCAACGGTGTGTCCACCAGTGGGCACACCACGTGCCCGTGCAAGCTCCAGGCACCGGTCCCGCCACCATGGCATGGTCCACATCATGCGGACCCGCCCCGCGGTCCAGCAGGTTTCACACATGACGCTGAGTCCTGAGTCATCAATGGCGGAGACCACATCAGTGCACACGTCATCATCACAGGCTGCACACCCGCTCGGCTATTCCGGTGCCACTAACCCTGTTCAACGCCAGTCAGCTCCACGTGGTGGTAGGCCCGTGACAGGCGCAAGGCTTCAGGTGCCACTGACCCTGTGCAACGCCAGTCAGTGCCACGTGGTGGTAGGCCCGTGATGGGCGCAAGGCTTCGGGTGCCACTAACCCTGTGCAACGCCAGTCAGCGCCACGTGGTGGTAGGCCCGTGACTGGTGCAAGGCTTTGGGTGCCACTAACCCTGTGCAACGCCAGTCAGCGCCACGTGGTGATAGGCCCGTGATGGGTGCAAGGCTTCGGGTGCCACTAACCCTGTGCACAACAAGTCATGGGCCCTTTATGATTGAGAACCGTGGAGCGTCCGTCATCCAGTCACCACCGGCAGAGGGGATTGTGACGTTGTCGGCCCCTTATATTGGCGGGGTCACATGGCCTGTGACGCCTGTGCCGGATGGGTGTGGTGTGTGCAAACCTGCCCTCAGGGAGTGGCCATGACATGCTGACAACTAGACCAGGGACCTGCACACCACCAGCGAGTATGCCTGCGACAGGTAGCTATGTGGGCCCCCCCTCGGAGCGTAAGCCGGACCAGCGCAGGGCTTGCAACAATGACTCGGGGGCTCTGGGCGTGGTTCAGTCCATGTCCGGACAAGGAAGTGACTAATGCGTGTGTCCCTGTTGTGGTGTCCACGGCACCCTCAACACAATAGGCAATGTAGCACACTTTGACTGGCATCCCACTAGTTGAACATCATTGACGTAAGGGAAATCACTGTTCCTACATTCATCCACACATTCATACATGAATGATGAAAGACATGACACAGCAGTGCGTTACTGGATTTTTATTGCACATTACAGTGGAGTTTTGCAGCTGGAGCGGTACAGGGCCATGCCAAGCACACTACACAATATGGGCCCGTGGAGGGCCAGCCAGAGTCCATCCGGGGATGACAAGTACTGTGGAAGAGGAAGGGTACAGTCCGCAGTCTGGGTGCCGTGTCTTTGGCCATCATACAGGATATGGCAGTCCATGTCGCTGTCCAAGGTGAGTGCAGCGGAGTTTATCGGGGGTCAGTGGAAGGTCATGAGGCCATGTGCGGCACCAAGCAGCAACAGGCCAGGTGGTGGACATGAATGCTAGTGCCTCCTTCTGAACTCAAGCCCATCCACGTCCTCGTCCTCGGATGTGTGCTCTGCCCCACCTGTGGGTGTTGCAGTACCGGCTGTGGCACTGTGTGCCACTGACAGATCAGGGGCCGGAGGAGGATTGTCGGCCGCACTGTGTGGCAGTGACACATCAGGTGCCGGAGTGAATACGCCTGCCGCACTGGGAGGCACTGACACACCAGGGGGAGGAGATGTGGATGGTGTGGGGGCAGCAGCATTCATCTGCGCCACGCCTTGTGGCAGCAGTGCCATGATGAGGATCTGCAGGGCCTGGTAGATCCTAGCTACATTTTGCTGATGTGCAGTGGTGGCTGCCATCCTTTCCGCCTCCAACCGCACCATGTCCTCCATGAGCCTCCGCATGTGTGCCAGCTCACGGCTGGGATCACTGGAGCCACTCTAAGCGGACAGGTGTTCTTGTCTCCGAGTCATGACTCCAGCGATGTCAGCCAGGGCTCGGTGGAGACCATGGAGCGGGCCATGGGTGTCCGTTAGGGATTGGAGCTGGTCCCTGATGGGACCTAGACACCCATGGATGGCATCCAGTTTGGTAGCCATGAGGTCGAACCCCATCCGCGCCTGCTCAGCCTTCTCCCTCTTGCCCTCCAGCACACGGCGTTGGAAGGCCATGTGTTGTTCCTGGGGGTCTTGGGGGACTGCCGGGGCTGTGGGTGCCTCCTGCTGGGTGGTTTGGGGAGTGGGTGGGGTCTCCTCGATGCAGCTGGGCTGCCCTGATCCTGGAGGCGATTTGCAGATGATGTCAATGATGTCTTGGAGGGCTTGGGTGTCGATGCTGGGGGTGTCCTCCTTGTCATCAGTGAAGAGTGGCTGGGACTGCTCTGCAGGAGGTGTTGACGGTGCCCCTGCAATGTGAAGGGGAGATGGTGTATTACAATGTGTCCGCATGTATGTAGCCGCATGGTACAGGTTCACATTCAGACAGCATGGCATTGTACATTGTGACAGTCTGTGGATCAGTGCCATGATCCAGAGTCATTGTGGGTGTGCACTGTGCTCTGCTTGATTGTGCATGTGTGCCATTGTGGCCATCTCCACCCATCCCCCCAGTACCTGGTGGTCACTCACCCTGTTGCGGTTGTGTTGTGTCCTGTCGAGCAGTGTCCGGTCCCCCGACTCCTGCCACGGTCTCCACTCTGATGACAGTCGACACAAGCTCCTCCATGTCATCCAGCTCCAGCTGTGGTGCTGGGCTCCCACCTCCAGTCTGCATTGCTACCTTCTGGTTGGCTGCGAGTTTCTCCTTGGTCTTGCGCTTGATGTCAATCCATCGCCTCTTGACCTCATCCATTGACCTCTTGTGCTCTCCGACGGCATTCACCTTGTCCACGATGTCCCGCCATATTCCATTTTTGGTGCCGAATGACACGTTGGAGGTGACTAACAGTTGTTGATGGTGTTCCATCACCTCCGTGACCAGAATCCTGTTTTCCTGCGGACTGAACTTCGTCTTCCTCTTCTTCTTGTCCTTGCCCTTCCTTGTCCCCGAGGTCCCAGGCTGGTCGTCCGGGGTGCTTGTGGGGTTGCGCTCGTCCTGTGTGCCTGCTCCGGCTGCCTCCATGGTGCTTCGGTGTTGGTCATTTTGTGATTGTGTGTTTTTTCTACTTTTATAGTAGTTTTTCCTGCCTGCCATGTGTGTATTGCAGGCCTGGCGCTGCTTATCGCTGATTTCCTCATCGCGCTTTGGCCCATCGCATGTTTTTTCGCGTTGAGGTTTGTGTTTTTATCACCGTCGCGGTTGTTGTATCGCGGACATGGGCCGTGTTTTCGGGGAACTATTGCATGGTACCGCCATGTTGTGAATTCCAGGTTAACAAGGGGTTATTTTCCCGCGATCGGCTGCAATGTGTAAAGTTGCGCTAACATTTTTGGGAGATGTTTAGCACACGTTCTTGTGAATATACCCCATAGAAAGAGGAAAAAACGAGGAGAAGGAAAGATATTTATCCTCATTATGCCTCACCTGGGGAGGCGTAGGTTTTTGGCGCATTCCCAGGTCTACCACTTCTGTTAAATCTGGGAATGTATCAAAATCCATGATCCACGATTTGCTCTGTGTTGCTTTTCTCGATATTTATGAAGCCGCTCAGGTCCAAGCAAGGTGACCACGCGTGGCTTCATAAATCTCATTTTTGAGTTGCGTCGCTCTTGCACCACATTGCGAGGTGGAATGCCCGGTTACTCACCGGTAATATTCATTACTCCGAGTCCTGGTCTTCCCGTCCCATTCCTTACAAGTGAGCAGCTAGTCTGCTCCACAGAAACCTACCACCTAGCTGAGCTTTTCGCACCTCCCCCAATATGGCGCCACCATCAGGTGACCATAAAGGGGGAAGCGCGGTACCGTAACATCCTGAGAATACCAAAGAAAACCCAGAACGAAAACAGACAATCACCCAAAAAAAAACAAGACAGGGAGGGAGGGAAGGGATCAGGAATGGGACGGGAAGACCAGGACGCGGAGTAATGAATATTACCGGTGAGTAACCGGGCATTACCTCCTCGTCCTGTCTTCCCGTCCCATTCCTTACAAGTGAGCCCATACCCAAGCACACGGTGATTGTAAGAAAACAGACCCAAAAAGTGTGATAAACAGGTCCATTTAATGAACAGAAAGCAGTATAAATTACAAACCATGTACCACAGATAACACATGGGATCCAAAAGCAGCTGAGGCCGCCATCCCCAAATGCAGACGATAATGGGAAACAAACGTATGGGGAGAAGCCCATGTGGCAGCATTACAAATGTCTCGCAAGGAGGCCCCTTTAAACATGGCCCAGGAGGAGGAAACGCCCCTGGTGGAACGACCCTGCACCGAAGACGGGAGAGGACAGCGGGCCGCCTCGTATGCCGAAACCACAGCACCCTTGACCCAACGAGTCAAGGTGGACAAAGACGGACGAAGACCCCGCCCCGACATGCCGGAGGTGACAAACAACGAATCAACCTTACGGAAACCAGAGGTCCGATCCAAGTAAATGCGGAGAGTCCTCAGCACATCCAAAGAATGGAGGACCAACTCCTCCGGGGACACAGGATCCGGAAAGAAAACAGGGAGAACAATATCCTCCTGACAGTGGAAAGAGGACAACACCTTGGGCAGAAAAAACTGACTGGGACGGAGAAGGACCTTGTCCGAGCAAAAACACAAAAAGGAGGCGAAGCCATCAGGGCACCAATCTCACCGCCCTCCGCCCCGAAGTAATGGCCACCAGGAAAAGAACCTTGGCAGAAAGGAATTTGAGGTCCACCGAGACCAAAGGCTCGAAGGGGGACCCGTCAAGGCCTGGAGAACAAGGGGAAGATCCCAGGCAGGCACAGGAGAGTGAGACACAGGACGCTGAATCAAAAAGCTCCTCAAAAGGCGAGTCACCAAAGGGGCGACAGAGGACACAGAGGAACCCCGAAAAGCAAGAATGGCAGCCCACTGTGCACGTAGGGACGAAACAGCGAGACCGAAGACGAACCCATCCCGTAAAAAGTCCAACACCCTCACAGCCTCACAGGAGGAAGAAGAGAGACCCTTCCCAAGACACCAGGAAGAGAAATTCTTCCAATGATGGTCATAGGACCTCAAGGTGGAAGGGCGCCGAGACAACTGGAGGCGCTGGGCAACCTCAACCGAGCAACCCTGACCCAACAAACTCAACCTTTCAAGTGCCAAACCCCCAGCCGGAGGCGGCGCAGGGAGGCAACCCTGAGAAGAGGAGCCCGCAGAGGGGAGGGACACAGGGGAAACCTCCAATGGGGGCACACAGACAAGGTCAGAAGCAGGGGAAACCAAGATTGAGGAGACCATTCCAGTACCACCAGAAGAACCTCTGCATGGTCCAACCGAATCTTCCGGAGGACCCGCGGAATCAGAGCAAACGGAGGGAAGGCAAACAGAAGACCCAGCGACCAAGGGACGGAGAAAGCGTCGATCGCCCATGCCAGTCTGGAGGGCACCAGGCTGCAAAACCGAGGAAGGAGCGCAGAATCCTCCGAGGTAAAAAGATCCAACCACGGACGGCGGAACCGGAGGACAATCAGATCGAACAGATCCGGGGACAGACACATAGTCACCGAGGAGGGGAACACCCTGCTCAAAGAGTCCGCAGGCCCATTCTCCGTCCCCGGAACATAGACCGCCGTCAGAGACAAGAGGTTCTGCTCCGCCCACAGACCGATCACCCTGGACAGGAGAAACAGAGACCGGCACATGCCCCCCTTGACGGTTGACATAAGCCCGGACAACTTGGTTGTCGGTCTGCACCGAGACCGCACGGCCCAGAAGGAGAGGAGCAAACCACAGAAGAGCCAACCAGACAGCCCTCAACTCCTTCCAGTTCGAGGACTGGAGAGACTCGAAATGGGACCACCGACCCTGAGCCTTGGAGGCACCCAACACAGCCCCCCAACCCACCGCACTGGCATCCGTGGACAACACAACCACATGCAGAGGAGGAAGAAGATCGAACCCCCGGGAGAGAGACTGAGGGGACAACCACCACTGGAGATCCACCCGAATCCCAGAAGAGACGGGAATCGAGGCCTCGTAGTCCAGGGAGGCAGGATCCCAGTGCGACAGGACATGATGCAAGAGGGGATACAAATGCAGCCTGGCCCAAGGGAGGAGATGCAACGTGGATGCCATCTCCCCTTGACTTCTCAACCAGAGATGGGCGGACAACTGAGACTGGGACAGAACCCATGAAAGGTGATGAAACAAAGTCAAGTGGCGCTCCTGGGAGAGGAACACCATTCCGAGATCCATGCGGAAGAGAGCCCCCAGGAACTTCAGTGTCTGGGAGGGCACCAGGGAGGACTTCCGGTGATTGATGAGGAACCCAAAGGACCCCAGCAGATGACACACCTGGTCCACATCCGACAGAGCCTGAGAAAAAGAAGGAGAAACAATCAACCAATCATCGAGATAGGGAAAAACCTGCAAACCACGGGAATGAAGAATACCCACCAGATGGGCCAAGAGTTTCGTGAAAACTCTTGGCGCCGATGAAAGGCCGAATGGCAGCACCCTGAATTGGAAGTGCCGGGAACCCACAGCAAACCGGAGAAACTTCTGATCCTCCGCACAGATCGGGACGTGTAGATAAGCATCCATCAGATCCAGGGATGCCAGGAAGCTCCCAGGAAGCACCAGATGCAGGATGGACAACAGAGTCACCATTTTGAAGGGACGACGAGGGATGAAGCGATTGACACGTTTCAGATCCAAGACAGGACGCAGATCCGAAGTATCCTGCTTGGAGACCAGAAAAAGGATCAAATAACAACCCTCGCCCCTTTCCAGGGCAGGAACCTCCACATTAGCCGCCTTCTCCAACAGAAGGCGCACACCTTCCAGCAAGGCCGCACGACGCAGAGGCACACGGGGCAGTGGAGTCACCAGGAAGAACGGAGGGGGAGGAGAGGAGAATTCGATTCGATAACCCTCCGACACGGTCAGAATCGCCCAGGCATCCGGAACTGACAACCACTGATGCAGGAAATAGTGAAGGCGACCCCCAACCGGCAAAGGCAGACAGTCATTGCGAAGAGGAAGAAGCGGTGGCAGCAACACCAGCAGGGGCCCGGGGCTTGGCACCTCCAGGGGCCCCCCGGCCACGACCCCTGCCACGAAAGGGCTGCGACGCACCCCGAGCCGAAGGCCCAAAGGCACGCCGGTAGCCAAAACCACGCCCCCGAGTAGGAGGGCGGACCGGAGCCACCAGTTTGCGATTCTCCGCCGACTGTTTCACCATCTCCTCCAGCTGAGGACCGAACACCTTGGAACCCACAAAGGACAGCTTAAGCAGGACCGCCTTCTGAGAAGACTCAGCCTTCCAGGAACGCATCCAGATATGACGCCGTGCAGCAATCGAAGCACCAGAAGCAGCCACAGCGGCGCTCAAATTGTCAAATGAAAGATCAGACAAGTAACGCACTTGCAACTCCATGAGGGCCAAAAGAGAGGTAGCATCCTCCCCTTCCTGCAAAAGAGAGGACAGGGCCTGAAAATCCTTGAGGAGGGACTGGACCATGTAATTCGAATAGGCCGTCGCCCTGACAGAAAAATTAGAAGCAGCATAAGAACGCTTCACCGCCCCCTCAACACGCTTATCCACAGCGTCCAAAGGAAGGACGTCATCTGACAGGACCAGACCATGAGAGGAAAGCCCTGCCATTAAATTGTCAACCTTGACAGCCTGAGGAAACTCCGCAGCAAAACCCTCCAAAGGATAACGCTTGGACAAAAGCGCGGGAAAGCAGACTTATCCACTTCCTTCCACTCATGATCCAGCACCTTGCGCACAGCACCATGCAACGGGAAGGATTCAGGAGTCGGCTGGTGATACTGCGTAAAGAAGTCATCCTCCAGGACATCCGACACAGGAGGAGAGAACTCCAAATTATCACGGACTTGGGCAAACAAATCAGAGAGCTCAGCACCCTGAACAAAGCGCCCACGAACACACTCCTCATCATCCGGACCCAAATCACCATCAGGAGCGCCCTGTGGATCCACAGACCCACGAGGAACCTTGGCAGGAGGCCCAGCAGACTCCCGAGCCTGAAAAGCAGCAGCCACAGCCTCATTGATCAAGAGGCGCAGGGCATCCAGAGGAGGAGTGGAGGAAGAGGCACCTGAAGCCATGCCGCCAAAAACACCAGCACCAAAGAGAACAGGCACTCAGAAGGATGGGTGCCAGCAAAAAAGGACCCCATTAAATACAATGGAAGTCCCGAGGGCCTGAGCTCACGCGGGACCAGAAAAAAAGGGGGCGGGCGCTAGAAAAAGCAGTTGTCCGCCCCAAATCGCCCCAGGCAGCCCGAAACAAGACGGATCACACGCGCTGCCAGAAATCACCGCCGCAAACCCCCGCCCGCTAAAGCAGGGTGCCGCGGGCTCGGCAAAACGGAAAACGGCCGCTAAAGCAGGCCGGCCCAGAAGCAGGTGAGCGCAACATGAAAACGACCGCTAAAGCAAACCGCGACATGACAGAGGCACAATATACAAAAAAGGGCGGCCGCTACAGCAGCCCGCCGAACATAAGAAAAAAAGGGAAGGGAAAACTTACCCCATCCGCTCAGCCAGGCACGAAGACACTGCGTGCAGAAAAAAAAGAACAGGATGTTACGGTACCGCGCTTCCCCCTTTATGGTCACCTGATGGTGGCGCCATATTGGGGGAGGTGCGAAAATCTCAGCTAGGTGGTAGGTTTCTGTGGAGCAGACTAGCTGCTCACTTGTAAGGAATGGGATGGGAAGACAGGACGAGGAGGTAATAGCGGTGCAACAGGGTCCGTAAATATGCCCCTATATCAGTTACCCTGAGATGCCTGGCTCTTGCACCGTTCTGGCCTTTCAGGCGAAGGCCTAAAGGACACATGGACATGGAGACCCGCAGAAGCGGAGCCTGCTGGCGTGAGTACACTGGACCGCTTGTGCTCGATTTTGCTTCTCCAGAGTCTTTCTCAAGTGTTTGCTTCTATCACTAATGCACAAGTAAGGCATTGTTCTCCTGAGGTGTTCTGCTGATCTTTAGATTGCAGCTGCACCAGCCTTCTCTGTCCTGCTATTCATGGCCCTACGAAAAATTGCAGATGGGATCGGGGTCAAATGAAAAAGAAAAGAATTTCTGGACATACAACATTATGTTGACAGGCAGGTGAGGACATGGCCAGCACAACACTGCTCTTGAAGCAGGTTAATGTGTGTTAAAATGATTAACTAGTAAAATCACTCTGTCACGCAGTGCGCTCCATGAGGCCAGTTACTTTGTTATTTTCTTGACACAAATGTGTGTCTTCTATTATCTCATTATTCCACTGGCTCTTTTTATAATCACACACACATATGTGCATGCTCCAAAGAAAGGCTAGTTGTTCTCTGGCAATTATTGCTCGTTGACATATAATGACATGTTCTCGGCCAACAGTGAAATGATAAGAGGTAAATATAACACAAGCCTATTTTTTTATTTCTTGATTTATTCTGTGGAGAACAGATGCGATGAGTCACCCTGGTGGCGTCTAATCATGCCTAAGACATAACTAATCATTCCCCGCTATCCTTCAACATATTGTGGGCTCCCACCGGATATTGATCTAATATTGCCTTCAGGGGCAACGAGACTTAATTGGCTGCTAAAATTAATGTTTCTTGGTGAGCCATCTTTTGTATACCTTGTGCCATCGACATGTAGAAAGGAATGACTGGAGTTAGGTTGGTGGTCAATCTGAACTGAAAGGAGAGAAAATGTATCTTTCCTATCAATGTCTACAAATCCCACAATGAATTACACTTCACTGCTCCCAGGCCTTTTAAAAATGGATTACTATATAATGGTAGTTGTTTGTCACAGTAAAGGGAATAGTGTGAGGTTCTCCAGAAAACATAAAGGGGTTTCACCGACTTACAAAAAAATAACCGAGCTCCTAACCAAACAATGTGTTACACTTAATGTCACATAGTGAGAGAATCTGAAAGAAAAGAATGCTAACGCTATCATCAACATCACTTTGATTTATTTCACAAAATGATTGGAGTACACTTCAAATAATTTTAAAGCAAACCAGGCTATAGTTTTCGTCCTAACATTAACAAACGTCAAAATTCCAACTAATCAAATCAATTTGAGGATCATCATCAAACCTATAAAAATGCTGAATTACTACACAATTCATGAAGAAAAAAACTTTGGGCCATATTTATCAAGGTGTTGTGTCATCCTTGCAACACACAACAGGACACAAAACCTAAATGATATTTACCAAGCCACACAATGCCACATAGGGTGGCCCTCCATGGCTTGCTAAATCCAGAGTAACACAATGCAGTGCAAATCCCTGCCTTGCATTACTCTGTGGCAGGGAGGCATGCAAGGGTTGAGTGGGGGTGCACCCATGAATTCTGACACATTCCCAGATTCACCAATACTGGTAGACCTGGGAATACATCAGAATTGTACACCTCCCCATCAGAGGCACAACCAGGAGAAATATCTTTATTTCTCCTCGTTGTTTCCTATTTCTAAGTGTGCTGCATTGTGAAGCTTGCATAGAAAGAGGAAAATGCCTCTGATGTTTGTATTTATGCAGGAAGGTGTCCCTTCCTGCACAAATACAATCCTGCCTGTAACACAGGCACCATTGTACCATGGTGCACAGGTGCCTGCGTTGGCGCTAGAGAGCAGGAATCTGCTGCGTAATGTTAAATACGGTGCATTCCTGCCCTCTCCCTTTTACGCAGCACAGTGCAGCAAGGTGGCCTGGTGCGTTGCTTGAAAATTTGATAAATATGGGCCTCTGTACTTTTTAGTGCTACACAAAGGATTCCACGAGGCTTTAACATGTTAACAAAAATAAAGCAGAATATTTGCTCATCCTTGTAGGGTAACTAACCAATTGTAAATTAAGGTTACTGTAGTGTTGCACAACCATTTGCTCCAATCCTCTGGTACACAGATGCAGTTTGCAGTGAATGACGTCTTAATAAATGGCATTTTACATCGGTCCCCATGTACAAATATTTTGTTTCAGTCAGTCTATCGGAGCAAACGAGAGTGAAACTGGCGCTGAGACCAAATCAGAAAGTATCTTTACTGGCCCATGAAGGAGCCTGCAGAGAAGCATCTCGTGAGTGCAGATATATCATAAATGCAGACATTGCAGAATGAGTATTAACCTCAGTAAAAAACAGCTTTTCTAATTTAATTGTATAGATATGATTATCATATTTACTCCTTGGAAAAAGATATTGTGGGTCTTTGCTACACAAAGCTCGTAAGGCACCACCACACTATGGTTCCTGTGGTGATAGTCTGCATGTTAGTCATGTGACAACTGTTCCAGAGTCCATAAATAATATGTAGTGGGCTGTTACAATGTGACAGAAACATAGGCAATATGGTAGGCTGTGAATATCTGTACATTGGTGTAAATGAAAGATGTTTTGGCTACTGACCTCTGGGTAGAGGTTTCTTCCTTTTGTCTCTACAGGAGCCCCACTTCCACCACCAGGTGGCCTTTGCACTGATCGGTCATCTTACTATGACACTGACCCAGTGCTGAAACTGGTGAGTTTTCACTTCTGCAGTTCGATTCTAATTGTTAAAAAAAAGTTTATAATCAGGACGAACCAATCAAAGTTATGGTGGGCACAATGACACGCAGAGTTATCAGCTACTCTCCTTTGCTTCCCTCCATGCATGATCAAGGTTACAAGTTTTGCAGTGACAGGATATGAGCAGCCTTTGCCACGCACACATGGCACAAAAACACTTTCCAAACAGGCCACACAGCGTTCACATACTTTCAGTGCTTAATTTAAAAAATATATGTGCCGGGCCCCTCTTCAGGAGGACACTGCATCTTGAAGCACCCATAGCCCCTGCTAGCCTGCCAATTACAGTGCCAAATCAACTAGTAACCATCATTTGCCTACAAGGATTATAATTCAGACTATTCCATGCCCCAATGCAATAAAAATGGTTTGGGTGGCACGTTTGAGTCATTATTAATGTGTATTGAATTAATATATGATGTGTGGTGCTTATCTCTAAATTAGACAAACAGCACCACCATGCGGCAGACTCTCAAAAGTGCTGGTGCTGCCAATTAAGTGGTGGTGCTAAACACCTGAAACCACCAGCTCAAATTAAGCACTGCATACATCTCCATCAATACACTAGCACCTCATACGATTATATGTTCCATTGAACATTATTTGAATGTGCTTCTTTCTTCAGGAAATCTAGGAGTATTTGCTAAAATCTGCAAAGGAACCATAACACAAAATAACACAATAACAACATAGTAATGCTACACAACAAATCAATAACAAGACACAAATAGGACAAAACACAGTGAACAACCACAGTGACAACGCAACCATAGTGCATCGCAATCACACAGAACAACAACATAACTCAATAATGCAACACAAATGAAAAATACTACACATTAACTAACTCAAGACAACCAAAATGTATCATATTCGCAAAACACTATCGCAAAAAGGCAATATACTATAACAACACAAAAAAGCAACAACAAATCACTTTATCAATACAACAAACAAGAAAACACAACATAAAACTTTAACACAACACAATATCCACAGAAAACAGCACACCAAAGCAACAAATCAAGGCAAAATAATTGCCACTAATGTATATCCTAACCATTTCTGAGAGAACGTTCTATAATCAGTTATGTACAACAGTATAGAGCACACTGATTCCACAGTCTTACGTGTATTCTCTCTCGCCTGTGTCACTGTCTCCCAATTTGCCCTGCCCCCTAGCTCCTCGTTACATTTTTCTCCTTGTTCCCATCCATATGTCTCATATCATAGGCATTATTAATCATCACATAAACATCACTAAACTTTTTAGAATTCTTGGTGTGGACTGGAACAAACCAGCAGAATGAAGACACAACACATCACTCTAAAAACACCTTTTCACTTCTCGTGTCAATTCATTGTACAAATATCATACACATATATTGCACAACTGTAGCACTGCTTACATCCCACAACTTATCACTAGCCACCACTCAGTAATTCAATAAGCAGATTTTACCCCTAAAATGTTGAAATCCTTATTATGTGACTGTGATATGGCTCTACTTGTTAAATAGTCATGGAACGTGATGAGAACAGATATCTTGTGCCACTTATCCATGTTTATCTGTGACCTGTTTGCCATACCTTTGACAATTTGCCTATGACGACTGAACTTGCACATTTGAGGATAATGACAACAGGAGTTAATGTGGCCCCTGGCCACCGTTTCCCCTGGCCAGGGGAGACGGTGCACTCGGCTGTGGTTGGTGCTGGCCCTCTGCACGGGACCGGACAGATTGTGCCTCAGGATCAGGAGCATACTTTAGCTCTTTAATTATTGCGAATGCTCTCAGGGAGGCGAGACCAGTCTTATTGTGCCACAGGACTGGGGGCATAAACTAACTTTATTCTTTTGCTAATGCTCTCCCGGGAGACCAGGGATCGCACGCTGATGACCGAATGCTGAGCACTGAAGACTGGAGTGCTCCGTGGCTGTACGGGCACCACCATTTTGGCCTGGCTGCATAGCTCCTACTCCATTTCCAGGGTTTCTAAGGGGAGGTTAACCCCCTCCCCACCTACTCTGTGGCCTCAGAGAAACCAACAACGGACTAAGTCCTCTCCCACAAGCAAGGTTGAAATCCTGGAAAGAGGAAACTAAAAAGGACTAATTCCTCCACCTACACTGAGGATTAAAGGAAACCAACAAAGGACTATGTCCTCTCCCACAAGCCAGGCTGAGAAATGAGGAAACAAAAAAGGACTAACTCCCTCTCTCAAGCCAGGCTGAGAAATAGGAAGAAGAAAGAGGCCTCTCACCAAGAAGGAAACAATAATACTACGGAAACTAAAGAGGACTCTGGTCAGAGAAATACGAAGGAATACTACTCCTCTTCTGCACCTCCTAATCTGCGCATAATCTGTCTTTCCCCAACTACATATGCAGAAAAGGTTCCACGCACAATATAAATAAAAGAAGATATTTACATTAAACTCTGATAAACTCCCACTACCCAAGCCACTAAGATCGGAGCTAGTCCCTGACCTCCTCCAGCACCTCCTAGATCTACCCCTCTAATACCAATAGACTGGGGTGATCTCTTAGTGGTAATCCACCTATCTATGCGCAAACGACATTAGGGCACCCACTGAGACAAGATGATTCCTGCCACTTTAACTTCCCTCCGCTCCTCTGCGCCGAAATACCTGAAACCCCATGGCCCTAACTCTTTCTCCATCATCTTCCCCCCAATCTCTCACTTAAAGCGAAAAGAAACTTCAAACACAGGCTGATTAGACAACACCCGGAAACACTCTTCGCATATATATACCACTGCTCCTCCAAAGGCCAGCAAAAAATGGATCTCATTTTCCACACCAAATGCCCTGCGAAATGGAAAACCACTCTTAGAACCCACCTACACATATCCAGAACAACTAGCACCCCTCTCAGCTGTAAACTGACGATCCCTAACTCAAACCATCCTACGCGCAGTGGCAACACCTCTGCGACCATCTACAGCAACGGTTCAGTCCTGATTCAAGCCAACAATGCCAACCTAGACTCATTTGACTCCCTTTTCCCCACGCTACGCAACGCCTTCACTCATTTACGCTATTCCCACTCGATCAACTCCCTATCCCCCAACCGACAGACCCACCCTGTGAAATCACAAAACAATCCCAAGACTGATAACACCAACCCCAATTTTTCCTCCTCTGACGCCACCCTCTCCTCCTCTTCCACTACCCCTGACTCACACAATATATACTTCTCATCCAGAACAACTCTGAGGAACGTCTCTGCTAAGACTCCCCAACCCCCTGCTGACCTCCACCTCTCCCTTCCCTCACCAAGAAACTACTCCCCACAAGTAACTAGCGAAACTGACCCTCAGTCAATGTCTCCCAACTCTCACCTTCCATCAGCACTCAAGGAGCTTCTGTCTGAATCACGACCAGTGTTATCACACCACATGTCCACGGCTAACCACAGGGGCAACATAGGCATCATTGACACTATGAGCCACACTCTCACTGATAGGCTCTCTCCATCCCTGGACTGTCCCGTTCAGGACATCCTGAACCTAAACACTCCTACCCCCTCCTCTCTGAATATGACTCAGAGACTTGCTCTGCTGGAAAGCCAACTAGAGACTGTAATACAGGGCATAAACAAAATCCTATCGAACCTCACCACACATATGGAGCCTACCCATTGCTCACACCCTACACCCACAGACACCAACACTCAACACACAAGTCCTCCCAAGGCACAGTGGCACAGATGGAACACAACCCCCTTCATAAACCAGCCTCAGAGACCCAAAAGAACAAGTGCCGCAATGTCCCTGAGAGAGGCGACTGATCTTGCCAACTCTTATGACTCATCTTCAACTGTCAACCCCTGCTCCATGATCCAGGTTATCACTGGATTTGGGAGAAACCACATCACACCTAGAACGTTGAGGCCTCCAGCCTTCCACATCAATATCCCCATGGCTCCTCCCACGAAGAAACTCAACAACAAGGGGATGACCAACTGCATGCTTATAAACTGCAGATCTGCAACCAAACATGCAACAGAACTGGCAGAAACCATCCTCACCCATGACATCGACATCACGTTCATCACAGAAACTTGGTTGAATGCGTCCTCCTCCCCAATCATGGACATGCTTGTGCCCCCTGGGTTCTCAATCATCAATAAAGACAGAATGACCCATCGAGGCGGGGTTATTGCAATCATCCACAAGAGCAACATTTCCATAACTGAAACTGATTCCTTCAAATATAACACATTTGAATATCTAACCTCCACCATTAAGACGAATGACAACAAAACGGTATACTTCCACCTCCTCTATCATCCGCCAGGCAACACTCTCGCATTCGGAGAACACCTTTCCAACTTGATAACACACTGCTCACTCTTGGACTCCAACAACATAATACTAGGTGACCTCAACCTCCATTGGAATGAGGAAAATAATTCTCTGATCCAATCCATGAACGAACTTATACTCAGTAATAATCTTATCCAACACTGCACAGAGCAAACTCATAACAAAGGTTCAATACTTGACGCCATTATAGCTCACGAAGGTACGGTTACTATCGACCACATCCTTCCTGTTGACTGGTCAGACCACCACATCATTCTATTTCACATTAACCAAACGACCCATTGCCTACCTCGTACACAGGAGTCCCTTCATTGGGCAAGAAATCTAAGACAGATTCCCCTTGCCGATCTGAAGTAAAGGGTAAGATCACTCCTTCCCCCACCACAAGCGACCTCTCTACAACGGAACTTACCTCACACTACAATGCAACAATGACATCCATACTAGACCAAGTAGCTCCCTTGAAACAAAAAAGAGTCAGGAACATTCCATCAAGATCTTGTTTCAACACAGACCTAAACTCTGAAAGAAGACACCTAAGAGCTGCAGAAACACTCTGGCGTAACAACCCGTCCACAATCCACCTTGACCAACTCAAAACAGAACACAGGAAATATAAAAAACACATCAAGAATGAAAAACGACCTTCTTCTGTGGTGCATTAGACAATGCCAAAAATCGTCCCAAAGAACTCTTCAATCTCATTAGACAACAAACATCCAAGCCTCCCTCAACTTCAGTACAGGCCTCCAAAGACCTATGTGAGAACTTTGCCAATTTCTTTAACGAGAAAATCACTAAGATTGAGCTCCCCTGGATGACCACCTCCTGTCATCCAACGTAAGCCTGCCCCCCTACAAAGAAGACAACAACCCACTGAGGCTCCCCCCTAACAACTGGAAGTCTTTCAACCCCATCTCTGAAGCAGAAATCATTGAAATGATTATCAGATCCAAACCCTCCTCACACATAGAGGGCCCTATTCCTGGCCAACTGGCTAAAAAACTCAACCTCGCCCTAGCCCCTCTCTGGACCAAGATTATAAATAGCTCCCTGAGAACCAGAGGCATGCCAGAATGTCTTAAATTCGGCCAAGTCACGCCTTTACTGAAAAAAAACCGGGCTCTGACCCAAACAATCTCAATAACTTCAGGCCCGTCTCCAATCTTCCATTCTTAGCCTAAATCCTGGAAAGATGTGTTCTCCT
The DNA here is from genome assembly GCA_963921515.1 of Calotriton arnoldi. Lineage (NCBI taxonomy): Eukaryota > Metazoa > Chordata > Amphibia > Caudata > Salamandridae > Calotriton > Calotriton arnoldi. The sequence goes on from CAWUFW010018014.1 coordinate 110,654, forward strand.
TCAACTTAACCAACACATTGACAGTAACAACCTTCTAGATCCTCACCAATCTGGCTTCAGAAAAGGATGCAGCACAGAGACAGCGATCCTGAATGTCATAGATGATGTCTACAAATCACTCGATACAGACCGATGTTGTCTACTCATACTCCTTGACCTATCGGCAGCCTTCGACACGGTCGACCACAAACAGCTCATTAATGTACTCCGAGAAAGGATTGGAGCAGACGAGGTGGTCCTACAATGGTTTACCTCCTTTCTTCAGAACCGCTCCTAACGAATAAAAATCAACAACTTCACGTCTGACCTACTCCCCATAAACAGGGGTGTCCCTCAAGGATCAGTTCTCTCCCCATCACTGTTCAACATCTACATGGAGCCCCTCACCGCCATACTAAAAAAAAGCCAACATCCCCTTCCACCTCTATGCGGACGATACCCAGATCTACCTAGAAACTTCCTCTATTGGAGACATACAGAGACTAAACTACACTCTAAGAGAAGTCCAACACTGGCTATCCCTCAACCACCTGAAACTCAACCAAGACAAGACGGAAATCCTTCTCATATCCAACAAAGAGCAGACCCCCCCAAGTCACAGAATGGCTAAAATCCATTGATGCTCTTAACTGCAATCTCACTCCAGCCGACTCCGTAAAATCCCTGGGAATCACTCTGGACCCAAACTTAAACATGGACAAATATATCAAGAACACCACTAAGAGCGCATTCTTCAACCTAAAATTACTCAACAAAATAAAACCCTTCATCCCTCCCAATGACCTTAAACAGGCTACACAATCCCTGGTTCTGTCCAGATTGGACTACGGGAATGCAACCCCCACAGGCACAGCAAAATCTCACTTAGCTCCCCTCAGATCAACTCTAAATGCAGCTGCCAGGATGGTCACTGGAGTAAAGAAATATGACCACATCTCTCCCTCTCTAAGAGAGCTAAAATGGCTCCCAATCGAAATGCACTCCAACTTCAGAACTGCTTGTCTCACACACAAAGCTGTGCACACTGGTAAACCTGCCTACCTGGCTTCCAAACTCAATAAGGACGGCCAGACAAGGAATCTCAGGAGTACTAACACTCTACTTCTCATTCCCCCGAAAACTCGAAAACAAAAAACCTTATCACGTTCCTTCTCTGGAAATGCGCCTAAAATTTGAAACTCCATCCCAGTTCATATCAGGACTAACCCCTCCTTCATAAACTTCAAAAGCCAGCTCAAAGACCTCTTCCTCAACCGAACTCATCCGAAAGGATAGCTGCCGCCCAACGAGGAATCTTGCCCAGTGCAGTATATAGTCACGTCGAAAAGAAGGCTTTTACATCACATGTCCTTTGACTCGCTCCTTTGTCCCCCCTACCCGGAACAGGATTCACCACGAGTCAATATTGTTTATTGAAATACTGTGTGTTCGATTGCATCACGATAAATGTTGTAAAGCGCTCTGATACCTTTGGGTCTGGCCACCGCTATATAAAACTCTCAAATAAATAAACAAATAAATAAATAATGTGTAAAGGAATTAGGTGGGGTGCGGAAACCAACTACGGAATATAATGCAACAGGATGAATGGTGTTGGGTATTCATTAGCACGGAAAAAGGAACACAAGTAAATGCCATTCTCCTGCCATTGATAGGGTGTGGGAAGAACAACGGCACCAAAATGGAATCCAACAAGATAAAGAAAAACAGTTGTCAAGGGACACCCAAATGCTTCAGAATTGCCACTGTTTCGCTCATTGTGTTTGTATTCCACTGTGGCCTCAATTATTTTGATCTAAATCTCTCGTGGTGGTGGAGCACATGTGTGGATGCTATAGGTAAATGTTCCACCAACATCTAGTGAGGAGGAATTATGAAATTTTCTGGGCAGGTCATTGTTGCAGTTTAGGAGAAAAGTAAGAACCTCACTACTCCGTACAGGTAAGAATGCTTTGAGTTTAACTGGAAGACTGTGTAATTATAGAACATGAATCAAACATAAGATCAACAGTGGTAGTTATCACTATTTGATAGCCAGAAAACACTGTACCTAACTTCATGGAGGGCACTTGTGATGCAAAAAGGGTCATTGGGAGCAGAAGGGGAGGTGTCAAGTCTGAAGGAGGTGAGTGGGTACTTCCTGTGGTTGTACAGACCATCTGGTGATTAGGGTGGAGAACAGAAAGGAATGGTGGTTGAGAGGAAAACAATTTAGAGGCTAGTGGCATACCTAGAATGGAATAGTGGTTGAGTGGATGGCAATATATAGATTAGAGGCCTACCTAGTTGGCACCATACACGTGAAGACCCTGATTTTCCCTTCCCCACTGAGAGTGCTGAGGTAATGCTGGATGCCTAGATCACTAATCATTCAGACCATTCCAGTCACCATTATCTTTTATGGAAATTGATTGCCTTCACCTCTTGGCTACCACAGAATGCTGGCATTCCGCCTACTCTACCTATTTGGATGTAAGCACCAATCCTTAGGTTACATGTCACATCTGTCTGGCCATTGGTTGGCTACTTTCTGTCTCCTTGTGCTGGAGGACAAGGACATTCACATGCTACTTGAGCATCTTTACCCATAAGATATGTACATACAATAGTCTGTTTGCTTAAAGAAAACCAGGTTGTTTAGCAGTGCAGTCATGTGTGGTGTGATTCCCTATGACATCAATAGAACAAGTTGCAGCTACAACCTGCTGTTCCTTTTGAACTTCTGTAGTATGTGACAGTGCTATAATTGGAGCCAAGGCCTCTAACACAGGCTTTGGAAACACAAATCCAACTCTTGGGCCTTGATTATATATTTTGTACAGTCACATGTGACATATTTTTCAGTAAATTATAATATGCATTTCTCAGTGGAGCAGATCAGTGCCATAAACAGAGCTAAGGGAAGACACAGCTCTTGCTTACTGGATCACTGAAAGGCTTCACATGTTGTTATGGCCTACATTTTGTGAAGATGTTCCACATTTTGTATGACCAACCACTGCCATTTTGTTGACATTGGCCCAGAGATGGCTGAGAATGTTTCAGGGATCTGGGTATAGGTGCAGCACATCTTGACATGTGACACACACAGGGAGTGTGTGTTTTATATTTTATATTAAGTAGAAATAATCTTGGACAGTTCTTGGTCTGATGAATAATCAAAGCTGACATCCTTGAAAACTGTGATGGAGCATAGCATTCCGTTTTCAGAACAGCTTTATCAGTGGGCGCAATGTGAGTAGCAAATGGCATGCATACACGACTGGAGAGGCAGAGCAACATAGACTTGTCATAGCCTCCACGTCTTAACATAATCACACTAATGGCTAGGATACTAAATATTTATTAGCAGGGTTCCCTCCTGGAATCCAAAAAGAAATTGGAGAAATTACCTCACCCCCAACTTCTTGTGGCATGCTTCATCACAGACTATTTTTTAACACCATGGTAGGTGAATACCACCCTGGCAGACTTGAACATTATGGGGATAAGTAAATCTTGGATAATCACAGGGATCTAAATAAAGTTTAAAAATATCTTGAGGGTAAACATGGTAATTATTCATTATTATGGGTACCCCAGATATAATTAAAATGTCCACAATTTTAGATGTCAGATGAGATATGATGACTCATCCACCCATATAATTATGCCAACTATCAAAGATTCACTTATCTAAGAACTCTTACCTTATCTAAGGTGCACCTTTAGAGCAAAAAGAGTATTATGCTGCTTTGAATTGCTTTGCATCAAGGGATATTTTTGGGGCTTTGCAATGTAAAATTCATAGACTTTGACCGAAGCCTGATCAACTAAGATAGCCATACCGGGTTTGAATCAAAAACTAACACCTACTAAAATCAGGTGCTAACTAGGAGAAATGTTTTCATTTCTCTAAAACAAACATGCCTTACATGTGTGCTGAAGTTAACAACACACATTCGATGAGTAGGACCCTTCTATGCTTGTGTAGACATACTAATTTGTATTGTAAGGGCATGCTTCAGGTACAAATCCTATGCAAAACAGTACACATTCACCTCTATGAGGATGTGCGTTGTGCAGGGCAGCCTTGTAGGAGCTCCAACACAGGGGAGGACAGCAGCAGGAGGCCAAGTTTAATCGTATAGTTCTACGCTAATTTCCCCATAATGCAATACAGCTGAGAAAATGTGGTTGCTATGCCGCATTGCATTAAACATTTGAAAATCTGTTCTTATGTTCCATTGATTGGTTATCATGTTGCTCTATTGGATAACTCTATAGATGTCTCGACATTTACACTTCAAGCAGTTCTGTAATTATTTATAAATAACAATACTTTAGACATAATATAACATTTTTAGGCCTGGCATTAGCCAAGACCTTTTCCTTTTACTAAAATATATATAATATACTTACATATAGGGGCTTCAGCCACCTCTCTTCATTAATTGGTCTGTTGTTGTGTCATTCACATTTTGCTTCCACCCACTACAGCATATAACATTGGGCAGTGGGTCAGACTACTTAAGCCACTGGTTAACTGCAGTTTGAGTGTCTGCATTTTGGTCTCTCACAACTCACGAGGAGCACATTCACACACTTGCTAGGTCCCTTCAGTGCCAATGTTTATGTTTTTACTTTATAATTATTTTAGTGTTGCCTTTGTGTTTAAAGCCTGATTTGATAGCAGGACTTTTCTGATGCATATTCTATCTTTTTCTGATCCCATTTCCTGCCAGTGCTGTTATAAATTCTTTTTGGAGTGTTTTGCTTTTCTGACTGTTGCTATTTCCCAGCATGAAATATCAGATTGTGTCCATTTGAAACTCTTCTGTATTAAGTTTTCCTCTTTATACATTTTTTCGTTCTCTCCTTCTTTCTTTCTTTGATTCTTTCTTTCTTTCCTTCCATTTTCTTTCTTTCTTTCCTTCCTTCTTTCACTCTCTCTTTCCTTCTCTGTTACTTTCTCTCCTTTCTTTATTTCCCTATTTTCTCTTTCTTCCTTTACTTCTTTTCTCTTTCTCTTTCCCTTTCTTTCTTTCTTTCTTTCTTTCTTTCTTTCTTTCTTTTTTTCTTTCTTTCTTTCTTCCCTTTCCTTCTTCCTTTTCTTCTCTCAGACCATCTTTCTTTCTTTCTTTCTTTCTTTCTTTCTTTATTTCTATCTTTCTCCTCTCCTCTTCCCTTTCTTTCTCGTTCCTTCTTCCTTTTCTTTCTTTCTTCCTTTCTTTCTTTCTTTCTTTCCAGATTGATTGACTTTTTAGGTCTGTGTCAGCGACGACCTTTACCTTTTTATTTTACTATAATTAAGTTTAAGTATATAACATAGTTACTTATAGGGGTTTCAGCCAGACTTAATCTATTACTCTTTTTAGGTGTCATTAAGTTTTTTCTTTCTACCACTCCTGAATGTATTCAGGGACAATGTATCAGCCCACTTCCCCCATTGGCTGACTTCACTACGAGTTATTCCCTTTCACAAGGAACACATCTACACACAAAGTAGCCCCCTTCATTGCCATGGAGTCCTTTGGTAATGTGTGGTTTTTTTGGAGACCCAAAAACTTTTCCTGCCGTTGCATTTTTTTTTTTTTGATTAGCGAGGGCCTGGCAGATTCCCAAACAATAAAGGTTTGCAAAAACCACAGCAAAACAAAACAAAACAAGAATTTCCAGAAGGATGGCAGCCAGAGCCAGACCCTTTGACTTTGACACTGCTATTTAGAATTTGTTCTGTATTCAAAACATTGTCTCTTTTCTCCTGTAACATATATTATGATATATTTGCAAATACTTCTGTAATTAAACAGTTTTCGCTTTTCTATGTAATGGATTCTGACATCCTCTGATCTATGTTAAATAGAGCTTTCATGGACCTGCTGTTGTTGCAGAGTTTCTACAGATGTAATCCATGCATTTAGGCCCTAATTCAGAGTTCCCCACAGCAGTGTTTAATTTGAGCCATGGTTTCCGGTGTTCGGCACAAGCACTTAATTGTCAACACCAGCGCTTGTGACAGTCTGCCACAAAGTGACACTGTCTGGCTAATTTAGAGATGACCAAAACAACAGTCAATTATTAATTCAATATACATTAAAAATGACTATTACCTGCCACCCAAGCCATTTCTATAGCTTTGAGGGCCTGGAATAGTCCGAATTCTCACACTTGTATGAGTGTGATGGTTAGTAGGTGTGTTGTTGCTTTCATTGGCAGCATGGCAGTGGCAATGCGTGGTGCAAGCTGCAGTGGTCTCCTGATGAGAGCCCCAGCACTTATCTTTTTACAAATTAAGCGCTACCACACATGGTGGTGTAATATCACCTTATCCTGTAATATCCAACACCCTAGGATTTGCAAATTGTTGAGTGTGATACATAGCAGCATTTACGAGTGTTTCTAAAATAATGAGGAATAACATTCATGGTATGGTGCTTTTCGTTCCAAAATCAACATCACAGTAAATTCAAGGCCTTAGTACTCCGATACATTTCTAGATGACCCTGCTTAAATGCATCCAACGGTCTGGACTTTTTTGTACTAGGGGTTTACTGCTTAAAATAAATTCTGTGTAGCACTTATAATGCTGACGCTTGCACAAACAGGGATTAGTATGAGGAACGGAAAGCACCTGTACACTCATAATAAGTGCCGATGTGTACAAATTCCTGTCTACATGTCTAGATTTTTTTGTGAATTGGCTCTTATAGCGTAAGATTGTAGTTTTGTTTTCCTTGCACAACTGGCGATGTTTAATGATTGTAGTGATTTTCCTTTATAATTTATTTTCTGGAAGGATTTAATTTTTCGAGAAAATAAAAATAAATACTGACTATATTTGATTTAGCTCAGAACTCAGAAAACGTTATTTCGGCTAAAAATAGCCATAAAAGCACAAATATAAAAATTACATTACATTTAATTAAAAACAGAGTTAAAAAGTGACATCTGGTACATTGCAATATCACTCCCAAGGCCCTCGGAGGATGCCAGCCAAGAAGATAAAAACATGAATTTTGAATTAAGACCATTATCAACACATTAGGCCTTCTAGCTCACCCCCCGGCCCCACATTTTTGTTTAGGTGAGTGAATAGTAAAGTGCTTGTGCAACATGCTGCCACTCTGGCAGGTTGTGATTCCATTTTCCTTCTGTCTCAGGCCGGGGCCCCATAATGATGGTTGGTTAGGGCAATAACAAAGTGCTTATGCATCATATACACATTCTTTGAATAGTTTAAGCGCTTGTGCAACCTATGGGCTATCTTAACGATTACCACTTTAACTAGAATAATAAGTTCATAAGAGGCCCTTATGTAGGTGGGAAATGTCCCTACCCTAATCTAGTACCAATCGACATTCGAGGCGAGAGGAGATAATCAATATTCATTTTGAACATTTGTGATTAAAATATTTTCTTAAGAGTTCTAAAGTGCTTGCTTACAATTTACAGAGATAGAAATGAGAAACTAGAAACTAGATTCATCATGGGAGGTATAGTACATTGTGTTAGCCCATACTAGGGTGTTGACTTTAAAATGGCACTACGCGCACACCACATCGAGAATAAAAAACGAGCTACAGAAAACACAATAGGTGGATGTGTATCATATTTCAATATCCTATGTGCCTCTCTACAGTGTTAAACTCCCAGATTTCTACATATCTGACGGAGCCAGCGCGTCCTTGCCTTCTTGTAGCCTTGGCAGATGAAGAATACATGAATATCTGTCTCCTCTAAATTGCTACAGGCTGGGCAACCTTGAGCAGGACTGACCGCCCATTTATTAGTAAATGCGCGAAATGGGAGCACCCCGTGTCTAAATTGGAGATATAATTTTTTTGCCAAAAATGGCTGGATATCATCCAAGACTAGTTATAAACTGTGACGGTCTTTGATTTGTAGGAACTCGAGTGTAAGGCGACCAGGTGTGGAGTTCATTGTGACCTGAGTTCGTTTGTGTTCCCTGTAGCTCTCCACTAGGGTTTTCTTGGGGATAGCAAGGCAGGATTCTTCTGGATTGGTCCACAGATTACATCTCCCTATTGCAGCACAGGTGTTCCTAATATGTACCAGCCAGGCGAGTTTGCCCGCGCCCCGAAGCCTCAGCACTTCACTCAGTTCTTCTCTATTGGTTGACAATTCAGGGGTGCTCCACAGGCGGCGCCAGAATAAAAGAGGTCTAAGGGTGGCTTCATCAGAAATTGGTCTAATCCCCAGGTCCATTCTAAGTGGTATAAGAGGGGAGCTGGGGGGAAGACCAAGAAGTTGCCTATTATAGGAGTTCTCGGAATTTACCAAGGAGCCCAGGGGGCGATGGCCCCAGATTTCGGCGCCAATTTGATTTAGCAAAATAAGTGAAATAACTGGGACTGCCTATTAACTTGGCTTCATTCTTTATTTCCACGTACCGTTTTTGTTATACTCCGTCTGCATTGGACAGACAGCCCTTGTAACTGATGTTTCAGTCAGTCATTAAAAGTAAACGGTCAATAAATATATTGTCAAAAAGTGTTGCTACGGGTCGGTTTTATGACTAGATTTGTTTTTTTTAACAATCCTTTTCTCTAACTAAAGTGCAACTGTTTTGAAGAAAATTCACGGATTTCACGCAAAAGCATAATATTCCAAAATCAACTAATGTTCAGCGTTCATAAAACAAAAATAGGTGCAATCTTATTGATTTCCATAGGAACAAGCATTTGCAATGTAATCAGTCTCGCATTTGTGAAAGTTAGAGCTATTGGTGTTGTAAATGACAATGATTTTTACTTATTTGTTTTGTTTGAAGGCATTTAACACTGCTGTTCTGTAACCTGATCAATTGAAGTAATTTTATAGACGATACTTATAGGTGTGCTCTGATGACCTTCTTACACAGATAAACACTTTCCCTGGACACTTCTACAGACTAAGAAAAAAGCTTACTTCAGCACAAGGTTTAATTAGAGCAGAAATAGAGAAAAAGCCAGACAAAAAATGCGTTAGTCATAATGGCAATGATAACCCTTGTAAAGCTTGCTCTTGGCAGGTGCCCCTTCACTAAGCAGCCATCAGTGGTGTAACTTAGAGGAAGAGTTAATCATTGTGCAACCAGCTGGTTGTATAGTACAGTGCAGTACCCCCTCACACACACACACAAACACACCTACCTTGCAGCAAATGAGCAAGCATCTGAAAAGCAATAGCCCGTTCTCATGAGAGCATTCAAAATTTTGCAACTTGTCTGTCACAAAAAAAAAATGATGGGCAGCTTCCACTAACTAATGCCGCCATTTCTCCGGTTGTTAACTACAGGCCCACTGTGCCCTGCTGGGCTAGATTGTTTGGAAGACATTTGAGGTAATATAAAAGAGTGAACAGCACCAGCGGCCATAATGGGTACTGAAGCAGTCCGCCTTCTAAGTTTGAGGTCTTGCAGCTGAAGTCCCTCTTGTATGTCAACAACCTAACAATGGTGATTTCTGTTTTGAAACGCGGTCCTCAGTTGCACTGGTATGCCCAGATTTTTCCCCCAGTTTGAAACGTGATATGCAGTGAGCACTTGTTAGGCACCCGGGAGTTGACGGTATATAACCAGAAGTTCACTGTAAAGCACCTCCCTCCTCTCTATGAAAAAGACAGTAGGCCTTGGCAGAAACTGTGGCTCACCTCTGTGCAAATAACTGGACTTGGGATTTGTGGCAGCTTAGTTACAGCATATGAAGTCTCCAAATCAAATTATTGCCCAACAGATTAAACACAGCAGAGTGTCTAGCATACATTGTGCTGCTTTCAAAACACCTTGTCTGATGATATTTCAAAGTTAGCACTTTCCTCATCAGCCCGCTTGGATAATACAAGCTCCAGTCCTAACATCATTTATCATCGGGCTCTCTGCTGTTGTTTCCATACAAGCAGTGAAACCTAGGATTTGACTCACAGGCAAGGTTTCAATTGTTTAGTTATAATGATTTAGAATCCAAACGCTGAGGATATTAAACATATATATTTTATTTGTAAAGCAGAAATACAGATCTGTCTCCGACGGAGGGAGCCAGGGCCAACCGTCTTGACTGGAATCCCAATGTGCAATCCGTCTGAGAACTCACATCAGGATACCAACCCAAGACACCACACATCTTCCTTAGTTGCAAACAAATGATAACAGTATAATGAAAGTTAACATCAATAAAACTACAAGGAGAACTCCCACTAGACCTATATTACTTTTATGTAGGCTGACTACAGCTCTATGGGACTATCCAAAATTACAACATGACAAGCTCACAGTTTCTATATCTTTTGTTTTTTATTATTTAGTTATTAAGAATCATTTTTTCATCATTTATATCAACATAAAAAAAATTGCAAACTTTTCTTTAAATAACTTTGTCCAACAATTTCATCTATTGCACAAGGTCAACATGTGTATTATTCTTTTTCATGAACAGTATATCTATATAATTTCATTGAAATTGTACATTCCCTAATTATTGACCACACGTGCATAGCAACCTGTCTCGCCAACAAACATTCCCATTCTCTCATCGAACCATACCATATCCTACCAAGATCACATACACTACAAGGGTCACAGTAAAGACAGATACACAGCATTCAGGTCAACGCATGTTTCGGTGGTTATCACTTTAGGACCACCTTTGTCAGGACCACTAATACAGAAAATAAAGGCGAGTGGTTGTTGGATCTGTAAGTGTCAAAGAAAGAAAATTGCTTAGGGATGCCCCATTATTAATAATACATTTCTTCTAAGGTTATTTTATTGAACAATGCTCCATTGGTTTGTTAGAACTGAAAAGATTAGTCAAAACATTGACTCATCATAAATAGAATAGACGTTTACCACCAACACCACAGAAGTATATGACTAGTGTAATCAGAGCAGGAAAAGTGCAACAGAATATGAAAGTGATCCCAGGTTTGTGAACTTGTGCATGAAAACATTGCCAGTGGTCATGCCTTAAGAGTTAGACCATGTCAAAAAGAAAGGCGGACAAAACTTGACGTGTGTCAAAGTACCGTTAATATCCTTATGTGAGACCCAAAAGGAGAGTTTCAAAGACAGTGGTTGAACTCTAAAAAACTTACAACATAGGAATGTAAAATTGATTTCTTTTCACATCAAGAAGATGCCCAACTGCAGTTTCAAATTAATATATTTCCCATATCGTTCTCAAAACGAGGATATTTGCGCGTGTTCAAATAGTATTTAGAGAGGATACAATTATTATAGAGATCTTCCTAATATTATTGATAGGCCATCAAGGCATAAGATTAATGTTTTAATACCTTGCAGAGTGTTTCTCAGTTAGTGCCTAGCCATAATGTCGATATCTTAAAAAACGCCTGGTGCGAGGTCCTTATTTGTGAGTAATCAAATTATTCAGTGCAACCCTCAGGCCTAAAGGGGCATAAAAAGATCAAATTTGACATATTGTTGGAGTCTTTGTTAGTGACAACCAATGTAGTAAATGGCTATAAATTGCTATGCTGTACAAAGGACCTCGCAATAAGTGTACGCTCTCTAAATACTATTTTTGCAATTAATAGAACAAATTGAACACGCACAAATATCCTCGTTTTGAGAACGATATGGGAAATATATTAATTTGAAACTGCAGTCGGGCATCTTCTTGATGTGAATAGAAATCAATTTCACATTCGTATGTTGTAAGTTTTTTAGAGTTCTACCACTGTCTTTGAAACCCTCCTTTTGGGTCTCACATAAGGATATTAACAGTACTTTGACACACGTCAAGTTTTGTCCTCTTTCTTTTTGACATGGTCGAACTCTTAAGGCATGACCACTGTCAATGATTTCATGCACAAGTTCACAAACCTGGGATCACTTTCATATTCTGTTGCACTTTTCCTGCTCTGACTACACTAGTCATATACTTTTATGGTGTTGGTGGTAGACGTCTATTCTATTTATGATGAGTCAATGTTTTGACGAATCTTCTCAGTTCTAACAAACCAATGGAGCATTGTTCAATAAAAGAACCTTAGAAGAAATGTAGTCTTAATAATGGGGCATCCCTAAGCAATTTTCTTTCTTTGACACTTACAGATCTGCCATCCACTCGCCTTTATTTTCTGTATTAGTTGTCCTGAAGAAGGTGGTCCTAAAGTGATAACAACCACCGAAACGTGCGTTGACCTGGATGTTTGATACCCAACCCACAACATTGTCATGGAGACTGCTGTGTTTCTGTCTTTACTGTGACCTTTGTAGTGTATGTGTTCTTGTTAGGGTATGGTATGGTTCAATGAGAGAATGGGAATGTTTTTTTGCGTGACAGGTTAGTATGCAAGTGTCGTCAATAATTATGGGATGTACAATTGCCATGAAATGATATAGATATTACTGCCCAGGAAAAAGAATAATACACATGTTGACCTTGTGCAATAGATAAAATTGTTGGACATATTTTTTTATTTAAAAATAAAAGTGTATATATAAAAAAGGTTATTTAAAAAAAAAGTTTTCTATTTTTTCTTCGATGATATAAATGATGAAAAAATGATTCTGAATAACTAAATAATAAAAAAACAAAATATATAGAAACTGTGAGCTTGTCATGTTGTAATTTTGGATAGTCCCATATAGCTGTAGTCAGCCTACATAAAAGTAATATAGGTCTAGTGGGAGTTCTCTGTGTAGATTTATTGTTGTTTCCCCTTTCTCCCAGACCAGAAAGCAACTTATAGGGGGTACCCTGGATTGATATAATGAAAGTAAACATGCTACAAGTTGCACAGAAAAACTTGCTATTATACTTCTACAACAGTACAGTATAAACTCGTACTGTTACTACTTAGGCCATATATACATTAAACTTGACATAGGGACAATAGTGAACACTAATGAACACATAAACATCATTCCTGTAGTAGAACATTAATTTACATTGTAGTCTTTTAACCACCTGGGACTTTGTCTACTTCGTTGCGAACACTCAGAACGCTGACGTACTGTTGAATCCTCACAGCTGAAATCGGGTGAACCCTCACATTTTTCTCCCTGAGAACACCTATCACTCCTTTCCCTACCTGTAACAGAACATTTGAACTTGCCTTTCGTGAGACACTCTGGAACCTTGACTACTTTACTCATGTTCGACACATTCCCATCATCAGTTCCACCACCTGTCTACCCACTCTTACAATTCTCAAAGGCTCTGAAAACTTGGACTCACCTGACCTAACCAAACTACTCTTCCTCAGATTCACCCATCCCCCCACATTCAACTCAGTTACATCTTTGCTAGATTTGTCTGTGTTTCTTTCTCTGAAAACCTTTTGTCCACCAGACTTCTACTCACAACTTTCTTTACATCCTCTTTGAGCTCCAACATCCAGGCTTGTTTCATATTATATAGGGGAGGCCTACCTCCCCTTTTCCCAAATGGCATTTTTTCACCAGGCAATCTAGGCGTGGTTCGATAACGCCACAATAGCTCATTGATTGTGGACCAACAACTTGTCCCATTGATAATAGCCAATTGTAGACCTTCCTTTAATTCTTTTATCCACCTTTCCACAATCCCATTACTTTGGAGATACTATACTGATGTCCTGAAAAGTTCTATGCCATGCCCTTCCAAAAATAAAGCCATCTCATTTGATGTAACCTTAACACCATTATCCGTAACCAGGCTCCTAGGAAAAGACTCTCTTTCAAAGCTTTGTTTCATGAAATCAGTCACACATTTGGATATCACCTGGCTGACCTACCTGACCACTGGAATAACTGATCAATTAACACTAAACAATATACTGGCTTTTAGACAATTAAATTGGTCCTGCCATGTTCAATGAAATCCTTTCCCACACTCTACTTGGTCTGGATATAGGACACTTAACATAACCAATTTTCTTTTGAGACTTATCACTCCTTGCACACCCAATACATGAACGTACCTTGCCTTCAACCGACCTGTCAACAACAGGCCACCAAAAATCACTTCTGATCTTTCTTTTCATACAACTCATTCATGTATGTCCCTCATGAGTCATCTCCAAAACTGTTTCTCTTAGAGTTTCAGGAACCACCATTTGCTCCCCACAAAACAACACACCATTTATTTCCTAAAGTTCATCAGCAATGTGAAAGAAGGATAAAATGTATTCTCCCAAATACTCCTTGCTAAGACATTTGGTTTTAATATACCCTAACACCAACTGCATGAGCGCTTCATGTGAGCATGCATTTCTCCATTGAGACTCCGATTCAACCCCCGGAAGTTGCGACAAATAGTGTGCTAACACATTAGTAGCACCTGGTACGTATTCCACATGGAAATGACATTTTTGAAGCCTATATTGTCAACTGGCCAATCTAGGTGTGGGCCTCCTACAACCTCTAGTCATGAATAACTCTACTAAAGGTCGATAGTCTGTCATTACAATGCAATTTGTTCCATACACATACTTCTTAAAGTATGTTATTCCCCACCAGCATGCTAAATTTTCTGTTTCTAATGTAGAGTACTTCAACTCTGCACATCTCAAAGGTCTTGAAGCAAATGCCACACTTTTCAAACTGCCATTGTGATCTTGCAAAAAAAAAAAGCGCACCAATGCCCACATTACTGGCATCTGTCATAATAATTGACTTACATTTGGTGTCAAAGGCCACTAAAGCTGGAGCCTTGATAATGTCCTTTTTGATCTCCTCAAATTCTAATGTACATGTGTCATCCCAAATAAACTTTTGATTTTTAAAATTCATTCTCTCATGCATTTGGTGCTATCAGAGAATAAGGGAATAAACTTTGCATATGATTCAGCAAGGCCCAAAAATGACCTTGGCTGATCTTTGTCACATGGTTGCGATGCACTTTCAATAGCATTAATTAAACTTTGCTTTGGTAAAATTCCCTGTTTCTCGATATTGTGGCTTAAATAATGTACAGAGTCCATTTCAAATTTGCATTTGTCCATACTTGAAGTTAAACCATTCCTTGTAAAATAGCCAAAACTGTGTGCAATATTTCCTGGTGCTGTTCCTTTGTTTTCCCAAATACAAGAATATCGGCTTAAAAATACAGGACATTCTGCTCATCTTTAAATAGTTTTTGTATCACTCTTTGGAATATGGCGGTTGCTCAAATTAAACCAAAAGGCATCCTTTTATAATTATATGCACCCTCAGGAGTAATGAATGAAGTGTAATGTTTGCTATTATCATGCAGTGCAATTTGGTGGTACACACTGTACAAAACCAATGTGGAAAATATCTGTCATCGCAATCATTTTCCCAATATTCGGAAGTGGATGGCGATCAACCCATCTACAATCATTTAAATCTCTCAAATCCACACAAAGTCTTGTACTCCTATTGGGTTTATGGACCACTACCACTGGGGATAACCAATCTGATGGTTCCATTCCCTGAATTATATCCAATCTACTGTCTTGTGGTTTGTGGCCTCCTGGTCTGCCTTGCTACGTTGACTTAGGCCTGGCTGCCATGATGCCTTTTTTGTGCACGTTACTTGTGCCATTGTTTTTTCAGCCTCTGCTTTTGCCCGGCTATTTTGGACCTGTCTGCATTTCTGTCTTTCACCTTTTCTCCTGTTCCCTTTGGGCTACGTCTGCACAACAAGTACAAGGTCGAAAAACAACGTCCCTTGTTCTTGCTGATCTGGCCAGTCCCTCGCACTTAGACATAACACTATGTACAGCTGCCTTGGAGAAATCCGGGTGCGTTTAATATTGTGCTTTTCACGTTTAGGGACACTTGGAGAAAACCTTTTCAGAGAGAAGAGCTGTATATGTCTGATGATGTAAACCTTGCATCTAGATCTTGAGGTATGGGGGTTCGCTAGTCAAAGCCCAGAGGTCTTCTGTTTTTATAATAAACTAGCTACTAGCACGGGGAGGGTGGTAAGGTCATTTAGCCCTATATCCACTGCTTTATGAAATGCTTTCCCGTTTGTATTCTATGGAGTTGTAACCATGCTGATTATATTATTCGTATGCATTATGCTGATAGTACTGACACGTGTACTGTATCTTAGAGCACGTTAGTTAAAATAAACATTTTAAACTATACAGTGTCTCTTCTTACGCACGTTGTGGACAGGTATGAGTGAGTTATGAAAGGGTGTTCTTGCTACTGCGAGTCCTGAGAGAGAGATACCGTGTTCTGGGTTGTCTAATCATTGGTAGCATTGGTGCTAATGAGACGCTACAGCTAGTCGGGTTGGGATTTTAGGTGCTAAGGTTTATGGTTGGCTCACCACTATATTCCGAGGTCTTATTATCCTGTGCATAGCTCTGTGTATGTGCAGAATCCCTATAACATGGCGCAACCAACGAGTGGGCTGCTTATCTGCGAGACGCTTGAGTAGTATTTTATGCTTGTCCACAACTCCTCGCAGACGCTTCCGGAAGCGTGTGTGACGGTGATACCTCCTATATTGACGTTTTTATAGGTTCTTTCAAGCTTGAAGTTGTTAAAAGGTTTCTTAACTAATACCCTGTATTGTGCTGCCTTACATTAGGTTGTCGAAAACTTTTAGCCTAGAATGGCTATTCAAATTGCGGCACATAGCCGTGCAGCGCTCCGGGCTCACTTGACAGTGTATGGAGTGCCTTACGCGGGTGTCGATTTGATCTTTGTGGTACAAGCAGATCCTGCTTACCACTTTGAGGTGTTTTACTCTTGGGTCACCTTTCCGGCGGTGGATGCGAACGATAATTTGTTCCATGAATATGAAGCCACCGTAGTTCCTAATCACTATAGACCGTATAGGAACCTTGAAGTACTGCTCACGGCTTGGCAACACCGTGTTTGGTTTGATGGCGCCCTCCCCCAACCAACTACCACAGTTCGTTTAGGCCCCTTGTCCATTGACGGGCCACTTGGCCTGTTTTGGCCGGGTATACCCCACATCCGCGTTATATGACAGTGGCAGTCGCTGAATTGCGTGATATGCATTTGTCTTTGATACGAGTGCATCGAGCTTTAGTACAGTATGTTACAGGCAACATCCAGGGAGCCCCTCCTGGAGTTGCGTCCCATCCAGCTGGTGCAGGCGGTGTAACCATAAGTCCTGTCATGGTGAATTCTGTGATGGGCAAGCGCCCACAAAATAAGGATGATTTTCCTTATTGGCTTGCCGAAAAATTTGACCAGCTGGAGGCAGTTTTTCCTAATACCTCTCCCGTGGAAAAACACAGGATTTTGATGATTAGTTTGCCAAAAGACTTAGTCCCTGAGTTGGCAGAATGCAACAACTGGGGCAGGGTATTTGCGGCAGTATATGCGAAGTGTTTTGGCACTCCTTCCATGACAGTTCTCCCCTCTGTAATTAAACGAGTGCAGGATGAACATGGCCCTGAAGCGGCTGTGGAATTAGGGATGAGACTGGTGGGAGTATTCGACGTAGTAGCTGATTTGATCCTTGAGAATGTCAAGGGCGATGCGGTGAACTTTCAAGTAGCTAATGCTTTGGCTTTGGTCCCAGATCCGGACAAGCCGCGCGAATTACCAAAAATTATTGCTCAGGCTTACAAAACAATTGGCCGCAATAGCCTGGGAGTTAAGCCTTTTGCTAAATCGCAAACAAAATCGCAACAACAACAAAAAACTCAATCTGAAAAAGACGAGAAACCAGTTTATACTAAAAAGAGGTGGAGGTTGAAAAAACAGGGTAAACAACAGAAGAAGCCGGGGTCGCGAGGCGCATCCCCGGTTTCTGTCTCTTCTGAACGCACTTATGATTTGCGCGATAGGGCGAGAATTAAATCTCCAGATAGGTTTCAGGCCCCTGATACGCGTTCTCCTCGTTCTTCACAGGCACCGACAACTTCGCAGGCCAGTGGAGGAGATCGCCAGGATAGAGGAAGGGGTCAAGAGGCTCCACAGGGACGAGACCAACCTCAACAACAAGTCAGAGGGAAAGCTGAAGACTTTCAACGCTCTCGCCCACAGTTTCAGAAGAAGAAAGTTGCCTCTGTAACAGCGAGATATGCCACAGACGGTGAGAACGAGACTCCTGAATTGGACGTGGGCAGTGACCCTCCTAGACAGCGCCGCGGAAGTTACCATAGTGCGGGAGACGCTACGTCCTCATGTGGATGCGACAGCAATTGAAACATTCATTACTGTCGAGACAGCAGACACCCGAGTGGCACCCCTGACAGATTATATAATATTGTAATTCAGATCGAAGGTGATATACAGCGTGTTATAAAAGGGATTTTTTGGGAAAATCTGACCTCTTCGTATGACATTTTGTTAGCAGAGGCAGATTGGCCGCCCCCATTCGTACTTGCTGCGCGTAAAGGGGAGGAGGTAATCCTTCCGAGCTTTTCTCGTCATGTCCCAAAGGACAAAGCGGAGGCTCTATCAGCTGAGTGGGCTGTGTCCCTGGCTCCAGCGTTATACCGCAACCACGTGGGATGGGATGAGGATTCTCCCCCCCATGAAATACCTTTGCGGTCGCTGCCACAACCCCAATATCCCATCAAACGGGAAGCTAAAGGTCCCGTTTCTGAAATTCTGACTCAGTTAGAATATCAGGGAGTGATTGAAACATGCGTGTCACCGATGAATAATCCCCTTTTCGCGGTTTCTAAACCCGATGGATCGTACCGCTTGGTTTTGCATTACCGACATTTAAACTCACATTGTCGGACCTTTGCGGTGCAAAACACACATAGTTCTGCGCTTGTAGACAGTCTTGTTCGTAAAAAATATAAAACTACACTTGACCTATCCAATGGATTCTACACGCACAACTTAGCCCCGGAGAGTAGCCAATGGAGCGCTTTTACTTCCGGTGGTAAACTATTCAAATTCCGGCGTTTACCTATGGGCTTCAAGAACAGTCCAGGTGTATTCGCTGCCCGTGTTGTCTCATTGTTAGACGGCATAGACCCAGATGCTTGTACGTACGTCGATGACATTTATTTGACAGACGACAAATTATTCCCGCATCTTTCTCGAGTGGACCGCGTTATTCTAGAATTTGCGGTTTTAGGTTACAAGTTTAACTTTGCCAAATCACTGAATTTACTGTTTTGTTTTTGGGCTATGAGCTCAACAATGAAGGTAAGGGCTTAGCCCCCCATTTCCTAGAGAAATGTGCACTACTGTGCCCTCCTACTACTCTGAAGAAACTTCAGTCTTTACTGGGTTTTCTGAATTTCGGGCGTACTTACATTCCCGAATATGCCCAGCGTATCAAGCCACTATATGCCTTGATACAACCTAACTTTTCAAAGTCATGCTGGCTTCCGGAGCATACCTCCATTCTGCAGTCTTTGCAGACAGACCTTCTTGAGTCTAAATTCTTGTTGACGTGTGATAACCGCACAAACCTGGTGATCAGAATCATTCCTGGGGCAGTGGGTTTCACGTACTTGACCTTTAACGAAGGTGACACAGTACCCATCGCATACAAGTCACATCTATACACTTCCGAGGAAATGCGCTTTTCATCTGTGGAGAAAGTTTTGACTGCGGTGCAAATGGCGATTCTAAAGGAACGCGCACTGGCACAGGGAAAGCGCATTCTGGTGGTAACACCATAGCCTGCCCTGGAGGCAGTGACAAAGGCAAGTGTTCCGAACTCTAAAGCTTTGCACCCCCGTTGGATTCAATGGGCAACATCTTTGACGTCTCCGGATGTCACTTTTATTTTCGATTCTTCTCTTCAGACTCAGGAGTTTTTACAGTATGAATTTGTTCATCCTCCTCCTCTGTCCTTGCTACCGCTTGCGGAATACGAGTGTGTTATTTATACCGATGGTTCGGCACAACCGGCCACGGGTTCCAAGCATGCTTATTCAGCAGCATGTGCTATTGTTGCAGGTACCTTTGTGAACGGAAAGTTCAAATCACCTGTAGTGCACACTCAGGCACCCGGGGACAGTACTGCACAATTGGCCGAGCTGCGCGCATTGGTGCTCGCACTTGAGTTCGCTAATCCGGATGTGACAACGCTAGTTGTATGCGATTCTTACTACTGTGTTCAGTCTTACAATGACAATCTGTTCTTTTGGTCGCAAAACGACTATAGAGACGCAAAAGGTAGCACAATTAAGCATAAAATGCTTTGGGTTCGAGTGGCAGATTTGCAACAACGTCTGCCCCTCACACAGGTGGTTCACACCCTTGGCCACCAGCGTGTGGGCACACACGCTGTCGGTAACGGTTTGGCAGACGAAGCTGCCAAATCAGCAGTAGTCACATGCTCAGTTGCAGCGGTTACTAGATCCATGTCTAAAATTGATACTGATATTTTGGCAGCTATTGCTGCAACAAAGGAAGGTGCTAATTACCCTAGGGGTTTTCCTTCCAAATATTTTTACCAGTTAGGTCCCGAACAGGTTCCTTATGTAAAGATACCAGGCGTTGGTGATCGGCTGATTCCCAACGCGGACCGCAGACTATCCTTGATAACGGCAGCACACGAAGGCATGGCTTCGGCACATGCTGGAGTGTCTGCGACGGTTTCTATATTGCAGCAGCGATACTGGTGGCGTGGGTTATACAAAGAAACCCGTACTTATGTGCTTTCTTGTGACGTTTGTCAGCAAATTAAGCCTTCCACGGTTACACGGCCACCGCAGACCCAGCTCTGCATTTCTAACAGACCCTTCGGGTGTGTTTACCTGGATCACTGTGGTCCATTTTCTTCTGACACTGCCTATAACTATATCTTAGTGGCAGTGGATTCGTGCACATGTTTCATCTGGGTTTGGCCACGACGGAGTGTTGACGCTCGAAATGTCATAAGGGATTTGCTTGTCTTTGTGGGAATTTTCGCCTGTGGCACCTTCCATTCTGACCAAGGTCCAGCGTTTGCCTCTAAGGCTTACAAGGACGCTATGGGTTCACTGGGGGTGCGGGTGAAATTTTCGTCTCCGTATCGGCCTGAGGGCAACTCGATTGTTGAACGAATGAACCGTGACTTAAAGCAATGCTTGACAGCTAGAGTCTTAGGTACTGGCAGGAACTGGCTGGCCCACTTGTATACCATACAACGTGCACTTAATAATCTCCCTAGAAGACCTCTGGGTGGGTGGACCCCATACAAAATGCTCTTTGGCATAAGAATGTTTGTGCCTGACCTTGATGGTCTAGACATGGCGGCGCAATCCGCCATTTTTGATGTAGATAACCATTCTACTATGTTACAGGACTTACAAGAAGCCCGAGACAAACTTGTGATTGCACATTTACCTTCAGCCACAGACGCTGCGCTGCAGATTCCGGTTGCCGGCTGGCTTCCGAAGATTGGAGATCTGGTTCGAGAGAAGGTGGAGAACAAAAAGGAATTCGGCCCCTCTTATCGTGCACCGGTTCCAGACCTGGGCTTGAAGGGAACTCGTACAGTCATCTTACCACCGCTTCCTGGTCACAAAGAGAACAGATACATCTCAGTGGAAAATATCAAGCTACAACATCTGGCCGATCCTGAATAGTGTTACACCAGCGGTCTCTTGTCCTGTCATCTCCCGGACGAATGTTCGTGGCCCTCCGGCCCGAACGGTCACTGATGTTGCAATTGACATGGTTCATTTGCCTGATCGCTTACTCGATATCCCGGTCTCCCCCTGCAACTACGAGACTGAGTATACCTATCCCGATAACGAGTCGGTGGCTCACTTACCAACTATGCCACTGAGCCCAACACGTTATTCCTTTGACTCGGATTCCACCTCATCACTTGTCCCATCCAAATTCAGTATTTTTGTATCCTGGTTCAGAGACAATTTTTTGATTGCCCCCTGGACATACATTTGGTTGGTGCTATACCTGATTTTTTTGTTCATGTCCATTGGCTTTGTCACAGTGTTTTTTCTACTCATCAATGGTCACTATTTACCGGAACGCTCTGCAGTGAACTGTGTCGCTGGAACTTTGGCTCCACATTCTTCATCTCACATCATGAAGCGAGACCACACATTTGTGAACATTTCAGCTTTCCCAGTCGCTGATGGTATCGTTTGGGATGCGGTAAACTTCCAAATTCATGGACCAACCGAAATTATTAATGTACCAAATGTCCTTCGTGTATCAATGGGTGATGTCGTAAAAAGTAATATTCATTCTGACGATTGGGATGTACATGCAGTTGAAGCTTTATTTACTGATTTGAAATATTATGCTGCTTTTAATGCTGAGGATTTGTACATGAATTCTGCAAGTTATGCTGATTTGTATTGTTACCAGCATTGGGGCAACCACTTTGTCCATAAACCAAGTGCACTGCGTGGTCTTTTTAACTACACCCAATGGGAGCATTGTCCAACACCTTTACCAGGTAGCTCCCAAACTCTTAGACATAAATTTTCTTACTTCACAGACTTTGATAGATCTAACCCTGGGTCCTATTTTTTTAAATTAAATGTTCCATCCACTCAGAAAATCATGTTGACCCACACCAAATTGCTATTTTCGGGTTCCTTTTTGAGCGCCTTAGCTGTGGGTGGTTATGACTACTGGAAGGACACTGTTGACGTGAAATCAATTTGGGGCTCCAAACCATGGCAGGTGCAAGGCACAGAAGCCTTGCACCGTGCTTGCCTTATCCCGGCCCAGATTTTATTTTTGAAAAACACCATTTATCAAACTACGTGCTGGGGTTTGGCTACTTCAAAACAATTGAATGCACCTTCCTTCCCTGCATTGGCTTCCCCTCCAAACGGGAGCTTGCCCTTCAATATGTCCCTTAAAAATTTGCAAATTCTTTTTCGAAACAATTCGTTTAATATTTCTTTGCTTGTTCAGATACCCTGGTTGGCCTGGCCGATAGCATCTAATGCCTGCCAACTGCGTTTTCATGACTTGGTTCCTGGTTACAGACAGGATAGGCCAGATCCAAGGTTTTCTGACTCTCGTACTGTAACAACATACTCTGTTGGTAAATTATGTAAACAGTGGTTGCAGCACTCTTCCCTAGATTCTGTTAAACAACATTTATCCCTCCTATCAGGCAACATTGATCTGTCCGACTTTATTCTGGGGCCTCGTGGTCCACGACCTAAGAGATTCATTTATGAAACTTATAATGAACTCTGGAAGCTTTCGCAAATTGAAGCTGCTTCCCGTCTACGGGAAATAGATCAAGCAAATTTGGAAAAGGTGCTTGCTGTTGTTGACAATAGTATTAATACCATGTCCTCCCGCATTTACACATTAGAGAATATTGTGTCCTCTGTTGTTGATATTGTACAAGATGATGTTTCTGTGTTATATCATGGTCAGAATCAATTGCGTTCAGTTATGCAGTTTGCTTGGACTTTGCAAACACTTAAGTTGGGTAAAGTTCCTTGGCATTTTTGAACACCTCTGCCTTATTTCTGCCTTTTAATTTAACTGACAAACAGCAGTTCATGTCCATGAAGGATGCAGCATACACTCTGTTACACATCGAGAAAATAGAGCCCTTACCTTTCTCTGTGGCGGAATTGAATTCGGCCGTGTGGCTAGTGCATGCGGTTATCGCCTTACCTTTTTCCTTGTTTGAATTTAGTTTGTGCATGAAACATTATCCTGTGGGCCATTTCCAGCCCTTGGGCAGTGCCTTCCTGCATGAACAGTGGTCCCTGCCTTTCGTGTATAAATGCCTTAGAGATGGGAAGGAAGTTTTTCTCACGGGGGAGTCATGCGATTCTACTGTGGGTCATTCCCTTATTTGCAAACACATTAAATTGCACAGAGCTTGTTACGTTTCGGCTCCGAATCTTGCTTGTGTGTTAAAAGGTGTTCCTACTCCTGCTATTTCTCCTACTTTCACTGTGCTTGCTAATGGTAGCTATCTGCTTCTGAATAACCAAGACTGTTGTGGCATGCTAGCCGGCATTCCCTATATCGTTACAGTTTCACACAGGGTTGTCTGCTTCAAAAATGTGCTCTTTCCTCCCCCGCACAACATCATAGATAGTTCCGTTTGGCCTTCCATTCCTACTCTGAAGGCGGATTTCAATAAATTGAGCAGAATAAAGGCGCTATTATTGAACCAGGAGGTTATGCTCACATCCGCCCAGGAGTCATTCATTCTCCAGGTGGCGAGTACCCACAGTGAAATACAGGCCCTTTTGAACACTAACCTCCCACAACATTTCGGTGAACTGATTCACCGTGTTTTTAATGCATCACGCACTGAAGGTCTGGTGCACTTTTTTAAAGTTGTGGGCTCTGGCCTTGTGACCTCTTTTCAGACTATTTTCGGTGTCATACCGGCTTTTATTCATTCTATTTTTTCCAGCGTTTTTGGTGGCTTTCCGTTGATCCTTGCTTTGGCGGCTGGTGTATTGCTGTTGGTCTGTTTACTACGCAATGGCTGCACCTCCTTGGGCCCTTCTCGACCGAGGTCATCTCCAGATGCTACGTGAGCGCATCCTTGCTGGCTTCGGCGTCCTGCCGTTGGCGACACTGAGTGTGTCCTATACACTTTCCTTTCGCTTTGCGTATTTCACTTGCGTGCAACCTGTGATGTCTTGCATCAGATGTCCTTTCTCATGGACCATGGATTACTGCCTCTCCAATACGTCTTTGTCTGTTCCGGATTTTGTTCAGTTGGTGGGTCCCTTGGAGGCCCATGAACGGGACTGTTCCGCTGCAGGCTACATGGCGCGTGCGGCTGCACTGGGGATTTTGGCACAATGGGATATCTGGGCGGCTGCTCAGAATCTCCTACAACAAAGTTATTTTGAGTATCACGCAAGTTGTCCCGCATTGCTATTCGCTGCTCCCACCTGCGAGGAGCATGCCTGCAGCTTTGATTTATTGGACTGGATGGCGTCGCTGTTTTTTGACGATTCCAATGATGTTCTCTTGGAAGGTGTCGCGTTTTTCTGCACTTACACTCTGTTGGATTGACAGGGCCTTCGCTCTCTGCGGCCTGCCTCGCTGGATATTTTTTTTTTTCCCTCTACAATTTTTTTTTCATCTCATTCGTTGTCCTTCATGGGGACTACTTCGCAACAGACGTTTCTGTTCTGCTCCATTTCTTTGAACTCTGTCTTCTTCCTATGTCTTGGCCCATGGACTGCCCAGGGGAGGGTGTCTTGTGGTTTGTGGCCTCCTGGTCTGCCTTGCTACGTTGACTTAGGCCTGGCTGCCATGATGCCTTTTTTGCGCACGTTACTTGTGCCATTGTTTTTTCAGCCTCTGCTTTTGCCCGGCTATTTTGGACCTGTCTGCATTTCTGTCTTTCACCTTTTCTCCTGTTCCCTTTGGGCTACGTCTGCACAACATGTACAAGGTCAAAAAACAACGTCCCTTGTTCTTGCTGATCTGGCCAGTCCCTCGCACTTAGACATAACACTATGTACAGCTGCCTTGGAGAAATCCGGGTGCGTTTAATATTGTGCTTTTCACGTTTAGGGACACTTGGAGAAAACCTTTCCAGAGAGAAGAGCTGTGTATGTCTGATAATGTAAACCTTGCATCTAGATCTTGAGGTATGGGGGTTCGCTAGTCAAAGCCCAGAGGTCTTCTGTTTTTATAATAAACTAGCTGCTAGCACGGGGAGGGTGGTAAGGTCATTTAGCCCTATATCCACTGCTTTATGAAATGCTTTCCCCGTTTGTATTCTATGGAGTTGTAACCATGCTGATTATATTATTCTTATGCATTATGCTGATAGTACTGACACGTGTACTGCATCTTAGAGCACGTTAGTTAAAATAAACATTTTAAACTATACAGTGTCTCTTCTTACGCACGTTGTGGACAGGTATGAGTGAGTTATGAAAGGGTGTTCTTGCTACTGCGAGTCCTGAGAGAGAGATACCGTGTTCTGGGTTGTCTAATCATTGGTAGCATTGGTGCTAATGAGACGCTACAGCTAGTCGGGTTGGGATTTTAGGTGCTAAGGTTTATGGTTGGCTCACCACTATATTCCGAGGTCTTATTATCCTGTGCATAGCTCTGTGTATGTGCAGAATCCCTATAATACTACAGAGCCTATGTAATTCTTCTTTTAGTGCCGCCAGCATTGTAAATGGTACATTACTAACCCCAATTCCGGACTGAAGACTTTGGGAAACAACTGAGCCCAATCTGCTGCACTTTTATCAGTAACCTGTAACACCAAATCATCATAACCAAATACCTGGTCTGGATGATTAGGATCCAACATCATCATTACATCTCTTTGCTGTGGCCATCCTAGAAGACATGAACCCTCCTTGGCCACATATATCTTTGCATCAATAGATTTAGCTCTAAAACTCAATGTTGATACAAAATAACCCAAAACTTCAATTGGTGTATTGCTGTATCCAACAAATTTTATATCAGGAGGCAACAATTTTGCATTGGGGAATTTTGATAATACATTTTCCCCAATTAGCATGTGTTTGGCTCCAGAATCAGCCATTACTTTTATATTAACATTTCCAATCAATACATCACAAAATGGAGCATCCTTCTTTTCCTCGCCAATCTCATATACATCTAGAATAAATTCTTCTTCAGTCTCACTGTCATACTCATTACTGACCATACCAACATAGTTCTTTTCCCTTATGCCTGTTCTATTTTGTCAGTGCTCTACCATGGTGTTTTCCGTTGTCGCCCTGTTTCTATTAACCTTTTTACTATTACACATTCTTGCAAAATTACCTTTACATTTGCAGAATCTGCATATTTGACGTAATGCAGAACAAGATCTGTCATTTGCTAGATGACCACTGAAACCACATCTAAAGCAAATGTGCTCCTTTTTTTCTGATTCCATACTATTATGCTTCACACCTCTAGTGCACTCACTTGAACCTCTCCTATGTTTTGCATATTATTATTTTTTTACCATTTGAATGGTATCTACAGATTTAATAGCTAACTGCGTCATGCCACGATTCATATCTTCATATTGATGTGCAATCACAATGGCTTTTTCTAATGTTAAATCCTATACCAACACTAAATTCTCTTGTAGTTTGGGTTCTGATGTCTTGTGTACCATTTGATCACAAATCATTTCATCACAAACTGAATTATAATTACACTTATTGGCTAAAACTCTTAAATCATTAACAAAAGCATCTGTAAACTCATTGCCCAAAAATTTGTGTCGCATTACTACCCCAGCTACTCTTTTTTATACTATAAATCTAGCTGTCTCATAGCAATATCGTTTACATCCAGACCCTCTTCTTCATCCTCAACTAAGTCTAATGGCGGTAGATGGTTTAAGATGTGCCTTCCTTCTGCACCTAGGATATGTTTTACCACCGCACAGTTGCATTTGTCCGTGTACACGTCCTCTCCAATAGCCTCCAAATAAGATTCAAAACCATCTTTTCATTGACATCATTCCAAATTAGGTTCACCACATTCCAAAAATGCTGGAGGAGCAGATATACCATACATGTTACTGCTCTATGTAACTCCGTTTTATATAGGACTTCAATACGCTGTCCAAAGTTCTATAAATACTTTGCATAACATCCCAGAGAACTTTAGGTTGATATACACTCAATTATTCCAGCATAACACTATGTAAAACACCAACAGGTCATCGCACCTAAAGGTTATGCGAATCACTATACAGAAATGTTCCTCATCCACATAGGATTCTTATGAATCTATTAAAAATATGAACACTTAAAGTGTCTGTCTCACTAGCACTAATAAATTATATTTAAGGTGTGCGACTCACGGATGAGTTTTGGCACAGGAAATGGTGTGCGAATCACGATCGATTTCCGCACTGCAATGGTGTGCAAATCACCACAAACATATGGCTACCAAGTATCTTCAATTTCCCTTCTCCTTGTCAACAACACCACCTCACAACATGGCGGCCAATAGTAGCATCAACATCCAGTGGAATTACTTATCCACTTTGCCACCCGAATCAAAATGGCGGCTGAAAGTGCTGGTACCTATGAGTGTAACACAAAATGGCTGCCGGCAGTGGCACAATTCTGCAATAGACGCGCACCACATTTTACGCTTGGGGCGCACATCACTTGCTATGCAGCCCCCTTGACTCGGAAATGGGCCTTCCGCACTTCCAATTTCTTTTCTGACACCGCTGCCGCCTACGTGACACTCAGTGGGGGCCCTTTTCCAACGCTGACCTTGCCACACCAGCCAAGCGATTTTTACGGCAGGGCATGGCCGCCCAGCTCCGCACCAATTCGGCCCCAGGCTCCTCTCCGCTAACGCAGGTAACCTTCACTGTCCTTGTGCTCCTTTCAAAACACCTTTTCTGATGATATTTCTAAGTTAGCACTTTCCTCATCAGCCCGCTTGAATAATACAAGCTCCAGTCATAACATCATTTATCATCGGGCTCTCTGCTATGTTTCCATACAAGCAGTAAAACCTAGGATTTGACTCACAGACAAGGTTTTGATTGTTTAGTCATTTGCAAATTGCTGAGAAAAAAAAAAGATACGCTCAGATTTCCTGATTTCGGGCTGGTTGAGGTTTTGAGTTATCAGTAAGATTAAAAATATTGAAACACGCTAAGTGAAGGATCCCAAAGAAGAAGTGTTAAGCAGCGCTCTGCCTTTATGTTAAATAAAAGGTGCTTGGCCTTTTTGTGCCAATATTTTATCTTGGAAGTGTTGTCTTTCCATACAAGAACCTATTTTTAATTAACAGTAGTTGCTTATCTACAGCTTTGCATAAGGTTGCCAGGTGACCATGCCATCATGGACACATTAGTCTACTCGATATGTCTACAAACCATTGTAACATGGAAATGGAATCATATTGATTTAATCAAGATTATAACTCCCAGAATTCTTTGATTTGTTAAATAATAGGGGAGAGGATGTGGCCCAATGGGCTAGGGCGGTCAATCTCAAATCTGGGGAACCGGGTGCAAGTCTCGGCAATGATGCTCAACATCCTGTGATTCTGGGCAAATCACTTAATCTCCCTGGGGCTTATTTACAAGCCCCTTGCACCACTTTTATGTCACTTTTAAAATGGGAAAAGTGACGCAAAATTGGCGCAAGGGGATTGTAAATCTGCCCCCCGTGCCTAACAAAAATGAATGTGTCCTTGTGTAACGTAACTGGTGCTCATGTAAAGCGCTCTGATACCTTCGGGTCAAGTTCGCGCTACATAAAACTCTGGAAAAAAAAAGCCCAGGACTGGAAAATTGTGTCTCTAAGGACATGGGATCATCTGGTAACTTTCTTTTTGCTAAAGTTTTGAAATTGAGCATTCGTGTGATTGGGTTTTGTCCTGGTGCCAGGGATGATGGAAGCTCATAACCTCCAATATTGTTAATTTATTATTGGAGTAACAATTCAGTGACCGAAAAACAGGTGGAAAAGAGTAAACCTGTTTTGACCCCTGGGGCTGATTAGGTGAAACACAATTAAATATTGATAAAGCGCCATGTGAATTAGGGGTCTCCAATGTCTGTCCACAAGGGCCAAAATCAAGCTAGATTTTCAGCTTGTCCTGATGAGATAAATGTATATGCCATCAATCTACATAGATAGCATTATTTAAATCAGTTTTAATCTACAAATCTAGAATAGTTATAGACAGAAATGTAGTTCACCCAAGATTCTCACATGGAGCCTGAAACGTATGCTCGCAATGATCAAAGTACAGCTTTTAAGCCCCTGTAGTGACTCTGTGACCCTTGACTTGTGCACCAATTTCAGCCAGTCCTGACTTTTTCACCACCATCACTATGCGTTGTGGGGCCTGTATTTTTGGATTTACAGTCGGACGTCTGGACGGTTGCATTTAGCTGGGTGAATCTCCTTTAATGTATGCCTTCTTTTGAGCACCAGGACTATGAATTTTAAATCTCAGGGTGCTGGACATCTTAGTGTATGCTATAAATTCGAAGCCAATTGCCAGCTACTGCCCAGCTACAACTGAGCCAAAGGCAAAAAAGAATCCTGCACCACACAAAATGAATTCATCAATCCATGAAAGGACTAATTGTAACAAGAGTGTCTAATCACCGGAGACCACCACCTGTCCTATGTTGCTGGGAGTCCTCTTGCCTGACCAGTTGCTCATCAAGGTCAGAATGGGAAATAAACTTGTGTGGTTTATATTTTGTGATGCTAATCACAAACAAACAAGCTCAGACCATGCACAAGCGGATCATGAAGCAACACTGGGACTCTGGCACGCATTGCGCATCCAACAACAGCATCATTTCCACAGTTCACACCAGAGCTGGAGTGAAATAAAAAATCTGCCCTTTGAAAAGATATTAAAAAAATAGCCCAACACTGCAAGAGGACATGAAAAGTAAGGGTTCACCAGGACATGGTTGAGTCATGGCAGTCCACCCTGCTCTGAGACCAGCCCCTGCCAGTAGCCCACTGTGAAAATAATTGAATGGCAGGATTACCATTCCAACCCTGGCTCACACCCTCCTCACGGCACACCACGGTTGACAGTCAGGGATCAACTCACAAAGAACAAAAGCAAAGAAAACCCAATGCCAAAAATAAAAACAACCACAAAGGCACAATTCACACCAGACCAACAGAAATATACATTCACAAGTCCAGACAAGGTATCTTAACTGAAGGTAAGAGAAACACAAGGCCTCAAGTTGAGGCTGAAAGGTCATGTCAACTTATCCCATATGTGAGCACCCTCCCTAATGGACCAAGAGACAGAACACCCACATCTAACTAAGCCAGCCAAAGGGCCCTAGGAAACGGTGAACTTTTGCAACATATCCAGGGTCACTAGATTATGTAATTCTGAAGCTGTGGCATTTTCTACATAATTTTGGATATATTGTGCTTGCCACATAATACACCATCTTTTGTATAGTTTGCATATTTCAACAAAAAATATTTTTAGCTCAACCAATAAAATGTTACTAACAAAAGTGACACATAAGGAACTGTGGGGTGGCAGATTGCTTGCAAAGGTTAGCTAGTCACTCCAATTTGCCGATTGCTGTAGTCAGGTATTAAACTGCTGAAGATGAGGAAAAACTTTTGTCCAGTGTAAATGTGTACTTATTAGGCAAAACATTGAAATAAAACTGCCACATAATGTGATGCAATACGCTGAATAATTTTCATTTCATTTTCTTGCTGCGGAGTTGTGTAAAATTTGTTGCATAATATGGTCCTTGCTTGCTATATAATTCCAGCGGCACTCACTATATAAAACCTCTGTAGCATAATTTAGTACCAACCTTCCTCTTCCTGTGACAGAGTAGATGAACACCCCCGCCGGCACGTGAACACACACACACTTGCTCTGTTTTTATTTGTGAGTTTATTGTTTTGTGCATGAGCGATTTGCGGACCAAATATCACCCAGGAAGACCTGGCCACTTTTTTAATTTCACATGTATAGTGTTTAGTGAGTTCCTATATGCTCTACAGAATTGTTTATTTTTCATCACCACGTGGTGTCTGAAATTTTACGTGGCACGGTCATCACCATTTATGAATATGTTCTGCTTGTAGACAACAACTTATGGTGGGCATTTTTTTTTTCATTTTTATATAGCGCAAACTCAACTCGAAAGTATTTGAGAGCTTTATATGAGCATTGGTTCTACTCTTCTCACCAGACATTCCCTTAAAAGATGAAGTTAAGAGGATGAACAAATAGTTTGGAGCATACATGGTAATTAATAATCCTGCAGGAACATAAATCTAAGGAGCACTGCGCCCATCTCTGAAATAGTTTTTTAAAAATAATACTGCCTATTTATTTTCTAACATCGAACTCTCTCTTTCATGCAAATGCCCTTAGTAGTGCTCTTGAATACCAGTTCCAGCTAGAGGAATGCTAGAAAATTCAGTATTACAGTCCCTATTTGGAACTACATAGTTTACCGTTTAATTCACCAAAGCAGGTGAAAACAGATATTATCTCAAACATGCATGCTCCACTAGCTCATTTAGTAACAGGCGGAAAATGTGATAACAAAAACCCCGATTTTAATTTGTGTACACACCATGTTAAAATTAATGGTTGGGGTGTATTAGTTATAGCATTTGGTTGCAAACACTTTGTGACAAGATTTTTTTCATACCAGTCTTGAGCAATAATTCCAAGTGGGCAGGATTGGGTGTTCACATGTTAGAAAGTTTGACATATTTCTCTTGAACTCATTCTTCACTACACGGCCACTAAACACAAACTGCAGTGCCATTCCTCTATCTTGTTATTTCTTCACCCATTCCTCCTTAAAGCCACAACAACACACATGCCAGGAAAGCCAGCTGGTTTACCACCGAACTCCGAGAGTCCAGACGCACATGCCGCCGCCTCGAAAAGGCCTGGAGGAACTCAAAATCTACAGAAGCCCACAACAACTTCAGAGCCGCCACCAACGCTCACCACCAACTCATCAGAAATACAAGAAAGAAAGCGATCAAAGACAGAATCTCCATGCACACGCACAACAGCAAAGAACTCTTCAGCATCATCAAGGAGTTCGCCCAACCCTTCAACGAGTCTACGGACATCCCTCCCTCACAAGACCTCTGCAACAAACTCAGCACCTTCTTCCACCACAAAATCAAGAACATTTACGACAATTTTGACGAAGACAGCCAACACACAGAACCCTCACCAACAACCCCCGACACCTTGAAGCCAACGATTGACAGCTGGACAGCCTTCACCACCGAAGACACACAGAAGACAATGAAGTAAATCCACTCCGGGGACCCACGGACCCCTGCCACCACCACATCTTCAACAGAGCCACCGACACCATCGCACCCATGCTTCGCCACACCATCAACCGCTCCCTCGCGAACGCCTCCTTCTCCTACGACTGGAAGCACGCCGAGATCAACCCCCTCCTGAAGAAACCCCCGGCAGACCCCACCGACCTCAAGAACTACAAACCCATCTCCCTACTCCCGTTCCCAGCGAAAGTCATCGAGAAAGCCATCAACAGCCAACTCGCCACCTTCATCATAGAGCACAACATCCTTGACTCCTCCCAATCCGGCTTCAGAAAGAACCACAGCACAGAAACCGCCCTCCTCACCGCAACAGACAACATCTGCTCCCTCCTGGACAGAGGAGAGACAGTAGCCCTCATCCTCCTCGACCTCTCAGCGGCCTTCGACACAGTCTCTCACTGCACCCTAACACGCAGACTTCACGACGCAGGGATCCGGGACGAGGCCCTCGACTGGATCCGATCATTCCTCTCCGGTAGAACACAGCGGGTCAGACTCCCTCCCTTCCTCTCGGACCCTACACCGACCACCTGCGGAGTCCCCCAAAGATCCTCCCTCAGCCCCACGCTGTTCAACGTCTACATGGCTCCACTCGCCCCCATCATCAGAACTCACGGACTCAACATTGTTTCATACGCAGACGACACCCAACTCATCCTCTCCCTAGCCAACGAACCCAACGCAGCCAAACAAAACTTTCAGGAAGGCATGGAAGCAGTCGCCAAATGGATGAAGAGCAGCTGTCTACAACTCAACACGGACAAAACAGAAGTACTCATCATGGGCCCACAACCCGACGCCTGGAACGACACCTGGTGGCCCCCCGCCCTCAGAAGCCCGCCCACCCCCACAGACCACGCACGCAACCTCGGAATCATCTTGGACTCTGAACTCAAAATGGACCGCCAGATCAACTCCGTTGCATCCTCCTGCTTCCACACCCTCCGCCTCCTATGCAAGACCTTCAAATGGATCCCCCTCGAACAAAGAAAGACCATCACTCACGCCCTCGTCACCAGCAGACTTGACTACGGCAACGCACTCTACGCCGGAATCAACAAAAACCTCACCCCAAGCTACAAAACATCCAGAATGCCGCCGCCAGACTAATCCTCAACCTGCTACGACACTGCCACATCTCCCAGCACCTGCGCACACTCCACTGGCTCCCCATCGAGGCAAGAATCACCTTCAAGATTCTCACCCACGCACACAAAGCCATCCACAACACCGGACCAGCATACCTGAACAGCCGACTCAAATTCCACGAACCCAAAAGGACCCGACGATCAGCCCAGCTCTCCCAGGCCGTAGTCCCCCGCACCAGGAAGTCCAGATCGGGAGGCCGCTCCTTCTCCTTCCTTGTGGCCATAGCCTGGAACGCCCTCCCGCTCCGCCTCAGACAGACAACATCACTCCCCATCTTCACGAGGGACCTCAAAACATGGCTCTTCGATAGACCTCCTCCTTGATGGATAGGATCCTGCACCTTCCCTCCACCCCAGCGCCTTGAAACCCTTACAGGTGAGTAGTCTCGCTTAACAAACCCATGATTGATTGAATTCATCCACTACTAACACTTTAAAAAGTACTTATGAGAACGTTGGAGCCAGAAGCAAGTGGTATAAGTATTGCGTGGCGGAGGCAAACAGTTGCTGTGGGTTAAGATCCAGCCAGACACCCCAAAAGATGGCACTGGCAGATGAAGCAGCCCACCCAGCACCCTGCGCTATTTATGGTGGCCACCCTCATACCCAGGGCAGATCCCACTGCCACGAGACACACAAACAATACAATATATCATGAAATGTGTGGAGACAAACAACATTTGGCCACACTCAGTGAGGACTTTTAGGGATCACGGCAGCTTCAGCACTTGCGCAGGAGCCTTCGTTCACAGCCCAGGTGAGACTGTTAACTTTTGAAGACCGGTCAAATTCTATAGGCCGCACGTACCCAGGGACATGCCGATCTCCTTCATGGCTGCAGACTCACCAACGCTTGCTTCCATTACCTCGCCGATGCGTGCGCTCACAGGATAAGCTGAAATGGTTTTATATTGCACATTCATTTTTTGACAAAGGGAGATGAAGTGATTCGCCCAGAATCATGGAACGTTACATCAAAGCCAAAACTAGAACCGAGTTCAGCAGTTCCAAAGTCGGCAGCTGTGGCTGTAATGCCACATCCTTGCCACTTTTCGCACGCTATGCACAGTGTACGTGCTGATGCGATATTGTTTGGAATTTAGTGCTGTTTCAGCGCTTACCTCTGAAAAGGGACAACTGATAATAATAAGCAGTGACCAGAAGTGGGTGAAATAAAAAAAAAGAGTTCTCCCATACAACAGCTGAAGAACGAAAGCGCAAGGAAACTGTACTTTACCAGTGCGCCTCAGCCTTGAACTGAATGGACGTACTGGCTAAGCGAACGAGTTAGGAGGCAGAAAAGAAGAGCAACTTTGGAGTGAACCAATGCTAAGTAGCAGGGGGAAAAAGTATTATTATTGATTACAGCAGGTCTTGCACACAGTGCATGAGCACTGTAGCTCGACCTAAAAACGCATTCCTTACCACAAAAAATCTTCAGGGCCATATGTATCAAGGTTGCATCACTTTTGTACCATGCTGTGTGGTGCAAAAGCGATGAAACCCTTGAAATGCGTTTTATCAAGCCATACAAGACCACCTTCCATGGCCCTGAGTGGCTTAATAAATCTGAAGTAATGCAACACAATGCAAATCGCTGTGCTGCGTTACTCTGACCCAGTGAGGCATTACATGGCTATTGTGTGGGTGTTCCCATGAAACACCCATGGATTTTGACACATTCCCAGATTTACCATTGCTGGTAGACCTGGGAATGTGCCAAAATGCTACGCCTTCACAGGAGAGGCGTAACGGGGAGAAATATATTCATTTCTATGTTACTTTCTCTTTCTATTTGTGCTGCATTCTGCAGCACACATAGAAAGAGGAAAATGCCTCGGAGGATTGTTTCTATTTGGGAAAGTGCCCATTTATGCACACAAATTATCTGCTAGCAAAACAGGCCCCCTAGCACCATGGTGCAAGTGTGCCTGCATTAGGCTTGGCAGCACATTGTGTGCCTGTACTGTGATAAATACGGTGCATTCCTGCCCTTTCCCTGAAGCACAGCGCAGCAAGGTGACTTGCTGTGCTGCGTTACTTTTTGATAACTATGGACCTCAGTTTTTATCGGTTTCCATAGCTTTAGCCTCTTCAGTCTTGAGAAAATGCTTTAATCGCAGACTTTCATATTACATATCTCTTCGGAAAGTGCCCTTCTATCAATTTGATTTCCGAATAGAAATTAATTTTTAAAAGATTGTTCCTACAAAAATCTGTTTTTGGTCCTATTTTCAGGCAGATATTGCAAAGAGAAAGCAACAAAATTGGCGCATTCTTTGATCTGACCAGAGCATGGTCATATATTATTAGCAGAATTGAAAGGCTCAATAGCTTGCAGTGGGCTAAAAGTGCATATACTATTACAAATATAATCCAGCAGTGCTCAAATTACATTGACCTACAGGGGTCAATCATGAGTTTTCATGTAGCATGGTGTTTTGTTACTGATATCTTATTAAACTACTGCACCAATGCCAGGCAATATAATGAGGGATAACATGGATAAAGAGGCCCACTGCAAAGTTTTTCATGTTTTTTTAATAACATTTTGGCCTATGTTCTGGGCATATTTGCTCCTAGTTTTTCAGGTGAATTCATAGCTGGATATACCAATACACTAATAATCCAGCTTTGTCCGAAAATTGTGTCACTGCAGAGTTATAGCCATCTTACCCCCTTGACTACTTCCATTAATGATGTCAGCCAGTTTAGGTAGGTTTGGATAGCAGTTAGTGATTATTTGTTCAGTTTCTTCATATTTTCTATGACGAGCACCACTCAGGAGCTTATTTATGAGAGGGCTGTGCAGCCGTTATATCACTATTTTTGACGCAACTGTGGCGTAGGAAGTACTCCATATTTACAAATTGACGCATGTGACCAAATGCATCAGTTTTGGTATTCCTGTGTTGGAATTTCCCTGAGCCAGAACCAGCGGCATAACACAGAGTATAATATATTCAAGGTAGGCGTTCACTCATAAAATCCACCGTAAAACTGATACAATCATATTTATGGTTTTGTCAACGTGTGACGCATCATCGTAAAGCCTCACGCAGAGCCTGAAATGCTTCAAAATTGCTGCACATCGGTAAACCAGGTGTACGAAATGGTGAATTGGCTCTGGTACATAAATACAAGCCACGCAAAACACTTTTGCAAGCTCCATCACACCATGGAGGTGCTAATTTTGCAGATGGGAGTTGTGAAGAGACCCCCACCCCCCCCCCCAACCCCACCATGTAGGCAGCACAGGAGAAGGGAGCATGTTTTTTGCCAGCGGACTTCACTCATTGACCGCAGGGAGGATGAGGTCATCATATGCTACTGAATTAGGAGGAAGTACATAATAGGACTGCTGAACCAGATAGCGCCAAGGCTCCAGCCACCAACTGCCAGTCCCACCAATATCCCTCTGCAGGTCAAGCTGTCCTCCACATGCTGGCATCTCGTTCATTCCAGATCACAACAGCAAGAGTGGCTGGAATATCGCAGCCATCTTTTTCTGCCTTCCTACCCACTATCTTGGATGCCATCATCTGGCTAACACCCCCGTGCCTCTTCTTCCCCAAGACACAACAGCAGCTCGACACCAAGCAAGGTTGCTATGCCATTGCTGGATCCCCACATGTGCTAGGAGCCATGGATTACACACATGTGCAATTGGTACCCCCTGCAGCAACATCACAACTGTACCGGAATCGGAAGAGCACCTACTCCATGAACGTCCAGACCATTGTGGACCATCGGGTGATGTTCACCAATGTGCTGACAAAATACCCAGGGAGTGCGCATGATGCATACATCTTCAGGCACATAAACGGGCACTTCATGAATGGTCAATATGGGAATGGCCTACTTGTTAGTAAGCAAATCTGAAGTACATAGCAGAACTACTAGCAGTAAAAAATGTATTGCAAATTAGCCATCTCTGTGCCTGTTGATGGGCCGTATGTATGAGGGGTCTACCTCATACATGCACCATGCATCATGGTAAACATGCTAAGCAAATCCCCAAATCACACGGGTTAAGACATGGAAAGCCACTTTCTGTGCCTATGAATGTCGTAAAGGCATTGAGCAAGGGAACACTGGGCAAAATGCAGTGGACCATCAATGTGTGCAAGGGAGGGGTTCCATTGGCCTAGTGGGGGTGTCTCCATGCAACTCCCATGGTTCTTGAGGCATGACATGTATCTTATAACAGGTAAACTTTTAAATGTAATAACTAAAATGGCTACCCAGGAGATGTGTAACAAGGAAAAATAACTGAAGCCACCCAAGTCACTCCCGCTACCTTAGTGTGCTGGATTCTGTGGCACACATACATCTACAGACAGCAATCTGAGGCCCTCATATTTGGCATAGGGCAGCATAGCAAGTCAGCTTGCTATTTATTCAATACAGTGCACACCTGTCCTTTATCCCTGCACTGCCACCGTTTGGGCTGTCTAGTGCCAATGCCGGCACCCTTGCACCATAGTGCCAGTGTGCATGTGTTATTGTTAGGCAGCACATTGTGTGCCAGTGTCGTCTGAAATGTGAGGAAAGTGTGGTATGACCTAAATAGTATGCACTATTGGCCTTACTAAGTGATGGAGTGCAGTGCAGACAAGTGAGTTGATGCACTGCAAAGGGCCACTTTCCAAAATATCAGGGCCACAGTGTAATGTGCACATAGTGGGAACAAAGCAATGCGACGTGTACATAATGATGTCCCACATTGTCATGCACTTACTAATAGGTCAGTGGCAGTAGCAGCAAAACGTCAGTGATTAGCAATGTGTTAGTTCACTCTCTGTGGGTGGATGGAACAAAATTAACTGAACTGGGTAATGAATCACTAATGATACCATGTGGCATGACAGACAAACCAACATGAGTACAAAGGCAGCACAAGAGATAAGTTTGAGATCAGTGTCTCCTCTATGGCGTACCAACTATTGGAATCGCTCAAAGGTCAACAAGGTCAGTGGTGTGAGAACAAGTCCTGTGAACATAAGCAAGTGTGTCACACATGGCTGTCTAAATCTATATTGATCCAAGTTATTGGAGTAACACAAGAATAAGTTTGTGGAATGGTCATGTGTGGCATGCCATGGCAGTGTAGGCCCTAGACATGTGTAAATGTCAATGCTGGATAACACTGTGACACCAACAGTAAAAATATATAAACACTTATGTCTCTACAAAACTGATAGTCTTCATACACACATATAGTTAGCTTGACCGATGCATTGACTGATGTAACCAATGAGATGGTTCCCTGTTCTGTGGACTAAGTAGCCCAAATGAAAAGCATATAAATCCAGCACATAGAAACTTCCTGCTACTGCCCTGCCGGCGCTGTGCTGAGCCCCGCGACAGAGGTGCCCTGGCTCTGGCTGCCTGTGGCTGGGGCCGCCACTGTCTCGGTCTCTGTCTCAGCCGGGCAGAGAGTCACAGGCTTTTGATCCTTGGCGTTTGCACCCTTTGAGGGGCCCTCATTGAAAGTGGGCATCCCCGGAATGTTTCTGCCCTGCTGGAGCTGAGCTTGGCCTCCCGTCAGAGGTGCCCGCGCCGCCGGTGTTTGAGACCCGCCACCATCTTGGGCTTTGACATGGTCGGGCCTTCCGAGGCACTCGGTACGGGGCTGCTCCACGCCAGGCTGGAGGCCGACCGCCTTTTTCTCATTATCCCTTTGCTCATTCAGCCCCGCTGGTGGCCTGGTGCTTCTCGTCACCGCTCTTTGCGGCCTCCCTGCTGCTCTCTGCCATCCGGAGATGCTCGAGGCTGCTCTGGATTTCCTCCTGCCCCCTGCCTTTTGTTCAATGGTCGCGCTGTCTCTCTCTGGTGGCGGCCCGTCCCGCCGCTGATCATCGGAGGCCATATGATCTATGCTATCCACCACGATCCTCCCCCACCTCCAGCCGAGCTTGTGGGCGCTCGCGGCGCCTACTGGACCTGGGTTTGCTGAGCACAGACCGAACATCTCAGCGTCGTTCCAGACCCTCGGCCCCGCTGAGATGGCGTGGCTCTGAGCCCCCAGTCCCGTCTTGTGTATACTTCTGGGACTCAGGGACATCGCTGCGCCCGCCGGTGTCCCTGCCCCCTGCTGCCACCTCACCAATTTCTTCTGCGCCTACCGAGAGTTAACATGGGATTCAGGCATCTCCGGTGTGACGTTGTCTCCCACATTCGCCCTCTGCTGCAGAGCTGATTCAACCATCAGAGCTGGCGCTCTGAGGACCCATGATTAACGGCCTCATTCTGGAATCTACCTCCACTCCTTGAAGTTGGGGTACGTGCCCCTTGAAGGACTTCTTGCTCCCGATTACTGACTTTACTGTTTTGTCACTAAGATGGCCGCCCCCTCCTGGGGAAGATTACTGGCAATACTGATATCTCACTAAAATGGCCGCCCCCTCCTCCCTGGATCACCTCGGTCGACTGCATAACCCCTTCCTCCATTAAGGTTTCCTTCCTCTACCTAAAATGGCCACACCCTGCTCTCCACTTGATTAACTGGGTAAACTATATGACCCCACCACCATTATGCAATTACCCCGCCCACTATTTATGATTCCTCCCTCCCTTTCTATATAATGGCCGCCCTTGCTCCTTTCTTGTTTAACTGGTGATTGTTTGTCCCCACTTCCATTTTCTCATGTACCCCTTCTACTATTAAGGTCACCGCCCCCCCTCTCTCTACCACCACCACTACTCAAGTACCCCTTCTACTATTAAGGTCACCTCCCCCCTCTCTCTAAAACGGTCACCCCCTGCTCTCCTCTTGTTTATCTGGGTAGACTGCTCTGTCTATAGTTGACCTGACTCTTGACCCCATCACAGTATACTGACCACAACATTAGGATCCAACACATGACCACGACATTAGGACCCAACACATGACCTCATCCAGCATATACTGGTTCTCTCCATTGGAGGCCCCCTTGTAGCAAGGGTTGTAAACGGATGCCCACGCTATAATAACTGGCCGTCGGCTTGACCACATTTCCCCAATATTCCTGTTCCCCCCTCCATCATTTGCTCAGAAGTCTCCCCAAACAGGTCCCCTGAGGCGACAACTGCTTAACCCCCACGCATACTCCAAAGGTGCATCCTCAGGCCATATTAGGCTGCCACTCCCCCCGCTAAGCTCCCACTAAGCTCCATCTTGATGTCAACATGATTTCACGATCATGTGTTTCCTCACATCTTTACCTAGCTATTCTGTCCGCGCCTAAACTAAGGTGCACCTTCAAGTCTCTCCTTCAGCGAGGATCACTTGGTGGACTCCTGCTCACTCCTACCTCACTGCCTAACCACGTATACTAAACTCTCTCCTCCACTTCCACTCTTACACAGTTCAGGATGGACTCCAGACTTGAAAAGTCTGGCTCTAACAGCTACACAGTTAACTATCCGGTCAGCCTCTCCAATACTAAAAATCTTAAACATATACTCCTCAAAGCCAACCCAGAAACCTTTATCTCTGACCCCTACCTCTGCCCAAAAAAGGCACTATTATGAGCGACCTGATCTTCTACACTAAAAGAAGAGCTCAGTGGAGATCTACGTTCCACTCCCTACTCAGAATCACTTCATCCAAAAAATTCCCTCACGGTCTGCGACTTTTGGGCACGAAATCTCCTACTTTTAGAGCAAATGCCACTATATCCATCTACAACAATGGGACTATACTCATTCAGGCCACGGATTGCAGCCTGGACATCTTTGATGTCAGGTTTGCAATCTTTAAAAGATCTCTGGTCCCCAACGACTCCCCTACTCAAACTAAGTATGACCTTACCCTTACCCCATCTCAGGAGGTCCTGGATCCCTCTTTTACGGACCACAGCCTGAGGACTGCCTCCCCTACCCCGATCAACACACACAGGACCATAGCTCCTCCAAACCCAGGCGTCCCCAACTCACCCACATTGCCACGACCTGACCAGACTTGGGCCAATAATCACGGTGCATCTGTTAGCCCTCGTTCAGATCACCTCTCCAACACTTCCCCCACCCCCACTCCCACTAGCCCTTGCCCTCATAACTCCCTCACTAGACAGCGGGCTTGCCCACTTTCCAACAGGAACTCATTTAACCTCCCTTCCCCTAACCTCCCTTACATCGCCCACTCGCCTCGCGCACTCTTACATCGGATAGGGAACTCTCCATCAGTGGACCTCCCACACCCCCCCTGTTCACCTGCCCTGATCCCCCCTCCGCCCTCCCCATTGTCCCACCCTCCTACTCCCCTTCACATGCCCCATAACTCACACTCTGATCCTGCGTCTAAGCTCAAGAAAATAAACCATGAACTGCGATCTCTCAAATCTGTCATCCTCAAACTCATTAAGGCCACCGAAGAGCTAGCCCTTGATCTCTCCCCCAACATGGCCACAATTGAGATCCCCCATCTCACTGCCTCCTTGACAACACATGAGATCCCATATTTGACCCTCCCGAAACCCCCTGCCCCAAACTCGAACACCACTCCCGACCCTACTGCCCCGTCTAGACCTTCCAGATCCATAAATCCTTATTCAGAACCTGATATTCTCTCCCTCCTCCTTGAATACACCTCGCCATACTCAGAAGCTGATATTCTCTCCCTCCTCCTTGATTACTCCTCTCCTCCCTTAGCCAGCGCAGTCCATGCTAAACCCTCACAAACAGCCCCACTTAATTCACTTAACTCGTCACTCCCTAAACATGGGAATGCAGAACCCATCCTAACCATCACGTCACTTAATGCACCTAACTTGTCACTCCCTAAACATGGGAATGCTGTACCCATCCAAACCATCACGCCCAACCCCCATAGAGCGCCCAGTCTCAACGCCAATTCCTCAAACATCAATAACCTCTTGCAGATCCCTACTACACAACCCGCGCACACAGACACATTGCACAAACCACAACTGAATAGCATGTTACTTAACTGCAGATCAGCAGTGAAACATGCCACAGACCTTGCTGATCTCATCCTTGCCCAAGATCTGGACCTCCTTATCCTCACAGAAACCTGGCTCAACGACTCCTCTGGCCCTAACCTTGACCTACTAGTCCCTCCTAGTCACAACATTATCAGACTCGACAGAGTTAAGAAATTGGGAGGTGGCATAGCCTGTATCTTCCGCAACTCTCTCACGGCAAAACAGTCCCCCTCAGCTACTCTCTCCTCCTGTGAATACCTATGCATAGATATCACTAGCACACACAGACCATTATGCAGCCTTCACATCTTCTACCACCCCCAGGTGATAACCTCCATCTAATCGAACAAGTTATGGAAACCATCTCCTCCAACCTTGGCCGTCACTCCCCCCAGATCTTCCTTGGTGACTTCAATCTCCACTGGAATGCCCTGCACGATCAGTTGGTTACATCCCTCAAAAACCTCCTAACCAACCTATCGCTGACCCAATTCTGCGACAGCCCCACTCACAACTTAGGCTCGACATTGGATCTCATCATCGCCAGCCCCAACTACATTCATCTCGAACCCATTCTCCCCTGTGACTGGTCTGACCATCATTTTATCAACTTTCTGATACTTGAAAGCTGGATCCACAAAACTGCTCAACCAGTGAAACTAAAACATTGGAAAAGACCGCTCCATAACACAAGCGTTAGTGAGCTCATACAGCGATGCAATCTCTCCCTTCCGCCCCCTTCTAACATGTCTGACGTTCACGACCTCACTGAACACTATAACAACACCATGCTATCTGCCTTGAATGATACGGCCCCACTTTCACTAAAAAGAATTCCCATAAAAGACTCCAAACCGTGGTTCAATGATAGTCTAAATGCTGACAGATGCAGTCTTAGACTAGCTGAACGTAAGTGGAGATCCTCTCCCTCCACGGACCATCTAAAAACTCTACGACTCAAAAGAAGTACATACAACAAACGCATTAGAACGACGAAAGCCAACTTCTTCAAATACCAACTTGACAAAGCCAAAAATCACCCGAAACGACTTTTTGAGCTCATTAAATCTCAATCCAACAACACCTCTACCCAATCGCAGCACCCGTCTCGCCCGCAACCAAACTGCGATGCGGTTGCTAAATTCTTCCTCGAAAAAAAGGAAAAAATCGAATCCGACCTAAGGTCTGCTGCACTCACTCTCTCGCCCTCTCCTGACCCCTCTGTCTCCACACCCCTGCCCTCACCTCTTGATCTCTCACTCAAAAACAAGGCTTCATGGAGTCAATTCACT
The DNA here is from genome assembly GCA_963921515.1 of Calotriton arnoldi. Lineage (NCBI taxonomy): Eukaryota > Metazoa > Chordata > Amphibia > Caudata > Salamandridae > Calotriton > Calotriton arnoldi. The sequence goes on from CAWUFW010018014.1 coordinate 154,646, forward strand.
CCCCTCAATGACATTACCATCCTCAATACTCTCTCGACCCTTAAACCCTCAAATCACTTCAATGACCCCCTTCCCCCCAACTTCTCTAAAGAAATGATTGGCTCACTAGCTCCACTCTGGTCTAAGATCATCAACACCTCACTTCTGCAAGGTGAGATCCCGGACTGCTTGAAGGCGGGCCTAGTCCTCCCTATTCTCAAAAAACCCTCGGCTGACCCTGTTGACCTGAACAACTACCGTCCAATCACAAACATACCCACCCTGGCAAAACTTCTGGAGAAATGTGTTCATGAACAACTACGCAAACACATTGAGCAATTCCAGCTTCTCGACCTATTCCAATCGGGCTTCCGCACTGGCCACAGCACAGAAACGGCAATCACTCACATTGTGGATGACGCTCTCACTTTACTCGACCAAAATGAAGCCTGCCTCTTAATTCTGCTCGATCTCTCATCGGCATTTGACACTATCAAACATGACAATCTACTCTCCCTCCTGGAACGCAGGATGGGGCTCTCAGGCACGGTCCTTAAATGGTTTTCCTCTTTCCTCAGCAACAGAACACAAAGAGTCAAATCCAACCAGTCTCTCTCCAACCCGAGTCCATGCACACTTGGTGTCCCCCAAGGATCCTCACTCTCCCCCACACTCTTCAACCTTTTCCTTGAACCACTGACTTTAATTCTTAAAGCCTCCAACATCCAATATCACATGTACACTGACGACACCCAACTCTACATGAAAATCTCCTCCCCCGAAGACATCAATTCCCTCAATGGAACCCTTCTCAAAACCCTTAACTGGCTCACCTCCAACCATCTCAAATTAAACGCCCTCAAGACGGAATTCCTCCTCATTGCACCCGCTAGGCAAACCCCCACTGTGGTGAAATTCCTCTGTAACCTCACAGCCCTCAACTGCACACCTCACATCGTGGACTCCACTAAATCACTGGGAGTTGTGCTTGACAAAAACCTAAACATGCAAGACCACATCAGATCATCGACCAAAGGAGCGAACTTCCAACTCTGCATCCTAAGAAAACTCAAACCCTTCCTTCCCCATGGTGACTTTAAATTGGCGGTGCAAGCACTTGTCATCTCCAGACTAGAATACGGCAGTGCGACTCTTTGCGGTCTGCCGAAACTCAGTTTAGCACCTATCAGAGCATCTCTAAATGCTGCTACTAGACTCATCACGGGTTCTAAGAAGAGCAACCACATTTCTCCGGACCCGAAATCGCTCAATTGGCTTCCCTTTGAAGCAAGGATACAACTAAAGATCGCTTGTTTGACCCATAGGGCACTACACTTCAACACCCCACTCTACCTGACAAACAAGCTGGAACTCTCTGGTGGCTCCCGGTCCACAAGGAGCACCGGCACACTGCTGCTCAAGCCCAAGAAATTTAATAAGCTTAAAACATACAATCGTACATTCTCTGGCATCACCCCGAGAATCTGGAACTCCCTCCCAGTGGAAAGAAGACTGATTCCCTCTACACTTGCCTTCAAAAGGGAAGTTAAAAATCTACTAATGAACAATGCGTTGAACTAGATGCTGTGCTCCTCTTGCCGCTAAGTTACTGTATACTGTCTCGTTTGTTCTTGTTGTTTATTGCCCTACGTGTCAGTCTCTCCCCACCTGCTGCCTTTATCCTCCTCAATTTCATCTTGCACCTGCTGTATTTTATCCCACTGTTTTCCCTGATTTCTCTCCCCTAGTTGTTCCTTTGTCTACTTAAACCGTATGTAAAGCGCTCTGATTCCCTTCTGGGTCATGTTCGCGCTATACAAAACTTTAAATAAATAAATAAAAAAAAATAACACAATGCAGTCAAACATGCAATACATCAGTCGTTGACATAGAATACATTCCAACCTGGACAAGGCACCAGAGTGTACTCAGGTTAACAATCCCAATATACAATAGCAAATATCTGATCAACGAACTGTCACTTCACACATGTAGTGAGTGCACATAACATTGAGTGATCAGGAACATTTCTAAATACCTATCACTGTAAGCAACTGGAGAAACATGAAAGTCAGGATGTATAAGTTTGCAATATATCAGGCCTTGTTCAACATAAGCTATTATACAGATAACTGTAAGAGACATGAAATCTGTGGCCAACTGTACAAGTAACACATTTTGTGAATCACCTTTAGAAATTTGTCTGAGTCATTCAGTACACATAACACACATGGACATGAATGTAGCTGTAACAGAGAGCAAATGCGTTGTCTGTTGTAATTACTTTTTAACTTTCAGCTGACCAAGAATATGGTCTCCAGCCATGGGTCTTGGCCCCGTTAGCTCATCCCCATACTGATGCAGACCAACCCTATAATTAGGCACTGTCTAAGACCCGGAACATTGTTGAGAAAAGCTGTGGAGTGCTGAAGTCCAGGTTCAGATGCTTGGACATATCAGGGGGGACTTGCCCACTATGGGCTGCAAGATCATGCTAGATTGTGCCATTCTCAGCAACGTCTGTGTTCGGACAAATGTCCCATGGGACGTGTGACCTCATGAGCAGGACCCAGTAGAGGGTAAGGATGGGAATGGAGAAGAGATACAAAATACAATGACTGGGAATAGATGTTGCATCCACATTTTGCACATGTCCTACCAAACTAGGATGATTCAACATGTAAATAAAAGCTTGCATTCATCATTTGTGTTGGCGTGTATGTCACCGTCCCAGTAAACATCAACTCACCCACATCTCATCAATTAGAAGTAGGGCTCAAAATGTAACTATCATGTCATCAGACCTGTTGACCAACATTGTGCCATGCCTCATTTGCACGCATACAGAACTGCTATGTGAAGCAGTGTAATGCATGAAAGGGACAACCCAGCCATGCCACATTTCAAGCTCCAAATTGATCATTACTCTTCCCTTGCACTTGAGCAGTGGAGAGCTGAACAGGATGTAAAGTAAGGGACCTTAGGTCCTCATTTATGGGGCTTTGGCATAGATCTGCACTGCATTTTACCTTGTTGGACTGCCCTACACCAATGTGAAAGTACAGGAATGCACTGTATTTATGCAATACGGTGCATTCCAGTAGTCTCTTCCTGCGCTTGTGCTGTTTTGGCTGCCTAGTGCAAATGTGGGCACCCTTCCACCATAGTGCAAGGGTGCCCCATAGTGCAAGGGTGCCCCTTTTGCATGCAGGATTGCTTTTGTGTTGGAAGGTGCAACCTCATGCACAAACACTATCCTGTGACCCTTTCTCCTCTCACTATCAGTGCTGCAGAATGCAGCACACATGGAAAGAGGACAAAACTAGGAGAAATCAAGACATTTCTTCATGGTGAGCCTCCCCTGGGAAGCCATAAGGTATTTGCACATCCACATTACTCAATCAATCACATCCTTGATGCATGCTCTGGGCATGTCATGATGGTAATATCTGAACTCCACCATTGAGCCTGCTCAGGGCTACAAACTGATGAGATGCGTGCAATGAGCTTGGAATATCACTCAGCTACCATTAGTGAGCTGTCAGTCTGTTATTATGTACAGAACTGGCCCAAAGTGTGCTTAATTCTGCTCACAGTCAAATAATTTTGAGACTGTAACATGTATGTAAGCAGGCCAACAGTAAGTACACAGTGCAAAGTGAGCATCATCTGGCACACGCTCTGCATGTGTTCCACACATAGACATCACCTGGAACAACAAATGGCCCAGACCATAAGATTTTGAGTCAACGTATGTCGTGGCTCTGTGAAAAATGTTTCACTTAGCATGTCTGAGCTGGGATTTGTTTTTAAAGTCCCAATTTGTGCTGGGAGCTGGGCCAGGCAATGTGCATTAATGCTACACAGCCATTGTTAAAAAGCATGGACAGGAGAGGTGTAATGAAATTAAATTCACACACGTTATGATCCTAAAGCATATGTCCCAACTAAAATCAGCCTCATGTGTTCAGACATGCAGCATGTTTTTGGGATCTCCAGATGATATATGTAAGTTTCACTGACCAAGATGGTGGTCAAACATACCTGCTATGTTACGCACTATGGGGCTTATGTTTTGAGAGCTCTGCATCACATTTGCACCATGTAAAATGGTACATGGGTGACGCAGGGCTCTCAATGAAATTTCTGCAGCCATGCAAAGCCACCCTTTGGGGCTTTGAGTGGCCTCATAACTCTTGAGCAAGGCAACACAGCAAAATTAGCTATGCTGCCTTACTCTGCTCCCGGGAGGCGTTACATTGGCGTTGTGGTCTGTTTCCCATGCAACACCCATGGATTTTGATGTTGCCAAAGATTTACTAAATCATGTAAACCCAGGGAAACACCAAATCCACATACTTGCCAAGGTGAGGCCTTACAAGGAGACATTTCTCTTTTTTCTCCATGTTTTTTCCACTTTCTATGTGTGCTGCATTCTGCAGCACAAATTGAAAGATGAAAATGCCACTTAGGAATGTTTATGTGCAGAAAGGTGTCCTTTCATGCACAAAAATAATCCTGCATGCAACAGAGGCACCCCAGCACCATGGTGCTAGGGTGTCTATGTTGTCTCAAGGCTGCCAAAATGGCACCAGTGCAGGGAGAAAGGACAGGAATGCACCATATTGCATAGAAACAGTGCATTCCTTCCCTTTCACTTTGGCATAGGGCAGCGCAGCAAGTTCACTTCCTGCACTACCCTATGCCAAAATCCCATAAATGACATCCTATATGTTCACAGAAAACAGATCTGTCCCTGTAGCAGTGTGACAAAATGTATGCTGGAAAATGTCAACATGTATTTCAGTGGCACCTGTGTTACCATCACTATGTAAACACAATAGAGCATGGTAGTTGCAGCATATGTTTCATGTGCAGGACCTACATCTTCATTAGTAATGTGTTTGGGCCATGACTGACAAGCATTGGCATGTCTCCATGTCTGTCTGTTCATGTGCCTGTGAATTATAGGATGGACATTAAGATATTGGTTGTGTTAGTGTACCATGGCGTATGTCTGTTGTGATACAGCCTCAGTGGTACTTGTGCCACATTCATAGTTATAGAGCAAGAGTCCATGGCTCATAGCAAATACACGTTTCTGCAAGATGACTAGTCTGCCAAGCAGATACACACTACTGAGATGCTTTGTTCAGGTAATGATGTCTGGCTCCAAATGCAGCCTTGGGATGATGTATGTACATGAGCATTTGTAAGTAAAGCTCATCATGTTTTCTCTACAGGTCTGCAGTTGGAGATAATGTTGACATTTCCGTACTATTGCTTGTGGGTAAATGTTATTGATGTCCACCAAGCATATTCTACAGGGGGTACGTTTCAATACCATATCCATGTATTGACTATCTGCCACTGTGTGAGTTAAGTTAGCTATGTGTGCAAACTTGTGATAGTCCAGATGGGGTATGCAGAGGTAAGCCGCTATGCCTGTACTGTTTTACCTTATCCACTTCCACTTATGTTAATGATCGTCTATCTGAACATTTGCAGGGCGCAACTGAAATACACAATTTAGGGTAACTAAGCCCATGTGTCAAAATGTAGATGAGGACATCTTCATGAGTATGAAAATTTGTCCTGTATGATATGGTATCGATCTCATTGTGAGTACTGTTACATTTTGTGGTCCCACACAGATGGCACTTGACTCACTTTACCATGTTCAAGTGGGGGATGTCTATGTAGTGACTACATATTGGCCATGTATATATCCTCCTTGTTGGTTTAGTTTGGGTCAGCAAGATTTGATATGTTACAATGTCAGACTATATATCTTAGACATCACGTACATGTACTGGCTGTGCTAACTGTTGTTTCTAACCTAGACAACATGACAGATGGTGAGTCCCATACATTTGAACTCCGGCAGGAAGGGTACCATCATGTCCGGAACGTAGCAAAGGCTTTCTGTAAAATGCAAAAACTGTATGTGTTGGCCAAAGCTGCTGGGTCCTAGAACATTGCCCAGCCCACAACACCTGCAGTGCCAACCTCACCCCCTCACAAGGACAAACCAGGCCCAAGCCACGCCAGAGCTGGGTCAAGCCAGCTCAGAGCAGCCCCAAGCCAGCCACAGTCGCCCCAAACTGTTGCTACACCACCTCCCCAGCAGCCACACAACGTGTGGCCACCCAGGCCAGGAGACAACCTAAACAGTAACCAGTGTTCCACTACATCATTATCCGTGAACTACACAAACTAAACTGGAAACTGGATGACATACGTGAGGTGCCGGTCTGACAGAGAATCCGTCTGAGCCACCTGGAGGAGCAGGTGGTTAAGCAGATTTCCCAGCTGCTGTGAACTTTTGGATGTGGTGGATATTTGAGTATATATCGTCATTTTTTAGGTAGTCATTAGATAGAATAGACTTAGATTAGATAGGTTTTAGTATTTTTATAGCTTTTAGATTTTTCAGGTTAATATGGTGTCAATGGGTGGGGGTTAATGTTTAGGCTTTGTTAAAAAAAAGAAAAAATACCCCACAAAAATACAAATACCAAAAATATACCTTTGTTTTGATTTTAATGTATAGATAGTTCATGTATTGGTGTAGTGAATGTTTGTATTGTGTGCCTATCTGTGTTAAGGGGGGTGATTAATGTTTCTGCTGTGGTAAATGTGTAGCATGGATTAAGCTACGTTTAGATAGGTTAAGGTAGTGTAACTTAAGTTAGTGTAGAATAAGTAGGTCAAGTTAGTTTAGGCTTAGATTATACTAGTTAGGTATCATGTTAGATTAGGTAGTTTTAGTTGCTGAAAATAAAAATATCTGATATAAGAATCTTTTTCTACTTTCACGACTGCATAATGGTTTACTGCATAGGTGTTGTCCTATTTGCTTATGTTGATTTGAGCACATGATGTTAGGATTCCCTGCATTGTTTGTAGATATGTGTAACTTTCTGAGACGCCTATGGCCAAGAGTCAGTCAATGTTGCAGTGGAGTAACTAAGGGATTTTCAACAATCTTTGGGCTCTGTAAGTGGTGCTCTTTGTGTGAATGGACACACAGCTCAACACAGATAGTCCCTTACTGTAGCACTGTGTTGTAAATTATGCTACATGTTCAGTAGGGATGGATCTGTCACCCCATAGTGGTAATTCATGGCACTGTTGGGACACACACTGGTGCCTGCCAATAAATCACTCACCCTTGCACCATTATACTAATAAGTCATTGTTGTATACTGGTTAGTATTGATTAAAGTGGCCCACACGTGCCAGGAAACATCATTCATCCTTGGCATTGAGAACATGTGAAGTGTTGCACTTCCTGCATGTGTATTTGTGCTACTACTTAATAAGTCAGATAAGACAATTGTCTGATGGTTCCTCTAGGAATATGTAGCTTTGTTTCAGGGTCTGTGCTCTGGCTCCTCTATATTGTTATGTGTATACATCGTACAATTGATGTAATGTGTGGTTACACTTACACTCAATGCATGTGAGGGCTCTCAGAGCCAAAGGAACACAATGCCCCAACTTACTTGAGTGTGCCTTACTAAACCATATATCATTTGACACAGGCCCCCAAATACTAAGTAGTTGCAGTTCATGCTTAATGACATTCATCCTACATCCTTGAGTGGCATAGATATGTTGCTATACAGAAGGAGTCTGGCCATGAATATCTGCGTATTGTCAGTTCATGAATTATGATAGTACTCCTAGGATATATTCAATTTAAGCATTGCGGCTGACATATGTGGATGATGACATTGTCAAGATCACTGAGCAAGATATCTGTGGATGTGCAAGCATGTCTTAGTGGCTCTCCTTTGTCACAGGATCCATTTTGTGCAGTTCTCCAAATGTATGATTAGTTGACCTATGTCACTGTGTGGCACTGAAGGTACCAATGCTTATTGTCACACCATGATATTTAATAGTTTAAAGGGATTTGCAACCTAATGCCTTGTCAAACAATTGAAAGTGATAGGGACTGTAGCACAATTTCCTGGAGATGGTAGGAAGTGCCCGTTGTGTCTGCACATCCATCATTGTCTAGTTAGTCCTATCTGCAACAGACATACAAAATGCAGATTCAAGGTAGTGCATTTATTTACAGGTGTGTTCAGAGGCTAATTCACACTAGCAGGTATTGCAGCAACAACCCCAACATTGTTTGAGAGCCAAAGGATGTCCAGACACAGTCCATGGGGATACATGGCATGTGACATGTTGAGGAGAGGAGTATTCCAGTGAGTTGGAGGTCCAAATTGCCATTAAGGAAGGTAGGCCACATCAACAGTCCACAAATGGATTGGATCAGCAGGTGGGCATGCAAAAAGGGGACCGTACCAGGTGACAAGGGCGGTGGCATGATTATAAACACAGGTCCAATAAAAAACTGGCCAAGTGGCACAGACACATATTAGTGAGGATTTGCCCACTGGAGAAGGTTGAAGTCCCCATCTTCATCCTCCACCAGAGAAGGTTGAAGTCTCCATCTTCGTCGTCTGATGTGTGTGGTGCCTCCCCTGAGAGTGGTGGTATTGGTGCAAGAGGCATCTGTGGCACACATCAGGGGCAGAAGATGTGGGTCCCCTGACCCCAGCAGCATTTGCCTGTGACAACAAGGAAGGCAGCAGAGCACAGAAAAGGGACTGCTGGCTTGTCAGCACAGCAACAACGTGGTGGAAGGCACTCATTGTTGCGCAATATAGGAGTCCTGCTTCCACTCCATAGCTTCAATGATGGTGTGTATAACCACCAGCTGGTTGCAACCTCACTTGTGTCACATCAGCAGGGCTGTTGTTCTTGCCTCTGCCTCATGACACCAGCAATGTCAGCCAGGGACTGTTCCAATCTATGGAGAGGAGGGTAGGTGCCTCTTAATGCCTCAGAGGTGTCCTGTTTGGGACTGAGGCACCTACACACTCCCTCTAGGGTGCCTGTGATGGTCTCCATCCCTACCCTCACTTCATCTACCAGTTGCTCCAGGACTTCTACCGCCTGCTGTTGGAAGACAACTTGGGGGTCATTGGAGTCCAGGGCTGGGCTTGGGCTGGCAGATGTGGTATGCCCTGATGTAGGCGGTTCCTCTGGAGACTCTGCAATGCTGTCATTCCCTGCCGTGATCGGAGAAGATGTCATCTTCCATTGGGGGCAGGATGTCATCGCCAGCAGGTTTGTCATCACGGACACGCAGATGGTTAGGAGGTGCTGTTTCTCCCTCTGCAATGAAATAGAGCTTTGTTAATGGTGAGCTATGGCAGATGTTGGAATGAGTAACCTGGGTGACATACAGACTTTATTCTCATTAGCTTTGAGTTCAACATTGATATGTAGGACATGTGTGACTCGTAGGAAATGTGGGCAAGTTGCACAGTAGTTGTCTTTCAGATGACAGTATCTCAGCGTTGTTCTTTTTGTGACTTTTCGTGTCAGACCACACATTTCAACACAGTTAGATTGCTTCCTGGCCTGCCCCACCTCTGTGGTTAAGTTGATGTAAGGTCCACATCTGCCTTGGTGATTAGCTTTCTTTTTCATGATGGCTATTCTGAATGTGATATCACGTATTGACACCACTACTGTTCACATTGCACCAAGTTATCAGGGTGTCTGCATTACCTCCAGCCACTACTCAGCCCACAGCTCCCAGGAAAGTGATGTGGGTAGGGTCATGTATTTGATTTGATCCTGTAGTCTGCTTGTCACACAGTACATCACAGCAGTCTGCCTTGTTGTGCTGTGTTGAATGCACATTGTGCATTCGGGTGGCCAAGGAATCAGATTTCACACGCATTGTCATATGGCCAATAGGGTCATTGGCGACAACGCTAAGTTAGCATGAGCTCTGCTGCCATGATGCTGCTTTTGCGCATGTTACTGCATGACTTTATTTTGCAGAACTCTGTTTATGCCTTTCACATGAGACCCATCTGCTTTGTGCGTTCTCGGTCTGTTCCTGGAGTTTAGTCTGAACACCGTGAGCAAGGTCGATAAACAATGCCCCTTGTTATTCTGTTCTGGTCAGTCCCTAGCAACTAGACAAAACATGCTAACACAGATGGGGCTGCTGGAAAACTTGTGCTTTGATATTATGGGGATGCATGTTGGTTTAACACACACTTGGAGAGGGACCTTTCCAGGGAGAAGAGCCATGAGGTTCCTATGATGTAGATATACCATCTAGGCACTAAGGTATTGGGTCTGCTGACAAAGCCCAGAGATCTTCTATTATATAATAATACTTCTTCTTGCCAAGGGGAGGGTGGTTAGGCATTATAGTCCTTTATCCACTGTCTTTATAAGATGACATCTCCCTTTATAATATATGGACTTGCTACAATGCTAACTGTTTTAGGTTTATGCATTTTGCTACTGGTAGTGGCTCGTATACTGCGCTATAGAGCACGATAGGTAAAATAAATATTTCAAACTATATCAGTGTCTCTGTCAATTCTTATCATGGACAAGTACGAGTGAGTGAGCGAAAGGGTACGTCTTGTTACCTCGATTCCTGAGAGAGTTGGGAGTGTTGTGTTCTGGGGTGTCTAATCATTTGCATCTTTGTGATTGTTTAGGACAGCGAGTGAGACACTATAGCTAGTCAGTCCTGGGATTGTGGATACTGAGCTGAGGTGGTAGGAAGGCTTAGCCCCTATACACAGAGGTCCCGTATTCCTGTGCATAGTTCTTTGTATGTGCAGAATCCCTGCAACATGGCGCCACCAACGTTTGGTCTGGTATTTATCTGCGAGACTCCTGAGTAGTGCTTGTGCTTGTACACAATCCCCTCACTTCTGTTTCCGGAGACGGATGTGACGGTGTAACCTCCTATATTTGAAATTTCATAGGTTTTTCAAGCTTGAATTCTAAAAGGTCTTTCTCTTGCCCAGTGTTGCGCTGCCGCAAGTAGGTTGTTTTAATATTCTTTTCATTATGGCGGTTGCCATAACGGCTCCAAACCGTGCTCCAGTCACCGCTTATTTGACTCAACATGGAGTCCCTAATGCTGGTGCTGCTCTTATTTTTGTTGTAGAGGCGGATGCAGCTCACCGCTTCGAGGTACTCTATTCTTGGGTCACCTTTCCGGCAGTGGATGGAACTGATAATTTCTTTCACAAATATACTGCCACTGCGCTTCCGCAGAATTATCGACCTTATAGATCACTTGAAATTCTGTTGACAGCTTGGCAAGACACCACATGGTTTAATGGAACCCTTCCTCGCCCTTTGGCAGCGGTCCGTTTAGGCCCCTTATCGATTGATGGGGCCAAATGGGCCGTTTTGGCTGGGTATACCCCACATCCAAATTTCCTTAATGTTCCTGTTGCTGAGCTACGCTTATTACATACATCGATAATATGTATACATAGGGCTGTTATACAGTTCATGTCACGCAACATACAGGTGGCACCACCTGAAGTTGCGGCACAACCGCCGGGACACAGTGGTTCAGTTATAAGTCCCCTCATGATTAATTCAGTGATGGGCAAACGTCCGCAAAATAAGGATGAACTTCCTTATTGGCTTACTGAAAAATTTGGGCAACTTGAAGCTGTTTTTCCAAATACCACTCCTGTTGAGAAAACACAGGATCTTGACAATGAGCTTGCCAAAAGGCCTTGTTCCCGAGTTGGCTGATTGTAACACTTAGGGTAGAGTGTTTGCAGCTGTATATTCTATATGTTTTGGCACCCCTTCAATAACCATTCTCCCTTCCGTGATAAAGCGTGTTCAGGATGAACACGGGGCAGAAGCGGCCCTGGAGTTGGGAATGAGACTGGTGGGGGTGTTCGACATTGTTTGCAAAATGATCCTTGCTAATGTGAAGGGTGAAGCTGTAAGCTTGCAAGTGGCTCAACGCTTGGAGGCTGTTGCTGACTCAGACAAACAGCGCGAATTGCCGAAGATTGTTGCTAAGGCTTATAAAACCTTAGGCCGCAATAGTCTGGGCATTAAGCCTTTTACTCAAACTCAACCTCAACAAAAAGCCCAAACTGAGAAAGATGGGCGCCCATTCTTTCCTAAAAAGAACTGGAGTAAAAAACAGAGGCAACAAAACCAGAAGCAAGGTTCGCGTGCTGGTTCACCGACACCTGATTCTTCTGAGCGTACTGATGATTTGCGTGACCGCGGGAAAATTAAGACACCGACAGATTTCAAGTCCCTGATCAGCACTCTCCTCGTTCTTTGCCGGACACATTGGACTCTCAGGTCGGTGGTGGAGAGAGTCAGGATCACAGCAAAGCCGTGACCGGTCAACAGGGATGGGATCAACCTCGCCAGTTTGACGAAAAAGCCAAACAAGAGGGACTGCCTCGTTTTCGCATCCTTTATCAAAAAAAGAAAGTTGCCGCTTTAACTGCGAAGTATGCCTCAGATGGTGAGAACACTACTCCTAGATTGGACATGGGCAGTGACACTCCATGACAGCGCGGCGGAAGTTACCATAGTGCGGGAGGCACTGCGTCCCTGTCTGGAGACGAGAGCAACTGACACATTTATTACAGTAGAAACAGCAGATACACGAGTTGCACCCCTTGATAGACTATATGAAATAGTCCTCCAGATTGAAGGTGATATACAGTTTACAATTACTGCGGTTTTCTGGGAAAATCTCACCTCCTCGTATGACATTTTGTTGACAGAGGCGGATTGGCCTCTGCCATTTGTTCTGGCTTCTTCTCGAGGACGTGATACTTCCACGTTTTTTACGTTACGTCCCTGAGGAGGCTAAACAGGCTTACGCATCAGTGAGCATTGGCCCTGGCTCCGGCGGTGTATCGTAATCAAGTGGACTGGGATAGAGATTTGCCGGCACATGAGATTACTTTGCGATCTACGCCGCAGCCCCAACCACAATATCCAATCAGACGAGAGGCTAAAGCTTCCATCTGTGACATTTTGTCCCAATTGGAATATCAAGGTGTAATTGAGCCCTGTGTATCACCCATGAATAATCCTCTTTTTCCGATAGTGAAACCAGATGGTTATTATTGCATTGTATTGGATTATGGAAATTTAAATAGTCATATTCGTACATTTGCAGAACAGAACACACACAGCTCTGCGTTAGTGAATAACATTGTTCGTAAAAAATACAAAACGACACTGGATATATCCAATGGTTTTACAGTCACAATTTGGCTCACGAGAGCCGTGATTTGACCGCATTTAGTGCGGTCGGCAACCAAAAAAGATTTACGTGCTTGCCTATGGGCTGTAAGAACAGCCCTGGGGCATTTGCTGCACGTGTTGTGTCTTTGTTACACAGCTTAGACCCAGATGCATTCTCCTACGTCGATGATATTTATCTGACGGATGACGAGCTGATTCCGCATCTAGTCCGTGTGGATCGGATCATTCTGTCGTTTGCCGACTTTGGTTATAAATTTAACTTTGCAAAATCACACATTGCTTGTTTGGCGGTGCTTTTCTTGGGCTATGAGCTCAACAATGAAGGTAGAGGATTGGCCCCCCACTTTCTGGAGAAATGTGCACAATTGCAGCCTCCATCTACTTTGAAAAAACTTCAATCTTTGCTGGGATTTTTGAATTTCGGGAGGACGTACATCCTGGATAATGCCCAGCGTATCAAACCGCTTTACGCATTGATACCATCCACATATTCTTCTGCCAGCTGGCTTCCAGAACATACCTCTATTCTACAATCTTTGCAGTCTGATCTGCTAGCGACTAACTTCTTATTGACGCGTGATAATTCTACAAACCTGATCATACGAATTGTGCCGGGGACAGTAGGTTTCACTTATTTGTCATTCAACGAGGGTGGCACAGTACCTATAGCATACAAATCACATTTGTACACATCAGCGGAAATGCGATTTTAGAATGTTGAAAAGATTTTGACTGCGGTTCAAATGGCAATTCTGAAAGAGAGATCTCTAGCGCAGGGAAAACGCATTCTTCTGGTTTCGCCGGTACCTGCTTTAGAAGCAGTTTCCAAGGCGAGTGTACCGAATTCTAAAGCTTTACATCCCCGTTGGATACAATGGGCTACTTCTTTGACATCGGCTGATCTCACGTTTATCTTTGATCCCGCTCTGCAGACATAGGAGTTTTTACAGTATGAACATGTTCATCCTCCTCCGTTGTTGTTACTTCCTTTGGATCAGTACAGTTGTATCATTTATACGGATGGCTCGGCTGAACCGCCCATCGGGTCCAAACATGCTTATTCGGCGGCTTGTGCTAGTGTGGCTGGTTTAATCGTAAATGGTGAATTTTAGTCCTCCATTGTGCATGCACAGGCACTTGGGGACTGTATGGCGCAATGGGCGGACCTGTGTGCTCTAGTCTTAGCTCTAGAATTCACTGATCCACATGTGAACACTGTTATTGTATGCTATTCTTACTACTGTGTCCAGTCTTTTAATGACAACTTATGCTTTTGGTCTCAAAATGATTATCGAGACTCCAAGGGCAGCGCAATAAAGCATAAAACGCTTTGGGTACGTGTGGCAGAACTTAAAAAACATCTGCTGCTCACACAGGTTATACATACTCTTGGCCATCAGCGTGTAGGAACACATGCTGTTGGAAATTCTTTGAGAACAAAAAACAAGGGAACCCTACTCACGTGGAGCCTGGGTAAGTAAATTAATGGGGAAACATTGGCTCCTGTGGAATAATAATACAGTATTTCTAATGAAATTCTGCACAATGGCAATATACAGGGTTAGTAGGATGTCAAAAAGAAAGCTGGCCACTGACACTGAGGGTATAGTCAATATGATTTTTTTTTTTTTCGTTTATATAATAAATAAATGAAATAAACAATATATACATAGGGCTTGAGAATCACAATATGATTATACAACAAACAATGATTACAAATAGTGAACGGTGTCCCAGTGAAAAAAACATTGGAACCTAAACTAATAGTGACATAATTAAGCCTGGGCGTAGTTCGCGAAGTAGCGCTACGCTGAAGCTACGCAAAGTGCAGTTCGCACTACGCGAGCTACGCGTAGCACTACGCGAACTGCGTAGTGCACTGTTCGCAATGATTGCACAGTGCCGGATGCTTGTCCGCACTGTGCAATCATTGAAAACGGCATCTTGCACAGTGCGAGCTGTCTTTACTGCCGCTCGAGTAGATTTTTACTCGAGCGGCAGCTTTCTAACGCGGACTGGTAGTTTCTCATCGCGAGCGGTCGCGGGCATACGCGACCACTCGCAATGAGAAACCTGACCTCCCCGCGTTGAGAATCTCGCCGGGAGGTTTATTTTCCACGCTCGCGATCGGCAACTTGATGTTGCTGATCGCGAACGAGGAAAAAGTCTCGCCGGGATAAGTCATTTTGCTTGCTCGCAGTCGCCAACTTGACGTTGAGGACCGCGAGCAAGCAAAAAATGACCGCTGCACTACGCTACGCTACGCTACACGTGTTTGCACTGTGCTACGTGCAATTCGCGTTGTGCGAAGTAGCGCAAACTTCGCAAACTACGCGAGCGTAGCGTAGTGCTTTGCCCAGGGTTAGACATAATACGTGACATATGTACAAGGTTTCACTTGAAAACATTTTGGCGACCATTAAATAAATCAAAATCAGTTGGACAACACTTTATACAATCATAAGTGTTTGATAATAGTTTGCCTTTGTTAATTGTCGTCAATATGAAAAAAAAATTTTTTTCGTTTATATAATAAATAAATGAAATAAACAATATATACATAGGGCTTGAGAATCACAATATGATTATACAACAAACAATGATTACAAATAGTGAACGGTGTCCCAGTGAAAAAAACATTGGAACCTAAACTAATAGTGACATAATACGTGACACTTGACTTCACGGACTGTATCACCACTTGTATGCCCCTTTGTATGCTCCTTTATATTTTCCGTTACTGGTAACTTCCACCACAATCTGTGTAACCCCGCAATTAGGCTTGTTATCCTATTGCACGTAGAGAATGCCACAGCATTTCTTAGGGGTCTACACAAACAAACACACAATTTATTTCTTTTTATTTATTCGTTATTCTTTATTATTTATCATTTATTATTTATTATTTATTATTATTCTTTATTTCTATTCTCCCTCCTCCCTCCTAACCTTCTGATTTTTAAATTCGACCCACCACATCCACCAGTCTTTTGTTTATTTCTATTTTGGCACACAGATCCATAGAGCAGATAGGTATTCTGGATCATGTAGCCATGCCTGACTCACCAGTTTTTGGCGGGAACTTTTGCTTATCTACTGCTTGACAACTACCATCCTGTTGTTATCGCACCAAACAGGGAGACGGACGCTCCACTGTTCCAGCAGCACTCGGGGGAAATACACCGGCTAATTCAGCTTATCCAAGGTACTAATAGCCCTGATCTCCATGCCCTTGGCTCTACATTTAAGTCCTTGGTTATTCATCTAGCGCCCGTCCTCATTATTATTATTTTCTTATTTTAGAGCTCCACCTGTTATTTCCTTGGCGTTCATTGCCCATATACGAAGCAATCGCCTGCAGCTTAGATCAGCTATTCTGCTGATCAGCCAGAGAAACCCACATGGGTAAGCTTTTTCTTAAATGCAACATTGCAGCTACCCGCCAATACCCCACCATCATTTACCAGGAATTACATTTTCTGCTTTTGACATTTTCGTTTTTTACATACAGTTCTTGTACCTTGAGAATATCAAGTGCCCCGAGTAACGCTGAGATATCAAGGCCCTGCCATCCTTTCTGCCTAACACTACCCTCACAAGGGGTAAGTTCTTGTGGCTTGTTCTTGTTAGAAACATTATCCATGCTACCACATCTTGAATCTACTATTAAACATTAGCCATGCCATTGTACACTGATCTAACTATTATGCATGTATTACCTTTCACAGTGCCCGGCCGGGTCCCTGTGAGTTTTTTCTTCACTTATTTCACGGTGACACTGCTTTTCACATTAGGCAGTGCAGGCCTCCCCTCAGGTACGCTCCCTCCCTTTTCAGAAGCTTCTACCTCCAATTTTGTAAGTCACTGCCTTGGCCACACACTGAAAGTATCCTCCCATTTCTTTTAGGTGTCCCTACATCCTTTAGGTCCTGAAGAGACCCTGTACTTCAGATAGGGTCAAAACGTCGTCGACAATTAACAAAGGCGAACTATTATCAAACACTTATGATTGTATAAAGTGTTGTCCAACTGATTTTGATTTATTTAATGGTCGCCAAAATGTTTTCAAGTGAAACCTTGTACATATGTCACGTATTATGTCACTATTAGTTTAGGTTCCAATGTTTTTTTCACTGGGACACCGTTCACTATTTGTAATCATTGTTTGTTGTATAATCATATTGTGATTCTCAAGCCCTATGTATATATTGTTTATTTCATTTATTTATTATATAAACGAAAAAAAAAAAATTCATATTGAAAATACCCTCAGTGTCAGTGGCCAGCTTTCTTTTTGACATCCTACTAACCCTGTATATTGCCATTGTGCAGAATTTCATTAGAAATACTGTATTATTATTCCACAGGAGCCAATGTTTCCCCATTAAGTTGGAAATTCTTTGGCTGACAAAGCAGCCAGATCTGCAGTAGCCACATGTTCCGTTGCAGCAGTTACAAGGTCCATGACTAAAATAGATAATGAAATTCTGGCAGCTGTAGCTGCTACAAAGGATGGAACTAATTTCCAGCAGGGCTTCCCTTCTAAGTATTCTTATCATTTGTCACCCAAACAAGTTCCTTATGCTACTATACCGTCAGTTGGGGATCGGCTGATTCCCAACATGGACCGCAGGCTTCCTTTGATCATAGCCGCATACGAAGGCATGGCTTCTGCACATGCCGGAGTGTCTGTGACAGTTTCCATTTTACAGCAGCGTTATTGGTGGCGTGGTTTATATAGACAAACCCATAATTATGTACTTTCCTGTGACATTTGTGAGCAAATCAAGCCATCTACGGTTTCACATCCACCACAAACACAGCAGTATATATCCAATCAGCAATTTGGCTGTGTATATCTTGATCGCTGCAGTCCATTGACTTCTGACACTGCATATAAATATATTTTTGTTGCAGTGGATTTGTGCACTAGATTCCTATGGGTTTGGCCACAACGCAGTGCTGACGCTCGAAATGTCATTAGAGATTTGCGTGTCTTTGTCGGGACGTTTGCCTGTGGCACCTTCCATTCTGACCAAGGTCCAGCGTTCGCCTCTAAGGCATACAAAGACGCAATGACGTCTTTGGGGGTGCTGGTGAGTTTTTGTCTCCATACAGGCCTGAGGGCAATTCTGTGGTGGAGCAAATGAACCGTGACTTAAAGCAATCTTTGACAACTAGAGTCTTAGGTACTGGCAGGAACTGGCTGGCCCATTTGTATGGAGTTCAACGTGCACTTAATAATCTCCCGAGAAGATCCCTGGGTGGGCGGACCCCATACGAAATGCTCTTTTGCATTAAAATGTTTGTGCCAGACCTTGATGGTCTAGACGTTGTGGCGGCTGCCGCAACATTTGACGTAGATAACCATTCTACTATGTTACAGGAACCACAAAAGACCTGTGACAGCTTTGCTACAGAACATTTACCCTCTTCCAACGAAACAGCAATGCTGATTCCGGTTGCCGGCTAGCTCCCTAAGATTGGAGATCTGGTACGAGAAAAGTTGGAGAAGAAAAAAGAATTTGGCCCCTCTTATCGTGAACCGGTCCCAGTTCTTGGATTAGAGGGTACTCGTACAGTGATCCTACCACCTTTGCCTGGTCGCAAAGAAAACAGATATATTTCAATTGACAATGTCAAATTACACCATCTGGCCAATTCTGAATACTGTGACTCCCAGTTTTTCGAGCAACGCTATCTCCCTAAATCCGATCGTTTTGACATCTTCGACCAAGGCACGTGTCGTGGGGAGTGAGATGGAGATTCCTATTGACTTTCTGCCGGTTGTGCCCTCCTCCTCCTCCAACGCTGATGTTGAGTATGCTTATCCTGTGGCTGAGTGTCATATTGAAGTACTGGACAGCCCTTTACATCATCAAGCTGATGCTGCACTGCCTCTGTTAATGAACGTGGGAGCAAGCGGTTATTTTGGGGACCGTACGAGCTTCTCTTATGACTCTTCCTCTTCGTAATCAACTATACCAATTCCACCGACGCAAACCAGTATTTTCATTTCCCGGTTCTTAAAGACTTACCTTGTCCCACCTGGACCTACAGCTGGCTGGTGCTTATACTGATTTTCCTCTTCATGTCAATTGGGTTTGTGACAGTGTTCTTCTTGCTAATCAATGGCCATTACTTGCCAGAACGCTCTGCTGTGAAGTTGGTTAATGTAATTCCGGCTCCCCATACATCGCCCCATATCATGAAACATGATCAAGCCTTGTGAACATTTCAGATTTTTTCTGTTGCTGATGGAATAGTTTGGAATAAAGTGGCATTTGAAATCCATGATCCGACGGAAGTCCTCAACATACCATACGTGTTTCGCGTTTCCTTAGGAGATGTGGTAACACAGGACATACATTCTGATGATTGGGATGTACAGGCTGTACATTCGTTGTTTTCTGACTTGAAGTATTATGCTGCTTTTGATGCTGACGATTTGTATTTAAATTCTGCCAATTATGCTGAGTTATTCTGTTACCAACATTATGGTCATCATTTTTTGCATAAAACAAACACGTTAAGACCTGTTTTTAATTTTACACAGTGGGAACATTGTCCAACTCCCCTAAAGTGAAGTTCCATAACACTTCGGAGTAAGTTTACCTATTTTACTGATTACAACACATTCAATCCAGAGTCCTATTTCTTTAAATTGAAATCACAGTCTCAATCTAAATTTATGTTGAAGCACACAAAGTTAATTTATTCAAATTCATTTAGAACTGAATTAGCCTTACAGGGTTATGGACACTGGAAAGATACCATTGAGTTGAAATCAATTTGGGGTACCAAGGCTTGGCAGGTCCAGAGTACCAAAGCTTTGCATTGTGCGTGTCTCATTCCGACTCAAATATTATTTTTAAATGACACAGTGCACCAAACTACTTATTTTGGCTTGGCTACAGCCAGAAATTTGAATATTCCATCCATTCCCTCATTGACTGAGTATGATGATTGGTGTAAACACACCAATCATATTATCGACGAAGTACAAGCACTGTTTCGAAATGGCAATTTAAATATCTCTGATGTTGACCCCTCAGGATGGTTGTTGTGGCAAAACAATGCCAATGCCTGTCAACTGTGTTTTCATAATGCAGCGACCCTTTCACTCAAACTAGACCTGATCCACGTTTCCCACATTCACATTCAGTCACCACATATTTGGTGGGGAAACTGTGTCAGCAATGGTTGCAACACTCTACACTGTTGTCAGTAAAACATCACCTGTCTCTCTTGTCGGGCGACATTGATTTGTCTGATTTTATCTTGGGTCCTAAATCATCAAGGTCAAAAAGATTTATCTATGAGGCTTATAATGAATTGTGGAAACTATCGCAGACGGAAGCAGCGTTCCGTCTGCGCCAAATTGACAAAGCAAATTTGGAGAAAGTTCTTGCAGTTGTCGACAATAGCACTAATACATTGTCTTCCCAAATTTACACATTAGATAATATTGTTTCATCAGTCATTGATATTGTTCAAATTGATGTATCTGTGTTATACCATGGTCAAAATCAATTACGATCTGTAATGCAATTTAATTGGACATTGCAAACTCTCGAAATGGGTAAAGTACCATGGGATTATTTGAATGCTTCTGCATTGTTTATGCCATTTAACTTGACTGATAAACAAAGGTTCATGTCCATGAAAGATGCTACATACACATTGTTGCACATTGAACAATTAGAACATTTACCATTTTCCACAGCTGAAACTGATTCAGCTGTGTGGTTAATTCATGGCATTATTTCTCTGCCATTCTCAATGTTTCAGTTTGATTCTTGCATGAAACACTTTCCGATAGGCCGCTTTGAACCCCTTGGTAGTGCGTTTCTTCATGAATTATGGTCCTTGCCTTTCACCTACAGATGTACATGGGAAGATACAGAAGTTTTCCTAACAGGGGAGGAGTGCGATTCCACAGTAGGACATTTCCTAGTTTGCAAACAAGTTAAATTGCACGGCGCTTGTAACGTGTCCGCTGCTAATCTGGCTTGTTTTTTGAAAGGTACGCCTGGCCCGGCAATAATTCCCACACTCACGTTGCTTTCAAATGACAGTTATCTTATTTTGAATAACCACAACTGCTGTGGCTTATGGGCAGGCATCCAGTATATAGTAACAGTTTCACAGCGTGTTACTTGTTGTAGCAATGTGCTTTTTCCACCACAGCATGAGAGTGTAGATAGTTCTCTTTGGCCTTCCATTCTGACTTTGAAAACAGATTTCAATAAACTAAGCAGACTCTTTACAGCTAGCAACCTTGCTGCACTGCTAGGGATGCGTAAGGGCATGTATCTACCATGGTTTTCCTATTTGTTTATACTCATGTGA
The DNA here is from genome assembly GCA_963921515.1 of Calotriton arnoldi. Classification (NCBI taxonomy): domain Eukaryota; kingdom Metazoa; phylum Chordata; class Amphibia; order Caudata; family Salamandridae; genus Calotriton; species Calotriton arnoldi. The sequence continues at coordinate 176,090 of CAWUFW010018014.1, forward strand.
TTTTATTACACACACGGTTGGCTCCATAGTTCAGAGCTGTGGGCACTGTGTACCAACTCTGAGGGGATAGGCTCAGCCAAACTAGGTAGCTTGCTAGAACTGATGCTCACCCCAGTTCATCATTGCCAGATTTGGTTATCTGCAGAGTATCCCACATCGTTTGACTCAACCCCGCTCACTTGTACCTGTACATGACTCCTCAGGCAATCCTCATTTAGCCCCAGGGACTCCACTTACTGTCACACACTGATTGCACCCAGATCATATATTGACTCTCATGTGACACCAACACCAACAATAACAATGTGAGTCACGATATTCAATTCACATACTTGGCTGCCAGTATTTGAGGGCTATGGGTCAAGCTGTACCCCACATGCTAGTAGTGATGGTATTTTGGGACACGTACCCACCCAGGTTTGCCACACAACTAGGCCCATACACCTCAGCCTCCAGCCATCTGTGAATACCTCCCATAGTCGTGGCAACCTAGCTCATCCTGTCACTTCAAAATCCCCTGTTTCACATTCTCCTGCTTTGCCATACGTGACATAATAAGTAACCCTGGGCAAAGCACTACGCTACGCTCGCGTAGTTTGCGAAGTTTGCGCTACTTCGCACAACGCGAATTGCACGTAGCACAGTGCAAACACGCGTAGCGTAGCGTAGCGTAGTGCAGCGGTCATTTTTTGCTTGCTCGCGGTCCTCAACGTCAAGTTGGCGACCGCGAGCAAGCAAAATGACATCCCGGCGAGACTTTTTCCTCGTTCGCGATCAGCAATATCAAGTTGCCGATCGCGAGCGTGGAAAATAAACCTCCCGGCGAGATTCTCAACGCGGGAGGTCAGGTTTCTCATTGCGAGTGGTCGCGTATGCTCGCGACCGCTCACGATGAGAAACTACCAGTCCGCGTTGAGAAAGCTGCCGCTCGAGTAAAAATCTACTCGAGCGGCAGTAAAAGACAGCTCGCACTGTGCAAGATGCCGTTTTCAATGATTGCACAGTGCGGACAAGCATCCGGCACTGTGCAATCATTGCGAACAGTGCACTACGCAGTTCGCGTAGTGCTACGCGTAGCTCGCGTAGTGCGAGCTGCACTTTGCGTAGCTTCGCGTACCGCTACTTCGCGAACTACGCCCAGGCTTAATGATAAGACATTTCTTTTTCCAACTACCTCCTGAAACGTGCTACATCTTCACCCAGGCCCACATCCACATGTAAGATGTAGTACATCAATGCACTCTTCTTTGTCATCCCTTCCCAGCTGCGACACAAGTGACACTATCAGACACAGCAGTTCATGTGCATTGCTCAGGCTAACTTGCAGTGCACATGTCACTTCTCACCTCCTTGCCATGCAATGTCTCACCATTCAGACACAGTGCCAATTCAATGTGCTCACCAACACCTACAGTGCACTGAACTACCAGGGGCCCATCTGGCTCACACTCCAGCTATTCTTTCAACAAACACACATGGGGCTTATTTATGAGGGCCTTACATCTCCTTTGTTCTACGTAAAGTGGTACATGTGTGACGCAGGGCTCTGATTCAGATTTATGAAGCCACGCAAAGCCACCCTTGCATTACTCTGCGCTTGGGAAGCCTTCCATGGGCATTGCAGTGGGTGTTTTCTCCAGCACCCATGGATTTTTATGTGCCCCAGATTTACAAAAGCATGTAAGACTGGGGAAGCACAAAATCCTTAGGGACTTTGATGCTGCCCCAGATTTGCAAAAACATGTAAACCTGGGGAAGCACATTAATCCTTACGCCTCCCAAGGTGAGGCATAACAAGGAGAAATCTTTTTATTTCTCCTCCCTTAATCCTCTTTCTCTGTGTGCTCCATTCTGCAGCACACATAGAACAAGGAACATTCCTCTTAGGATTGTTTCTGTGCAGGATGGTGCCCCTTCCTGCAAAAAACACAATCCTGCATGCAAGGGACCCTTGCACCCTACGTGCTGATACAGCACCTACGCAGGCAAAAAGGGCAGCAATGCACCATATTGCATTAATATGGTGCATTCCTGCCCTTTAACTCTGGCGTAGGGCAGTGCAGCAAGGTGACTTGCTGCACTGCCCTACGCCAAATTCCCATCACTGAGGGCGATGGTCCCCTGGTGTACATAACTTGCATTCCCCTCCCACCCCCAACATGAATTTGTAAATGACAGGAGTTAGGGTGGTCCTTACCATGGCAGGCAACACCTGTATGCTCTCACCCCACACAGCGGGACATCTGCGTGCAATGTAGTTTCATGCTAATGACTATGCACATGGCTCTTCACATGTTCCTATGTGGTGATACTTTACATGACCCACACCTAACCCCTTTGCAGGTGAGGAGTTTATCCTTTGACAATCCCATTCCATTGCTTTTCAGTCCAGATTTTGCTGCATGGGCACAAGTGAGACACACTAGCCTCATGGTGCAAAGGGGCCTGCATTATCACTGTCAGGTTGGACAGAGTTCAAGTGTCCCTGCATGATGTGTTGTTACTATCTATGTTTTTTGGTTTATTGTGGGACTTGTAGTTCTGGTGATTCATGTTATGCATTCAACTACAAGTCCCAGTATACAAAGGTCACCCTGAACTGGTGCCGCACATCACACATGAAATAGACATACTTGACATAGCTGGACTGAGCTGTACAACATTTAACTGGACAGTATGCATTAAATGTATATGATACATGACTGTACATGAGAAATAATCCTATACTTCTCCTTGCACACAGTGTAGTGCAGCACAGGAACACAGGTTGCTGCACTGCATAGCATGAAACTTTTGCCCATATTGTCCCTTGTCGCCACTTCCCGTGTAGGTCTTGTTGATCCTTATAACCAGCACTGTCCTGTCCGGGAACTCCTGCCACCAACTCTGCTGGGATGACTGCTGCCACCTGCTCCCCCAAGGCAGTCAGCTCTTTCAGCTCCTCAGGTCCACCTCCTCCCTTCCGCATGGCTATCCTCATGTTCGTGGCCAGTTTCTCCTTGGTTCTATGCTTATAATTGTGCCAGCGCTTCTTGCATTCTGGCACTGTCCTCTTAGCTTGCCCAACACTCTTAATCTTGTCCACTATGGAGTGCCAAATTGCCTCTTTCTTCCCAAATGGCAATTTTGAGGTGATAAAGAGTTGATGTTCATACTTTGTCAGCTTTGTTATGAGCATTTTATTCTCATCCTCACTAAAATTACTCTTTCTCTTCTCCTGGAGGCCGGCTGGACATCCGGGCTGGGGCCAGGGTTGCTGGAGTTGTTGCCCTGGCTGCTGCTGCCTGCTCCATCTCTCTGTTTTGAGGTGTGGGAAAATGTTTTTTTCAAAATGCATCACTTTTTAAGAGATTTATGATGCATTACGCACTCTAATGTGACGCTAGGGTGATTTGCATTGCTTTAAATGCCGCAAAGCAGCCTAGCGTCACTTTGGCTGCACATGCGTCAGTTTTCTCTGCGGCAGCCGGCGCTTGGAAGCATCATTTTTTGTGGACGCACTATGGGACCTTACGCCATGGTGTGCCATACCATAAATATAACGCATCCAAGGCATTTGAAACTGCAGTGCAACTTTTTCTGATGCATTGCTGCCTTACCACAGCAATGCTTCAGTTCTCATAAATGAGGCCCTCAATGTGCGCACTGGAATGCACATTCAATATTAAATAGAATTTTTTTTCTGAATGTCAACACGCATATTTACTCATGAGAATGGGGCAACACTTACATTTCTATCCCCCAGGGGTTAGGGTATGCCTCCTTAATATTGAAGATGGAATATTGAGTTGTAAGAATATCACGGGTACAGTATCTAATTCAAAACATCGAAAAGTAAGAATACACTTCTATACCTAACGCCACAAATATGTACCTTGACAATATATATCTCCAAGGTAAGTTGATGTGGATTTAGGAACAGTAAACAAATAGTTCATCTATATTCACTTATCTTTCAATATTTTGGTCTTTGATACTTTGTCCATGATAATCTTGTATCACGATATCAATATCCTCAATATTCAGAAGTACATTCAGGGTTGTGATACACCATTGGCCATTTGGTGCCTTGTCTGTCATACGATTGAGACAATTCTATGCACAGAGCAAAGAAACAGATCACAATGATTTGCAGTTATACTGCCTCATCAAAATTCAAAAGGTAGTGTTCCAATTGTAAATCCTAGCGAAGAGCTGTGAATGAGACAAACGACCCTTTTCTCTGCATTCCCTTTCGCATTATGGCAGCACGATTAACTCTGTGTCAAGGGGCAAGCCTTGCAAAGTCAACACAAAGTAACATTAGGCAAACAGGTCATTGGTCACCCAATTCTCTTTTAATTGTGGCACCAGTGCGTTGATATTGCATTGCATTTCTGGATTGCTGAAGGAAGGGCCATAGCAAGCTCTGTACTACTTGATATATGCTGATACTCTGTAGAACACACTTGTTTTGCTATCCCAAGACTAAAAAAGCATGATAAATAAAATATTTGACTAACTTTATCCTCTACAATGATTATAGTAGGCATTGTAGCTCAGTGGCGGCCAGCACGGATCGGGTGTGGCGGGGTGGGGTAGACAGATGGGGGGTAAAAAGAAAAGAAAGAAAAAACTTATCTTCTCACCGCTTCCTTGCCGCGTCTCTTATCTGTAGTCCCTCGCTCCGGCCAGAACAGGAAGCACACCCAGGCTTCCCATAGCCAATCACAACGCTGCAATGCAGTGTTGTGATTGGACTGAGCGCCATTGTTTAACGCTCATACAGGCATTGAATCATTGTATACTAACATACCACATGAAGCTTTGGTAGTTATGAGAAATACATTGGATCAACGAGAACAACCTCATCAGGTTCCGACAGAATTTATAGTGTCACTAGCTGCATTGTGTCTCAAAAATAACTTTTTTAGTTTCAAAGACTCTCTTTACTTGCAAGCAAAGGGAGTCGCGATGGGATGTAGCTTTTCACCAGAAATAGCGAACCTGGTCCTGAATTAATTTGAAAAACATTGGATATATAGCGACACCAACCCATTTAAGATTCATATTGGGTTTTGGTGTCGCTATATAGACGATCATCTTCATGATTTGGAAAGGTGATGATTTAACGTTGACAGAATTCCACAACTGGCTAAATATCAGGACATTAGATCTGAAATTTACGGTGTCAAAGGACAGTGATAAAATCAATTTCCTAGATGTCCTGATACAACATAAAGATGATCATTTAGAAGTTAATCTTTATACTAAACCTACAGATAGGAATACATTACTGCATTTCTCAAGTGGACATCCACGCAGCTTGAAAGAAAATTTGCAGTACGGGCAATTCCTCCGAATTAGGAGGAACTGCACAAATAAAGAGGACTATTTCATCAATGCAGAAACACTTAAAAACAAATTGTTAAATCGTAGTTATCCACACAAATTAGTCAAGACAGCACTTAAGAGAGCGTGGTATACTCCAAGAGAGGAGTTACTTACTCCTAAACAACGTCCTGAAACTGTACCTCTCACCTGTGTATTAACTTATGGCCCTGAAGCAAATAAAATAAAAAAGATCATCTTAAAAAATTGGAGATTGGTGAGTCATCTAGGGGTTCCTAGACCGTTATTTGCGTTCAAAAAAGGAAAAAATCTCCGCCAGCAACTAGTTAGGGCAGCCAGAACTATACAACCCACAAAAAAAGATCTGAGAGGACTGTTGAATTCACCACCAGTGGTAGGGCACTTTAGATGCCAAAATTGCGCTACTTGTCGGATAACAACAGATTCCAAACAAGTCACTATTAATGGCCAACAGCATGCACAGAAATCTTTCTCTAATTCTAACACTAAAAATGTTATTTACTGCTTGAAGTGCCCCTGTAGTAGGTTTTACATAGGCCAGACAATACAGCCCATACAAAATCGAATTTTACAACATAAATCCGGAGTAAAATGTAACATTCAAGGAGCACCGCTTGTGCAACATTTCAAAGATAAGAATCACACTGAGAATGACATACAATGGTTTGTATTGATCGTGTTAGAAAATGTTAACGGAGATGACACACAAACAAGATTAAACAGATTAGAGGCAAGGCTGCAATACTGCCACCAGGGGTCTTAATGACCGTGATGAAATTTGGTCACTTTTACAATGAGCTGGCTAGAGATTGATGATACATTAGGCTGACAGAGTACGAACTCCAGTTTGTTACTTACATTTAAAGACTGTTTTTTCTGGAAATTAATTATTTGCAAATTGTAGCCCTCAGTAAATAATCTGTTATGAGGTTTAACTATTATGAAGAATATTTGATTTTTGCTGTTTATGATTTCCTCCTTTAGTCAGGTGTGATATTTTCCTCTGTATATTGACCACATCCAGATAGAATGTGAAGAGCAGCAGAAAGTAATACATCACGAGGTGTTTGGCTAATTGGTGATAAGTATAGCTTTTCCTTTGCTTTCTTTCTGCCTTCTGGTAGTTATCTCTTTATTTATTTTTTACATATTGATTTGTCCGGGCCCTTTATATTATTTATTATTTTTTAATAGTATGAGATTTTTGCAGTTTTACTAGTTTTTTCGCATTATTTTGGATATGCCTAGCCCCGGTGGAGGGAAGTCTGCTTTCTGGGGTTTATGATGAGTTGCGTTATGTAAAGTTAGTCTGTTCTCAGTGTCTTTCACTGACACGCATTATATACGTCGGGACGTATACGGCCCAGTCACGTGATTCGAGTGCCTGAGCTGGTTTGAATAGGAAAGACTTGGAGGTTCCGTGGCATACTGCATGGCTGCTCATACTGAAATCCAGCGGTAAGGAGAATGTTTACTATGGCCCCAAGGTGGATTCACAATGTAATTAATACGGGTGTAGTGACCTTTATATATTTCCATTCCATAGAATAGGTTATGTGAGTACCTGGGATGAGTCGTATTTTATCTTGGGACTGCAGCCACAATCCTTATTGATTTGCGACCTATACTTCTAAATTAACCGGTAAGGGAGGTTTTGTTTTTGTTTTTTACTATAAGGGAAGCCATTTCGTATCTGTATCGGGCATGTAATTGGTTAGTGCGGTGACCTTTACATATTTCTACCCATAGATCACACTATGTAAGTGCCAGTGAGAATTTGTTGTTCACCCTGGAACTACAGCCACAAAACCCATTAATTGGAACTGACAAAGAGGGGTCCCTTTTTCTCCTGCCGCGACGATTTATATAGTGGCAAGGTTATTTAGTAAAGTATACATGGGACGTCTGGCCCATATGAACTGACGTTGTTTACATCTAGAGTCAGGAAGTTCATTCCCTGTTTTTTGTCTGTTGTTCCCCCCCCTTTTTTTCTTTGTTAATAGAACTTTTTTAGAAAGATACAGACTTGAGCATTTACGCCCTGGGAAGTACAGCACCCTCAGCGTACACAATAGAACAGTATGTATGGCGTTACCCTTTTGGGTTCTTTAATACTTTTAACATTAATTATCTAGGGATGCACATTCTTTTTATAAAAAATGTTTACCTGTACTGTGTCCCTTTAGAATCAAAGGTTCGGGCCAGGAAGTGTTTTGGATTATGCGTGTCTCGGACCTTTATTTACTTTATTTACTCTATGGAGATCTCTGGGGCTATTTTTGCTATTCATAAATATGACTAATTCTTTGCACACTATTTTCTCTCCTTTTTGCACTCTTATAATTGAATTTCTTTATCATTCACATTACTGACTGCTCCTTCAAGAGAGGGCATATTTTTGTATATATATATGTACAGTGTACATATATTTTGCTGTGTAAATACTATCTATATATATTGTGTGTGTATATATGTATATGGTAATTTGTATATATAAGATTGTGTATTTATATGTTTGTAGGTTTCTCTGTTTGCCCCAGTCCTGATGAGGCCCAAGACACACGGGCTGAAACGCGTCGACTCCACAAATTGGAGAAGCCCTATACAATTTGAAATTTTGTTGAAAGAAATTAGTATATATATCAATTAAAATTAAAGAGGGTAGAGATTTCCCCTCAATTTATACTTTGTTTTGGCAGGGCTATCTCCACAAAACGGAATGCTAGTGATAAAAAAATGTTGGCATCCGCAACAACCAATAGGGTAAAGAGGAAAGTGTTATATGTACAGATTTATTATTATTTCTTGTTCTTTGTATATATTTATGTATATTTGTGTATATATGTGTCTATATTTTGTCTGTTAAAGAAATTTCACATAAACATATATATCAAAAAAACTTTTTGAACTACTATTTGGTGTTAGTTGTACAAATTTATAAAAAAATATTGGATAAGATGTATAAATCCAAGAGAGGGATTAATTGATTTTTTCCTCCGATATTAATTTTGAGTATTCATTCCAATGCATTATTGTGGTTTTCATAACAGACAGGCAGTGGGAGCCTGGGCATGTTCTCCACCCAGGCGGCAATACAACCTGGGTGGAGAACATGCAAAGTGCGCATGAATGTTTGGCCGGCCAGAGATGGCCGGCCAAACATTCATGCACATTTACAAAGTGTGCTCACCAGTCCCCTTGCTCTTGTTGTCAGAGCAGCACCACCTGCCCTGCAAAGCTTCCGCAGCAGGAACAAATAAAATTATAATAACATGGAATTATTATCATTTTATTTTTCCTTTATTTCACTGCTAAAAAGCAGTGGGGTGATGCTCCTCCGCCTCAGCGGGGGAGCCTCCACTGTTGTACCTGCAAGACTGCTTTCCTGCTATCTGAAATGTGCTTTTATAGATAAATACAAAGGATAATAGTTTCTACTGTCATACATGTGCCTCCACCGTAATGTAACCTTGTCACACGATTTATAGTAAATGCTTTGTGTGCTGTTTCTGTGATTCAAACCCAACACACTCATAATAGTTTTTTTCGATGTATACAACCTATCGCCAGTTAAGTGTCTAAAACAATCTTTCACAAGCTATCTTTTTTTGCTAAATATAAATAGAATCTAGAAGAATATGGTCTGGTTTGTGGATTTCTAGGGGGATGGGATGTTTCATCCACTAGAGTTGCTGCGGCGTCTGTAGTGTGCTGTAATTTCCACTACCATCAGTTATGGGTAGTAGTAATGGACCGCCAAACCAGAAGACCTTATATCTACCCATATTTCATGTGTCCTGATCAGCTGGTCTTATATTTAAAACATAACTAAAGATAACAGAGTGTAGAAATATGCTGGCGGTACTCTCCAATGCACAAAGAGCATCCACGTGTACTGCCCTCTCATAAATTAGGCTCTACTTATTAACAGCAGGGGCTAGATGTCACAGCCTACCAATTAATCTGATAACATTTTTGTCATCTTGGCACTAAGTTTGATCCAGACATTTTTCATCATCTTGCTATTATTATGCATGTGTGGAACTTATGTACATTCTTCCCACAAAGTATGCGTAATCTCACGAGAAATGTGAAATTGTGCTTTTGTCTGTCATGTACCAAAAAGATCACAAAAAACCCTTTGCATTTGAAAACTGTGAGGTAAAGTACACTGTGAAATCACTGTGCTGAGTGATTTTGCCAGACATTTGAAGCAGCCATTTTGTATTGTGGGAAATTTGCTTGTTAAGAGGCTGAATATGTTTGGTGTAGTGTATGCAGGAAATAGTGTAGAAGTAGTTGTGAGTTAGTTTTTTGTTTTTTTTTACTTTTATTTTGCTCGTCTGGTTCAGGGCCAGACTGGCCATAGTAGGCACCGGGCATTTTCCCAGTGGGCCAGAAAGGTGGGGGCCGGTTATTGACCAGTGGTGGCCAGTTTTGTTACTGGGGCTCAGTTTTGCAGCAGTGCTGCAATATCAACCGCCTGTAATGAAAGCAGCATTAGTACTTGACACTAGCCCCCCTCCCTCTGGGGTCGGCGCTTCTCGGTAGCACCCCCCTATCTCCCCTCCCCCGGGCGGTCAATAGGAATCGACAGGGCTGGTTTCTGTTTCCAGTCCGGCCGTGGTCTGGTCGCTCCCCCTTACTGCTGCAGGATAGGGCAGGTTTTGGGCTGTGCTTCTGCCCCTAGCCCTGTAACATGACAGAGAATCCTGGGGCCATGTTTATAATTTTTTCATGCAGCACAACGCAGCAAGACACCTTGCTGTGCTGTGCTGAGTGAAAGGGAAAGAACAGGAATATGCCATATCTATCAAGATATGCCACATTCATGCTCTCTCCTTGCACTAGTGCACTTTTGGCTGCCTAGTGCCATTGTCGGCACCCTTGCACCATGGTGAAAGCGTGCCTGCATTGAGGGCAGGATTGTTTTTGTATAGAAAGGGATACTTTCCTGCACAAAAACAATCCTTTGAGGCTTTTTCCTCTTTCTATGTGTGCTGCAGAATGCAGCATGTGTAGAAAGAGGAACAAATGAAGAGAAATAAAGATATTTCTCTTTGTTATGCCTCCCTAGGCATAGCATTTTGATGCCATCCCAGATCTACCACTCATGGGAAATCTAGGAATGCACTAAAATCCATGGGTGGATGCGTGCGAACACACACGCTCCACCCATGGAACGCCTCCCTGGGGCAGGTTAACACAAGGCAGCGACTTGCACTGCCTTGCGTTACTTCAGTATTACCAAGCCATGTAGAGCCATGCAAGGTGGGATTGCGTGCCTTGGTAAATATCATTCTAGGTTTTGCGCCACCATGCATCCCCTTGCGTGGTGCAAGTTCGACACGAAACCTTAGATACATCTGGCCCCTGATGTCTCATGACCTGGAATTAACAGGCCTGGAGTTTGCAGACCCAATAGTTCTGGGTCTGGAGACACTTGGAATTGCAGGTGCCGAAATTTCTCCCAGAGCTATCTCTTCAATTGAAATTGCAGCACTTTTGTATGTTCCCACCATCATAAGCTGCCTAATAGGACTCATCTGGGGGAGGAGGGGGGTTGTTTGTTGGGGTATTTTAGGACTCCAGTGAATTCAGTTTAAAGAAAACAAGAGAGGCAAGGACAAACAAGGGACCGATACTGATAGGCGGACGGGGACAGTTTACCTGTGCTTCTGATGGTGAGGCAAAGTAACTATGTCATGGGTAGAAAGCATCCTGGAAACTTTGGCTTAAGAGGCAGTGGCCGTTCAGAGGAGGGGTATGGCAGTGTGTTTAAGCACTTTTGATTCGCCACAATCTAGTTCTGGATCGGACAAGCAAGAGCACATGCCGGAGGCATATGCAGCTGTAGCAAGACGCTTAGCATCAGGACATTCTCTTCCACCATTGATGTGTTTCCCCTTCGATCCTTGTGCTTATACCTTTCGATCTGCAGTCTCTCACCCACCAGATATATAGTTACTCAGCATTCCTTATTACCTGTGCTGGTAATCCGATTCCTCTTCCCTCCTCACTAGTCTTTGAGCTACCAAAATGTAGAAATATTTTTGCAGAATGTCTTTTTGTACAGAATATTTGCTTTGCTGTAGTCAATATTTTATGCTGTCACAATCCATTGTTGATAAACTTGAGGTCAACACCAGCCCATTTCCAAGGGAGATGGGACTCCTATTTTGGATCAGTGTTTCTTTTTCATATCTTCCACTTTTCCCCATTATTACCCTTTCTGTATCACTAGAGAAGGGCGGAGAAGAAGTCCTTGGGATGTGGGAGGACTGCTTCGAGTTCACAGTCAAGCAGTCCCTGACAGTGACCTTGGTACCACACCTATTTGTGAATGTGTAAATGTGTGAGGCACCGAAAGGAGTAATGAGAATAGCAGACCAAGTATATGATTGGTACAATAACAAACAGGGCGGTACTTGTAGGATTTATAGGGTTACTGGTCTTGAAGTACTCTGAATAAATATGTGTCACTGTTTTAACTTCTTTCTATGTGTGCTTATTGTGTGCGCTATACTAAGTTACTACTAATCACTACTGCCTGTTCTTAATCTTCTGTAATTTTAGGGTAACCAGAGCCCTTGGGAGTTGAAACCAGTGCTGCAGCTGGTCACGTGAGCGACACCAAAGGTAAAAAGTCGTCTTTATTGGTTTTATTTGAAATAGCTAATATAACTATGTAACTTAACTAGAGTTTTACCGTACGTCTCTGCTGTGTTTGTAAAAATATGACGTTTTTCTAAGCCGTTTGTTTCAAAAAGATTTTTTTACAACTTTGCTAGCTTCAAAGATTTGGGCAGATGGCAGCGTTTTAAAACAGGCAAAAACGAGGATTTGAGTATGTCAGCATTCCCTCTGCCACTTACCAATGCTTTGTGTGTGGCCTGCTTGAAGCAGTGGCAAGTGGTTCAATGAGTTACATACTTCCAGTTCCCTTCCACCTGAACAAGTTACTTCAGCAGCTTATGGGGGTGGGTAGCATGCTGCTTGTTGCACTGATGTGGGCGCCCAGAACTGCTAATGCAGCCCTCGGCTCCTGATGAAATAATGCCCCGCAGCCCGCTGTTTTACATCGGGATTTCAGGCTACCGTGATACAAGTCAGACATGGTGTGGGCGTGCTGCAAACCATTGTCCCAGGGTCACTTTGTGCATTTAGTACACTTTGGGGCATATTCACAAGGAGCTATCGCCGAATTAACTGCACTTTATCGCAGCCAAAGTCGTGATAAATTTACCTCCCCATTCACAAGCCGGTGTCAACAGCCCACAGCACCAGTTTACCCGCAAAAAACATCGCCACAGAGGACCCGCGCAACTATCGCTAATGAGATACAGAGTGGGCGTTCCCGTGCCAAAAGGCACAACAACATCACACCTCAACATTCACAACGACCAGCCACATTGGCGATAAAAACACAAAACAGGCGATAAGGTGCGTTAACACCAGGAAATCTACACCTGCTCTGACCTGGTGTAAAGTCGGACGGCAGCCAGCACCACAAAAGGGAGCACAGCCCAGGGCCACAACCGAAGGGCAACAGATGCCATGGAGCCACTCATCATGCGGCCCGGACACCCAAGAGGGCCACAACACCCACCACCCCAGGACCCCAACCCACACCGGAACACCCCCCCCCACGGACCACCACAGACGCAGCGCAGACAAAGACAGCGGACCCCCAGGAAGCTTACCAGCCTCACAGACCCAACATCTGACAATGTCACCGTCCACTACAGGCTGAAAGTGATAAACATCCTACGCATCCTGACCATCATCGCCGAACAGGCCTACGGCACCAACACAGCGTACAACCAACATCCCACCCCACACATAGCTGCTGGCTTGGCTGCACCTGTTGGCCCCTGGGACCCCCCAACCAACACCCACCAGAGTCGGAGGAGTCTCACAGCCCGCCACATCCAAGTCCCCCACACCTGTCCTGGACATTACAATCACCCTGGCACCCCAGTCCCCATACGTACAACACAATGCGCAGGATCCGCTGGAGATCAAGCAAGGACCATACGCCCAAGCAGGATGCACGCATGTGTTGGGGGCAAAACACAACACACATGTACTACCTGTGCCCCCTGGTGACACAGCACACAATCACCGCAACAGGAAGCACACGTCTCACATCAATGTGCAGGCAATAACAGAACACCGTGGAACCCCAACAATGTCGCCTTCAAATACACAGCCAGTGTGCATGATACCTTCATCCTCCGACAGTCCATCATCAACCAGCGTTCCCAGGATGGCAACAAGGGAAATGCACAGCCCCTTGGCAATATCCAAATGAACACCCCACACACCTCAACTCCACAACCATGCAACTCACAACTCTAACAATGCACATGTCACAAAATCACATACAACAGGCACAACAACATGCCCACCCACCAAACACGACAAAACAACTTACAATGTTCACATGGGCAAGCCTTGAACATGAGCCAGCAACGGCATGGCACCACAGCCACATAATAGCCGAATGTGTGGAGAGGTGGCAACCAGGCATGTGTGAAGGATGCAGTAGAACCATGATTGGGAAAGTACACAATGTCATGGGTGGCGGAGATGTGCTGAACACACCGCAGTATGCAGAACACACCCCTATCCATGGCGACATACACCGCTGGTGTATGGAGTGTAGTGGACAGTGGACGCAACCATATCACCCCAGCCAGTGGGGGACCTCGCGGAAATGTTGCCTGTTACGCCCCCCCTAAGCGTCACCGGAGTGGGATGGCCCGGCGTACGCCACGCCAGCGTAGGGGTGTGAATAAAAAGCATGTAGGCCTGGGCGTGGTCCTCTTTTGGAAAGACCCACGTCTCTGCCAGGGCGGCGCCTCCCACCCCGCCATGAGGCCGACGCTGTCCCCGTGAGCGGAGTTGCCAGCGATGCTGTGTGCCTGCCGGACCCCGGCACGCTGGACCACGAACCCGTCAGGCCCGCCCCTGCGCAGCCAGGCCACACTTATCACCCGCTGACACCGGCGTGTGTCAAGGAGGGCCCACCACGTGCCTGCACAAGCTCCAAGCCCGAGTTCCGCGACCTTGGCAGCCACCTCAGACCATCACGGCCTCCACGACACAGGCCCGCTTTATTCCTTTCTCGTTGACGTACTCCACTGCCGCCTTAGGCCTACTCTTCGGAACAGTAGGTCCCATATGTGAAACTGTGTCCTGAGTCATGAATGGCAGTGACCCCAAATCCGGGCCAGCAGCCACAGCACCAGACCCCCCGATCAGTGAGGCATAGTCCATATGGGCATCTTGCGACACATGGTGCCACTAACCCTGTTCAACGCCAGCCGGCTACACGTGGTGCCACTAACCCTGTTCAACGCCAGCCGGCTACACGTGGTGCCACTGAACCTGAACTACGCAGGCTGGTGGGGCCATCCAACCTATGCCGGAGACACTCGTTGGATGGGCCGTGCTGACCGCTGCCTCAGGCCTACACCACGGTCAGGTAGGTCACACATTTGGAACTGAGTCTTGATTACACCATGGCAGTGAACATTATTTAAGGCAGAGAACAATTCACTATACACCCTTCGATGTGGTGGCAACAAGTCTGTGCATGGCATCACAACCACACGTGTCTGTGGGCCCATGCTGACTGCTGCCTCCGGCCTACACTGCGTTCCAGTAGGTCACAGAGTCTTGATTTGGCAATGTTGGAGTTCACATCTGTGTACCGGCATCATCGCAGACTGCATCCCCTCTCAGCACCTGTGCCACTAAGTGTGTTCCCCAACATTCATGGACACTCACTGGTCGCACATTGGTGGCGTTTGAGTTTATGGACTAGGGGCTAGTTTTCATCCTCATGTAGCTGATACCGAATTGTTGGTGAAAACGAGCGTTGCGCTTTCCACTCCTCCATTTTCTGCTTCCAGATAACATCAGACCTTCCGCATCATGCCCTGGAGGACACCTTCCACTGTTCCCCAAACCCCTCCGCAACATACACCTCGGACGTTGATGGGGACCCGCTCAGGTCGCATGGCCCATCTGACTGCACCGCAAGTCACCGTCCCGTGGCTGGGTGCCTGTGCCGGCCGCAGTGCATCCGGGGCCACTAACTCTGTGCTGCTCAGGCCTGGGACCCCTTCTTCTGAGACATTGAATGGCCTCTGTAGCGATGGTCTTGGGGTCATCAACGCCATGTGTCTGTGGCCCTGCGCTGTCCGCATCCTCCGGCCTCAACTGCAGGCCACCAGGGCCCACACAAAGCATCGAGTCTTGACCGGCCCGGACGTTGCATCACCGCAGGAGGCACACGCCACCACCGCAAAGGACCACCTCGAACCGCCATCTGCCAGAGTCGAAACGGTGGTCCTGACAGACCAACGGAGTTGCTCAGACCTGTCGTGGATGCCATCATCGGCCTGATACCCTGTCCGTTACTGATTGAGTTTTGTGCTGTTGTGAGGTTGCGCAGCAATGTCACCTCATGCAGTGGGGAAGACCTGGGACCATTATGAGGAGGATGTGTCAATTGTGTGGACGGGAGAAGGCACAGACAATGGGAGGGCAGGAGGCAACAGCCCCAAGGCAGGAATGCAGACTGGTGGTGGTAGTCAAGCTACACACCCGGATCTAATACTGGGTATTGCGCTGTGGACTGCGGACGCAACTGTCACCTCAGGCAGTGTGGGAGAACTGGGACGTTGACGAGGAAGTTGATGCAGGTGTAACACACCCCACTGCATCTGCATCAGGACTAACCCGAAGGGACACAATCCTAGCAATTTCTTCACATGAGCGCACTCTTCTCTAGTGCCCCTACCTCAGTGCACTGCAACTCACGGAACCTCCTGACTGAATATTGGGTGACCTCTGTCCTTACTCCGGATCCCTCCATGTTGCTCTGCAGTTGACTCTGTTATGCTGGTGTTTTCTGTTTCCATTACACTGGTGTCCACTGTTCAGGTTGTTGCCAGCACCAAGCACTCCGCACGGGCTGGCTTATACTCACCCCACACACATCCAGCACAGGCGTCACTGTACATGTGGGCCTGCCAATAAAGGGGCCGGGCGCACGTGCCCGTAGCCAGTTCAACATGATATGTGCATGTGTCCCTGTGGTCTTGTTGTATGCATGGGGGCCCTGGGCCCTACGACATCACATTGTGCTGTGTACAGCGGACGCAGACATGTCACCGCAGGCAGCGAGCTAGAACCTGGACATGTAGCTTTGTCGTCACCCACTCAATTCGTAATTGGAGTGGACTGTGCCATCGTACGCAGAGCCAACGTGTGTGTGTGTGACTGATATGTGCGTGCCCCTGGGCGTGGTTCTGTACTGGGTATGTGCATCTGCATGTGTCTCTATGGAAGTGTGGGTCTCCTTTGTGGGGTGTAGGTGGTCCCTGGAGGGTATTGGACACCCACGTATGTGTTCTAGTTCACATTCCATGGGTTAGGCAACACCCTCACCTGTTGGGCCACCTCCTTTTGGCGTTCTGCCACCTGGCATTGGGGTGCCATGTGTGGGTCGGTTAAGTGTCGTGAGCCAGCCGTGATTGCGGGTGCTTCAGGCTGTGCGGTCTGTTGCAGGGGCTGGGTTCTCCTCTGAGTAGCTTGTCTGCCCTGGTCCTGGTGGTGGGTTGTGTGGGATGTCCATGGGCTGTTGTAGGGCGTCGGTGTCGGGGTGTGGTGTTCGTCTCGGGCATCACTGATGGGTTGTCTGTTCTGACCTGCTGGAGGTGTTGTTTGTCCCTCTGCATTGTGAAGGGGAGGTGCATGTTGGCATTGTGTTGGCACCTTGTTCTTGTCGACATGCAGACTGTGTGACAATGTACATTGTGACTGTTTGGGCGGTGGTGGCTATTTGAGTTGGGACAGTGTACATTTGGCCTACATGGCTGATGTGGGGTTGTTGGGGTAGATATGCATCTCACAGTTCCCTGCTCTGTCCAATGTGATTGTTCTGTTTCTGCGCCTAGGCGGACCCAGTTGTGTCCCCTGTTCTGCAGTGTGGGTGTTGCACTTTGTGCCACATTGTCATGGTATGTGATGTGATTGCTATGTGTGTGTGCTGCAGTGTGCCACGGGGATGGGGGACATGTCCCTGGGTAATTGTGGGTGTGCAGTGTGCTACACCTCATTGTGCATGTGTGGCATTGTGCCCATCACCCCCCGTCCCCCCAGTCCTTGTTGAATCCTCACCCTGTTGATGTTGTGTCAGGTCCTCTCGAGCTGTGTCCATACTCCCTACTCCTTGCACCGTCTCCACACTGATGACTGTGGCCTGGGTTTCCTCCAGCTCCTCCTGTGGCGCTGGACTGCCACCTCCTGTCGCCGTTGCTGCCTTCCTGTTGGCAGCGGGTTTGTACCTGGTTTAGGTTGTCACGTCCTGCCGGCGCCTCTTGGCCTCCTGGATTGGCCTCCTGGGCACTCCGACTGCATTCCAGGTAGTCTGCTTGTGGGTCAGTTGCTGGTAGTGTTCTGTCACCTCCGTGGCGCTGGTCTTGTTTTCCTGCGGTCTGCACCCCGTCTTCCTCTCCCTTTTCTCCTTGACCTTCCCGGACCCAGTTGTTCCTTGCTGGTGGTCTGTGGGGGTTGTGGGCTTCGCGTTGGCCTCTGCGCTGGGTCAGGGTGCATCCATGTTGCTACGTGCTTTGGCTTGTTTCTGGTGTATTGTTTCTGTGGTTTTTATGGTGCAATTTCCTGCCAGACGCGTGGGATTTGCAGGCCTGAGGCAGCTTTTCGCTACTTTTTGTACCGCGATTGGCCTCATCGCATGATTTCTCGCGTTCGAGTTTCGCATTTTTTCGGCATGGCGTTGATTTTCACACTGACATTTGACGCGTTATCTGGTGACTATCGCATGCTACCGCCTTGTTGTGAATTCCACGTTGACACGGGGTTATTTTCCCGTGATAGGCTGCGTTATTGAAAGTTGCGTTACGCTACTCTTGCGGTAGTTATCACACGTTCTTATGAATATACCCCTCTGTCTCTCCTTTATGAAGGGCAGAGTTTTACAACTTTGCTATCACCTTGCATAGCCTGAAAAATTGACCCACATTTGGAATAAACTCTGCAGATAAACGGGTATACAGCAGACACTGTCACTTATGTCGTAGAACGAGGCTGAGTTTAAATAAACTCTTAATCTGACTGAGACCTTCAATTCTTTTTAAACTGTGGGAATCATCTGTTTGCTGGAGACATGGACCATTAATCCCCAAAAAATAGAGGGATTCTACGAACTTCATCATCCAGTCATCAAACTTGACAACTTTGACAGATTGCCTGAAGGGCTATCAATCTACATATCTACAGCAATGTTATCATCAGTCACTATAATACACAAGCAAAATTCTTCACTCCAAGCAATACAACGTAATTGATGTAACCTAGGAGACAAGAAGTATATCTGAATCTGCACAAGCTGGACCAGAATCACATAGTAGATATTTTCTGAGAAACCTTAGAGGATCTAATATGCTGTAAGGCAAGTCACATTTAATGACAGAAGACTGCAACCTTAAGAATTTGTGTTCACAGTCTGACAGCCTGGTTAATGCACATCTAAATGGAACAGACTCTCTTGTCAGAAAAATGAATGATCCCCCTCTCCTCTTATAATCTAACTTCTTTCCAAGCTGCTCAACCCTTTTTTAATGTATGGCTGTTGTTAGACCTGGTATCCTTGGCGTGGTTTCCCCTGACTTTTTGCCTCTACCCCCTGTATTTTTGATGCTTTGCTGGATTTTGTTTTTGCTGGCTTAGATGCTTTGGACACTGCTGATCGTTGTCAAAGTGCAAGTGCTCCCTATGGAAACTGTTATTAGGATTGGTTCTCTCTGATTGGCATATTTGATTTACTGGTAAGCCCCTAGTAATGTTCACTATGTGTGCCAGGGCCTGTAAGTCAAATGCTACTAGTGAGCCTGCAGCACTGATTGTGCCATCCACATGAGTAGCCCTGAAAAGGTATCTCAGGCCTGCCACTGCAGTGTCTGTGCGCAGTTTTAAACTGCCATGTCAACCTGGCAAGTGCACCCACTTGCCAGGCCCTAACCTTCCCTTTTCTTACATGTCAGTCACCCCTAAGGTAGGCCCTGGGCAGGGTGCAGTGTATGTGAAAGGTAGGACATGCCCTGGTGTGTGTGGTATGTCCTGTTAGTGAAATACTGCCAATTTCGTGTTTCACTATTGCAAGGCTATCTGTTCCCATAGGATAGAATGGGGAGTTTGCTTATAACATCTTGTAAGCATAACTACCCCTGGGAACAAGGTAGGAAAAAGGCGCAGATGATACCCGTAAACAGGAGAGGATCCTTAAGTCCCCCGGTGATGTCACTTTCTAGCCCCCCAATAATAATTCTTTTACCACTTGATCTGGGTATTGACACAGAGGCAAATAGTGAGATCGTTTCTTTGGTGGAAAGCGGGGATGCGGTTGCTCTACCCCTGGGGGGTGTAGAAGGCGTAGAAGGGGGAGATCTGGTAAATCACTCCTTAAGGGTTCTTGTATGGAATGTGGCTGGGATCTCCAAGCTATTGGTGGACCCAGAATCGTGCTCCTTTGCAGATTCTTTTGATGTCATCTTTTTCCAAGAAACCTGGAGCCTGCAATGTCTGCACAGAAGTGGTTTTTCCACTTATACTATTAATGCTACAAGAAAAGAGTTGGGTAGGCCCTCGGGAGGGTTAGCAGTATGGGTGAAAATTTACCTAGGGGTTAAAGTTAAACTCTTACACGTTGATTCCCAAGATATTTTAGCAATGGAGCTTACTTTTTACAGTGGACCAAAAATTAGGATGTTTAATGTTTACAATAGAGTGCTGCGGGCCCAGGAGGAAGCCAATACACTGCGCATCCTAGACCTTGCCTTGTCACACTATGCAGACAATATGCCTGTACTAGTGGTGGGTGATTTTAACTGTACATTTGAACCCCTTGTTCCGATTCCTGCAGACTTGACCGATGAGTGGGACAGAGAGTGGTAAATTCCACAGCTCGATCTTCCCTTAGTAAGGTGGTCCAAAAGAGGAGCCCAGTTGATGGCCCTCCCGATGCAGCATGATTTGAGAGCCACGAATGGAAGGACAATTTCTGACCCAAATGGGGATCCTACTTTCAATAGGCAAGGTCATGAAAGCAGGATAGATTACTGCCTGGTATCCCTCAACCTTTGGGACTCAGTCAAAGATATGGCAGTGGTTAAAAGGGCTGACAGCGACCACAATGCCCTAGCACTTACTCTCATCAAGCAGGGTACTGTTGAGTCTGCTAAAAGGGGATGCCCAGACCTAGGTACTCTGACAATTACTAATAATCAGAGGGCAATTAGATGGTACTGGGTGGGGACTGGATGGAGGCTCATCCGGGGGTCTTAGACGTGGCCAAGAGTAAGGCCCGTCTGTTATTGGAGGAAACAGCCAGTTCCACCTTTCACAATGTTGTGGAGCTATTGGGCCCTAGACACAAGTTCCTATACAATGAGATAAGGGAATTGCTAGGTCAATTGCGCAACCTCCAAAAGAAGGTTAGTATTAGTATATACCAGAGGTCAGCTCAGCAGGGTGCCTGGTATAATAAGGATTGTAGGCTTCATAAGGAGGCGCTTATAAGGGCAGTTAAGCAAAAATCACGTACTGAGACAGCAGCCTGCAGAGTTAAGTATAAGCGGGTGATTGAATCTGCGAAGAAGGTGTGGAAGGTCTCCCTGTGGTCTGCCTTACAAAATGCACTTTCAGCCAAAGATTCGAAGAGCTTTTGGAGTATAGCAGCGTACTGGCTTAAGGGGAACGGGATAGCCCTAGAATACACAGTTGAGCCAGAGGAGTGGGAGGCATATTTTGGCACCCTTTGAGTCAAGGGATGCCATAGCCGAGGAAGTACCTCAGGGTCAAGGCCAGGGGCCCTTCAATGAGGGTGGAGGCCTTTCTTTTTCTATTGAAGAAACGCAAGTAGCAATTCACTCATGCATCCCGGCCCGTGCCCCCAGACTAGACAGAATCCCCAATGATCTTTATAAGGAGGATATAGTACTCTGGGGATCCTATATAAATCTTCTGACTAACTCAGTCCTCAAAGGTACTCCCATCCCTCCCTCGTGGAAGAATGCAGGGGTCGTCGCCATCTACAAAAAGGGGGACAGAGCGAGGCCAGCCATTTACAGGCCCATTAGTCTTATCGATTCCCTGCAGAATATCTTTTGTAAGCAAATATTAGGTCGGATACAGGACTGGATTTTAGAGTCCAGTATCCTGAGTGATCTCCAAGCAGGTTTTCGAGCTAAAATAAGCACCTTGGATCAAACCTTCCCCCTCTTGTGTATCCACTGGAAGGAAGTGCAAGTCAAGGGAGGAAAGCTCTATGTGGCTTTCGTTGACCTACGGTCTGCCTTTGACGTTGTTCCACGTGCAAGTCTTTGGAGGGTTTTAAAGGAGCAGGGCATACCAAGGAATCTTTTAGACATCTTAATTAGACTACATTCATCAAACATAGCACAGGTGAGGTGGGGCGAGAACAACCAAGTCACAGATCCCTTCCCAGTCCATTGTGGAGTAAGGCAGGGCTGTGTTCTAGCCCCCACACGTTTTATTCTTTTTATTAATGATGTTGTCAATTTTATAGACAGAGACGGGTGCGATGCCCCAAAAATTGGCAAAAAAAGAGTGCCCGCTCTTGTTTTTGCCGATGATACACTTTTAATTTCAAAATCACTGCAGGTATTGCAGCAGTTTTTAAATGATTTTATTAAGTTCTGTGACGGGCGAGGGCTGGTGCTAAATGAATCCAAAACCAAATACATGATTTTTAGAAAAGGAGTGGCTAACCCTACTAAAAGACTTGTGCTAGCTGGCAATACCAATCTGGAGCGAGTTGATGCCTTTGACTATTTAGTCATTCGCCTGACACCATCAATTAATTGGGCAGCACATATCGAGAAAGTTAAAATGCAACTTATACATCAGACTGCCAATATCACTAAAATACACAGGAAAACACTGTCAAGACAACTTGCACCCGCTCTGGAAATTTATAATACAAAGGTATTAGGTGGGGCCCTCTATGGAGCCGAACTGTGGGGCATTGGAATGACAAATTGTTTGTCCACAACTGAGAATCGATTTCTTAGATCCTTGGTAGGTCTACCTGCTAGTACCAATCTGGTGCTCCTATACCTGGATCTTGCGCAAAGGCAGCTAGCAGACAAACTAAGCTATAAGCTCCTTATGTTTTGGCACAGGCTGTGGACGAACTCTTGCCATACAGGGAGCCACTTTTTGAGTTATTGAAGTCTCCATCAATAATCTCGATCCCCTGGTTTAGAACATTAAAGGAGTTACTGGGGAGGCTTGGGATGGAGGGTTTTTGGACTGACCCAGATAGTCTGGTAACTATATCTCGAACGAGCCTGAAAGAAAAGTTCTGGGAAGTAACATCATTGCAAGTCTTGGCAAAAGCAGAGGGCCGCTTGACTACTGAATTTTTAAACTTTAAACCTGTTCCCTGCTTCGAGGACACATTAGACAAAATTGTCCCCCATTTGGCTCGTAAATTATTCTTTCAGTTTCGCTATTAGACTATACCTACGAAACTTTTTAGCAAAAAGTGGTGCAATGATGTCCCTATTGATGATCTCTGTCCTGCTTGTAATGCTAGTCCCGAATCCATTGTGCACTTGCTATTCTTCTGCCCCAACTACAAATTTCTCAGGAAAAAATGGATAATACCACTTCGTAAACTAGTTGGCCCCGGCCACTACCTAGAAGTGTTAACAATTTTGAGTACTGATACACGCAGAGTTGTGGTCTTTGGCCTGTCCAGATATTGGCAGGCACTGTGGATAAAGCGTTTTAAATGCATTCTATGACGCACTGCACTTTTTGAATTTATGTGATTTTAAATCTATTATCATGGAGATGATATTTGATCTGTCTAAAAATGTTGACATTCACTGTGGATTTAGCGCATGAAAAGCACTTTGTGATGCATCCCGTTTTTTAATTCATGTGATTTTATATCAATTTTTATAGAAGATGATCTTATTTATTTATGTCCACCCATTTGCTTCTTTCTATTGTATAATGTATGTGCTGTGTACTTTTATGATCCCTTGTGATCGAAATAAAGTAATGATGATGATGGTTGAAAAATAAAGTTTAGTATGCCTGGACGCAGAATGTTAAAATGCATCTTTTAGTAAGGGTGATTTTTGCATTCTTTGTTTGAAAATACCACTTTTAGAAAGTAGGTATTTTCTTGCTTAGCCAGCCAGTGTGCCTCTGCTAGGATGTGTATTGACTGTCTGGATTTGGAGTGACAGGGGCTGGGGATGTGCAGTGGCTCCAGAGAGTCTGGATGAGTCAGAGCTGGGCTGAATAGACCTGGGCTGCATTTAGTGTAGGGGGAGGAGATTTCCTTTCACCTGAATGGGCCTGGTCTGCTTTCCACAATGGTGTTTCCACCTCCTGCCAGGAAGCTGCACCAGAGAGGACAGAACTGGTTTTAACTGGGCACAGGGCTTCTCTGCCACCAGAGAACAAAGGGTTTTTCTGTATAAATATTGGGGCCCAGACCCCAGAACTTTAGATCATCCCTGGAATTCAAGAGGACCTTTTGCCAAGGAGAAGAGCTGGAGAGACTGAGGAGGAGTGCTGCCCCTTTGCTGTGTGATGTGTGGGGCTGGCCTGCAATTGCTGTTTCTGCCAAGGAAAGGAGAAGGACTTTGCTGTGTGCTGTATCCCCTGCTTGAAGGAGATCTCCAAGGGCCTGTCTGTGCTGGCCTCCTGTTCTGAAGTCTCAGGGACACAAAGACTTCACCCCCAGCTCCCCTGAACTTTGCTGCTATGGGTTCTGATGTGCCAAGAGGTGCCTGTGCCAGTTTTGGACCTCTGGAGGTTGTTGCTGCTGTTTGGGAGCTGGAAGAAAGAAGAAACTTGAAGAACTGCAAAAATCGACGCATCGCTCTTCTTGCAGCTGTTTTTCTGACGCATCTCCACTGCGCGAGAAGAAATTCCACGCATCGCCGTGCCACTGCGAAGACTGATGGAGCGCCTGTCGCCGCTGCAAGAATTAACACATCGAGGGATCGCTGCTGAAGAAAACCGACGCAGAGCTGCTCCCGCATCGATCACAGATGCATCCCGGATTTAAACGCATCGTCTCTGTGCGGCAAGTTTTCTTGATGCATCACCTGTGGACCGGAACTGTCACGAAGAATCAACGCATCACTCCCAATACTGACCGGAATCGATGTAACCCTTCCGTGCAGTGGGACTGTCGCATTACCTCCTCAAGGTCTCAGGAGTTGACGCATCTCTTTGTTTCCGACTGCAGCTGTTTGGCCTTGTGAATTTTAATGCAACTACAGGTACTTTGAGTAAAAGTTACGAATCCATAATTTTCTATGGTACAAGTTCTTGAAACCTTTTGAAAGTCTGTGTATGTTGGATTTTTGTCAGTCAGTCAGTCAAAAAAACTTTATTCGATTCAAGAATCATCAAAGTATACAAAACAAATCTTTATCTATATTAATAATTTCATGATCCTATTACAAGTGTTAAAAGGTGTCAGTTGCAGAAGGATAAGGGTAAAATATGTATACATTTTAGTCTTTCTCCTGTTAACCGTCACCCCATTTACAACAAAATTACTTAAAATTCATGCTGATACAGTACAAGGATAACTATTCTATTGTCACACGCAGCACCCATTTAAATTTCACTTGGTCCCTGAGTTAAAAAATGGTTCAGTCTAAAATCGTAACTAATTAAAACACATATAAAAGTCTAAAAGTCAATATTTTATAAAATGTTTTAACATTTTTTAAAATTTAAGCCCTTTCCATATCTTATGTGGCTGGCAGCCAACAAAAATTTGCTAACACCAAATACAATAAGTTGGCTGCTGTTCGATTGTAATATTCTAAACGGCTCCAAATAGCTCCTGATGTTCAAACTTCTGCACAATGGCTTAATCCACTTGCATCTAGGAGTAGTTTAAGCTGCGCAGAAGAATAGGACATGTACAATGTCCTCATTAACACCTAGTGTACACAGTGAGCATTTAGGGTCATTGGCCGTCACCCGAGAATTTGACCATTTAGCTGTAAAAACATTAACTTGTAATGTTCCATACCTAAATTTCATGTAAAGTGACTTAGCCAATTGCGGATAAATCTCATCGAGAAAGGGCTCAAAAATCTGAATCAATTTAAAAGACAAAAAATGGGTAGTCAATCTCCCCAACTCAGGATTTAAAGTGACTTTGTGCAGTATAAATTCCCAGTATATAGACCTAATCTCTCTCTTCGAGTTCATAGTAATCAAACTCGGAGATACCCAATAGCGGTTCATCCCCAAGTCGGTGAGCCATTTACGGATATGGACCAACCAGGGAAAGGTAATGAATTCATCTAGATGCAATAACTCCCTCAAAGTCTGCCTATAGATCTCTAATTCCTTGGTTGTCCATATCCTAATCCAATAGGCCAGTAACCTCCATACTGCTAGATGTCCCAGTCTTTTTAGCCCAATATCATGTGTAAGAGGGATCATCGGGGTGTTTTTGGGCAGCCGAGTAAACATTCTAATGATTTTGTTTTCTCCAATGGTAAGGGGCTGGAGATTTTCTCCTCCCCATAACTCAGATCCATAGAGTGTTGCCGATTGGGCTCTAGCTTTGTATACTTCTAGTGCGGGAGTAATGGCCTTTGATAAGGTGGCGTGTTGTTTCTTTGCTATGGGAATGGAGTTCTGCATTAGGATTATACTTGACTTTTTTATTTGCGATTTCCAGGTAAGTTTTGAGTCGATTGTAACACCTAGATATACAAAGCTGGAAACACATTCCAAGAGAACCCCATTCAATACTAGTCTTCTCTGGAAGTTTTTATGAGGGTTGATAGCCATATATTTGGTTTTATTGGGATTTATCTCAAGACCCATTGTCTTGCAGTAGTTGTCTAGGCTATCAAGTAAGTTTTGGAGACCCCTTGGTGTTTGTGACAGCAATATTGTGTCATCTGCAAAGGTAAGGGCACAAATATGTGTACCTCCAAGCTTGGGGGCGTCGTGTGGGGCTGAATACAAGTGTGTTACCATATCATTTACATATAATAAAAACAGAGTTGGCGCCAGGACGCAGCCCTGGCGCACACCTCTCTTAATGGGAATTTCCTCCGTCAGCTCCCCTCCTTGGCCCCAGCGCACCTTTGCAAAGTTGCCGTCATGGAGTCTGATAATCTGATCTAAGATCTTCTCTGGGACTCCCTGGCTCCGTAATGATTTCCATAAAAGATCTCTAGGAATAGAGTCAAAATCTGCCTTCAAATCAATGAAGGCAACATATAAATGTCCGTGTTTTATCTTGGTGTACTTCCAAGCTATACTCAAGAGTCGGAATACTTGGTCGATTGTATTTATTCTCTTTCTAAATCCAGCCTGGCAGGTTGAAAGAATATCATTTTCTTCTATCCAAGCATTCAACTTGGCCAGAATTTGTTTAGCATAGACCTTTTGTGTAATGTCTATCAGGCTTATAGGCCTGTAGTTCGCTGGGTCGTCCCTACTACCCTTTTTGTGAATAGGGATGATCTCAGCCCCCTTCCAGGTTTCCGGGATAGGCTCTCCTCTAGCTATTGCATTGCATAATTGGTTCATATATGGAGCCCAAACATCTGGTGCGTGTTTCAGAAGGTCCCCAGGAATTTTGTCTGGGCCAGGCGCTTTTGCTGACTTTAAACTATCTATAGCTGTCCTGGTGTCCTTCAAACTAAATTCACGGTATGTAGTATATACTTCTGTCGAGGATACCTCAGTGAGAGCTTCTAGATCAGAGTCTAATACAACTGATGCAGCATACAACGTGGAAAAGTGTTTGCACCATGTACCGGGATCCAAAAAAAGGGTCAGTAGTCACCTTATTCGCTTTGTTTCCTTGTGCTAATAGGCTCCAAAATTTGGATTGATCTCTAGCTTTTGCAGCTACAATGAGGTCACTCCAGCTAGCATCCTCCCAGCCCCTCATGGCATTCATTCTTGCTTTTTTATAATTAGATCTTTCAAATCTAATCTGGATTACATTTTTAGATTTTAAAGCAGCATGCAGTCTGCATTTGGCATTAGCACATTCCTTATTAAACCATAAATTCAAGGCTTCAGGTCTCAACCTTGGTTTATCATTGTTCTTCGAGATCTTAGTTAATTGTGTTTTTATGTTCTCAGACATTTTTAAATGGATTTGGGTGAACTGTCTAGTTCCCGGACATGATTCTACATAGTCCATTAGTAACTCACTAAAATTATTATATATATATTAGTGAGAGGCTCAACCTGATCTAATATTGTTGGCCATTTAACAGTTCTCTGGTTATTGCTTACTATTGGAAACCTAACTTCTTCTCTTCCGCTTGTTAGATTCTGTGAATGCTTAGCAAGCCAGCTCCCCTCTAAATCTAGGCATAATGGGAAATGATCACTTTCACATCTTTTATCAACCCTAAAGTCTTGAATGTGGTTCCAGTGCGCTGTGCTTACCATCATGTAGTCTGTGCAGGAGGTGGCATTTCCTCTAGTGAAAGTATTTGAGCGCTCAATATCAGAAGGAAACCGCCCATTGCATGCTCTTAACCCTCTTTCTATAGTAAACTGCAACACTTGTGTTGTAGACATAGAGCATGCCACCTTCTTGTTTATTGCAAGCAGAGGAATTCCCCTAGCCTCGTCTTCCTCATGGAAGATTGTGTCCATTCCAATCATCGGTTCGTAGCAGCAATTAAAATCGCCGCCCACAAGAACTGCTCCATGTGGCTCAATACTGTCAAGCACTTCCTCAAGTTGGTGGATACCCGGTGCTTCATTTGTGCACCCTCTTGGTCTTAGATATATGTTAAATAAATGTGTCAATGTTCCCTTGGAAGATCTTAACTTTAGTGCTAATATGTCCTTAGAGCTAGAATTCACAATCTCTATGATAGTGTTTAAAATGATTTTAACCCAGATAATCAACCCCCCGACGATCTACCTTTCTTTGATGGAATGGCCCCTATATAGAAAGTTCTATATCCTAGTTTATGTAAGGGCTCAACCGCCCATGTTTCCTGAAATAAACACAGGTCAAAGGTGTTAACATAGGCCTGCCAGTCGGGATCAGGAAGTTTATGGCGTAGCCCCGTAACATTCCAGGACAGTAACTTTAACGATTTTGGAACTAAATCAGGAGATAACCTGTCTGAAATTCTATTTAGGGAATTCAATCTATTATTATCAACATTCATTGAAGGTGTTAACAAGTCTTGTTGATAGTTCTTACACAACTCTACATCATGTAGAACAGGGGAATCTTTCTCTGGGCTCAGAAGTCTCAAATTTATATCATTGCATAAGTTGCCCTTTGATGGAACCCCTCTAGGCCCTACGTATAGTCAGTCAACGGATTCTAAGCTCTGTGTCCCTTCCATTGATGTTAGAGGACAATTTTCCCCCACTACTGGTGTTTTTGTTAATCTAAAATAAATTTTTGTATCAAAAAGTGAATGTGACCTTAAATTCATAGTTATTAAATGATCTACAATAGTTTTAGTGCAGAAAGTTAATTTTATGTCATCCAGGTTCCTGTATTCTTTTCTGAAGCGTTCTGCTTTTAAGATATCGGATCTAATTATAGAGCGGCATTGACGTTTATTTCTAATCCAGTGGGTAACTTTGTTTATTAGGGACTCCTCATCCTCTCTAGCTTCGTTGCTTAAGCTTGGGACGTTTGTAAGGAAAATGCTATAAGGGTTTTCTCTAGAGTTCCTTGTATCTTGCGATGAAGAGGAAGATTCCCTTTGACATTGGCTATGACTACCTCCAGGCCCCCGATCTACACTGAACGTCTGGCGCAACACTTCCTCTCCTCTAGAAATTGGGCCACTGTGTACATTAGTCTTAAAAGAATTGCTGTTAGATGCCTCTGGTCCCAAGGACCGGGGCATTCTGGGCCGGGTATCCAGACCGCGGTATTTAGTTGTAGTTATTAACAGGTGGGGGTTGACGAGAGTTATTACAGGCAGGAGAGTTCCTATTGTTGACCGCAACCATTGTGGCTGAGCTAAGAAGTGAACTAGGCGGACGCATATCCATTTCCCCTGATATCTGATTACAGGGAACTTGCCCCATTTTACATTTGCTGTTCCCTTGATTTTTGTATACAGTAGGTGTAGATCGTTGTGAGCGATGACCAGCTATTTCCTTAAGGGTTTTTATCTTGTCATGTATGATATCTAGTCTCTAATGTAAATTTACTATGAGAACATAGATGTCTACACTCTCAGTCTGGGTCTCAGTGTCCCTAGTACTGGTTTTCATATGGGGAACATCATGAGTTTGTATTACCTGGTCTTCCTCATGCCAGGTTTCTAGCAGCAAATATCTATTGGAGCATGGTATTGTCGGGACCTCGTGGTTCAGTGGACTAACTCGATCGAGCGTCTCAATCCCCCGCAAGCTGATGGTAGGGCTGCCCATCTTGTCCTGGCTTAGCATCGGGGGGGATGATAAAGTATGTGTGTTATTCTCACTGTTAGCACCATGAACTATAACAGGGTCAATTCTAGACCTGGCAGTAATTGACTTACTCTTTTTGTTGTAGTAAGAAGATATCTTTCTGGTACCATTAGATGATAAATCCCTCCCGCCTGCTAATATTGTTTCCACTTCTTCTATTAAGTCATCTATTGCTGTTAGGGTACAATTGTCAGCTGCTGACTTAGCTGACTTACTGAGTTTTGCTAACTTCTTCTTTCCTGTTGCGGCCTCTACTGCCTTTCTCTTGCCCATTGTCACTACAGTCTACCTCTAAGATCACAGATAATCTCCACCTCCAATTATACTCCTTAATCAATAAACCTTTATTAGGAGTATACACTCTTACGTTAGACTCACCTATAAGACCTGGACCAAAAATACATTTGGCAAAACCCACCCAGCAATAATCAAATATTAATGTCAAGACGTTTTCTGTATAGTCAAAGCATTTAAATTAAAACAGTAGTCCAATGGTGCTGCCAATCCAGTTGGTACCCCAGATAATGACAACCCCTGGACCAGTTGCTAAACTCAGGGGAATCTTCAAAACTGAGCCAATTGACACTTAAAGTTTAAACGAAAAAGTACTGTGTGCCTAACTTCAAAGTTTGCAATTGCAAAAAGGCTCAAATAAAATAAAAAGGGCACTTCCACATCTTTTGTCAAGGAGGCAACTATGTCAATTTTGTAACAACCGTTAAAGGTTTGTGCGACTAGAAGGTGTACTGGGCTAGTACAGAGTATTAAGTTCGACGATTGTCCACAGGGAGCTGCGGGTAGGTATATTACACAGTCTTACCAGAGTTCCAGGGTAGTGGCATTGTGATGATCAAATCGAAAGGGGGGAGGCCCAGCCCTGCCGCCTCCTGTCACTGACGGGCACAGACGGGCCCGCCCTTGGCCCGGGCACGCCCGCGCGTGTCCCGCGCTGCGGGAGCCCTGAGCAGGCTTTATGCGCCTCCTTGCGCGTCTGGATGCTGGTGGACGTGCCTGGTCCTGAGCTTGCTGGGAGGTGTAGTCACCTACCTCCCAGCTGCGTCGATGATGGTGAGTGATGCAGCGTTGGGGAGCGAGCACACGGGCTCTGCTGGCAGCTCCTGGGCTCCCCTGTGTCTCCCTTGTGCACTTGCCGGTAAAGGTGAAGAAGGGCTCCCGCGCTGTGGGAACCCTGAACAGGCTTTATGCGCCTCCTTGCGCATCTGGATGCTGGTGGACGTGCCTGGTGCTGAGCTTGCTGGGAGGTGTAGTCACCTACCTCCCAGCTGCGTCGATGATGGCGAGTGATGCAGCGTTGGGGAGCGAGCACACAGGCTCTGCTGGCAGCTCCTGGGCTCCCCTGTGTCTCCCTTGCGCACTTGCCGGTAAAGGTGAAGAAGGGCTTCCGCGCTGCGGGAACCCTGAGCAGGCTTTATGCGCCTCCTTGCCCGTCTGGATGCTGGTGGACGTGCCTGGTGCTGAGCTTGCTGGGAGGTGTAGTCACCTACCTCCCAGCTGCGTCCATGATGGCGAGTGATGCAACGTTGGGGAGCGAGCACACAGGCTCTGCTGGCAGCTCCTGGGATCCCCTGTGTCTCCCTTGCGCATTTGCCGGTAAAGGTGAAGAAGGGCTCCCTGGATTTTTGTCGTTTTGGTCTTGTTAAGTTTAGATAAAGATATTTTATTTTTCTAAACTGGTTTGGTGTCCATTTGTGGTGTTTTCACTGTGTTACTCTGAGTGTTGGTACAAATCCTTTACACATTGCCTTTGGGATATGCCTGTCTGCTCGTGCCGAGCTACCAAGGGGGTGAGCAGGGGTTATCTAAATTGTGTATCCCCATTACCCTGACTAGAAGCAAGGGTCCCTATTTGGACAAAGGTACCTACCTCTGCCAACTAAATACCCCCATTTCTAATAGCTGTGTATTGACCCTAGATTATATTTTTACTACTGAGCTGCTCAGTTGTGTCTCTAAGAACCCTATTATTATCCACCTTATGATTAGTTAAAGGTCGTAGAAACTTCATATGGAGTAAAATCTCACTTGTTTAGCAAATTACCAACACTTTGCTTTTAAGAAACAGAGGTATTTGGCAAATTCAAGGAAGATAAACATTCAATCTAAAACCAACCTGAACTAGCAGGTTTAATATTTAAACAAGTAGAAGAAAGCTCCTGCTCAAATTAAACAAAGTCAAACAGAAATGCAGGCTTTAAAACTAGCTAACCCATGGTACACCCTCACAGTTTTAAAGTGCAACTCTGCACTTAGAATTAGACAAGGAACCTATAAAAATAGACAAAAAAATAAGGTGCCAGAGGTCTATTGAAAAAAAATACATAAGAAAGATGTTTTGAACAACTAGAAAACTTCAAATACTTTGAAGATCAGTGTCAGCTTTTATACTTTTTGTTGGGACATAACAACCAGGCAAAATTCAGGCAGCACATTACCTCTCTACCCAATAAGACATGCTATGTAGGGAATTGCATCCCACAAGCTAAATGGGTAGTGCATATACAAGGACTCTATACAACATCGGAAACAACCGCACAGGATGCATCAGATAACCAAGATAGTAACGAGAATTTGATCACTGTCAATCAAAAGTGTAATAAAATCGATAAGAGGAGACAGTGCCCCGGGACCTACTGGCTTACCGAGGTCTCTCTTGAAAGCAGACACAGATGTTTGGGCTAACTGGTTAACACCATTATATCAATCTTCTTTTGAATGCACAAGTGCCCCAAACATGGCGTAGGTCAATTTTACACCCAATTTAGAAGAAGAGTAATATTACCTATCCAGCTAATTTCCAGGTGATAGCCTTATTAGATGTAAATGCAAAAGCATCTGGCAGAATTCTATAAGTATCATTTACAAATAGGAAGAGATAACCCCTTCAAGTTTGGTGTCTCTTAAATCACAATTTAAAGTACTAACTTTTGGTGAAGTCGAATTTTAAATTGCAATTCTGAAAATGCCACTTTTAGAAAGTTGGTATTTTCTTGCCTGAGCCATTTGGTGCCTGCAGCTTGTCTCTGATCACATGACTTGGCGCAGTTGGACTTTGTGTGTTCCTCCTAGACAGCCACACACAATGGGGAGCTTAGGTGTGACTGAATGGGTTATCCCTGGCAGGATGGGAGGGAGGAGCTGGGCACAACCCTACTTACACTTGAATAGGTTGTGTCCTGCCTCCACACAAAGGGCCTAACACCTCTGCATTGTCACTTTAGCCGGCTTGGAGCCAAGGCAGGGGAGGGAGGGAATATCATGTACTTCAAAACCACTGCCTAGAAGCTTCTCTCACCTTCCAGAACCAGGGCACCAGTGTATCAAAAAAGGACCTCAGACACCAACACTTCAGTATACTTCTGGACCTCTGGATACTCTGCCAGGAAGAAGGACGGCAGTGCTGCTACAAGGACTGCCACTCTGCTGAACTGCTACTCTGAAGGAGCTGCTGCCCTGTTGTGCTGACCTGCTGCCCTCTTTCCTGGGGAGGAAGAACTGGATCTGCAACCCATCTTGAACCCAGGACCCGAGAGTGACTCAAAGGGCTAGTCTGCTGGCCTCCTGACTTGAGCCTCAGGGACAGAAAAGGCTTTCCTATAGCTCCTGGACCTATCACCAGCAAGATCCTGACCCCCAAATGGTGTCCCTAAGTTCCTGGACCCTTAGTGTGGCTCAGTGACCTACTAAACAAGCTTTTGGGGTCTTCACGACTGCAAATGGCCCATTCGCACCAGAACCGCACCACTCGCACCAAAAATCAACTTGAGTCGCAGCCAGCCTATCTCTTTGCACAGCAAGCATCAATTACTGTGGAGGATCCCCAATGCAAGGCTTCCGCCTGCCCTTCCACGACACCCAGCCTGCTCCTCGCGCTATGCCTGCCACCGCCAGCAACGCTCTTCTTGCTGTCTGTAGCCATCTCCAATGCGAACGGGACACTTGGCACAAAACTTGGGAAGGTAAACCTTCAGTGGGTCTAATCTGGGATTGAATCCGACCCAAGCTCCATCAGGCTCATCCAGAACTTTTGAATATGATCCAGTCCAGAAGGACCAGATAACAACAGTTGGCACTTTACTCTTTTAGGCACTATATTGCAATTCATCCATTAAAAATTAATTAGTACGGATCTACTGATTGGATTTTTGTCATTTTGGTCTAGTTTTATTTCGATACGATACAATACAATAAACTTTATTTCGGCCACTAGGACCATAAAAGTACACATAAAATCATACAATACCAATGATATAAAACATACAGTAGTAAAAATATAATAAGATTTAGAATAGGGACCTTCCCTTTGAAGTAGTATTTAAAAAGATCATAATAATATTGCTATTAAAAAAAAAGTTACAACTTCTGAGTACCAGCTACAATGAAGTGGAATATCAACTTCATTATGAAGAAGATAGAAGCTTTCTACGTAATATCCACATAGCCCCACTTGCTAATGGCTGACCACTTGCGCCCCGTGATTGTCGAGCAGTTCAAAGGTGGAACTAAAATCACCTGCTACTATGAGGTGTTGGTTATCGATAATTGGTCAAGTAAACCCTCTAGTGCTTGAATTGTAGTAGAGTGGGCCCCTCCTCTGCTCCCTCTTTCGTAGATGTTAATAAGTGTAATGTTCAGCTTTTTATGGCTTTGTAATTAAATAGCCAAAACATCAAAAGCCTCAAAAGGGACCTGTCGTATGACACATTGGAGAGAGTTCCTAACCCAGATGGTCTACCTCACTGATTAGAAATAGCAGGACTATAATAATTAAGAAAACCTGGGTTATGGATTGGATCAGTGGCTGGAATGTTGGCGCCCTCTAAATCAGTTCCTCTGGATTCCTCAGGAAGTCAATCATTACAGTTAAGGGTTGAAACACTAGAGTCAGTGGTTAACATTTCTTGTGTTATCGTGTTTTTAAATTGGATGTTAAAGCTACCAGGAAGGGATGTCCTATGATGTAAATCAACAAGGTTATTAGCCAGGTCATAAGTAGGTAAGGTTAAATTGAGATTATCAAAAGCTGCCTTTTTACGCTGAGAATATCATCCCGAATGAGAGAACGACAACCCTCAGCATGACCCCATGAATCCAGTGCATCATCTTATTTTTAAGAATGTCTTGTGAGTGGTGGGACAATTTAGGGACATTAGTCATTGTGATATAACCCTGAGCTCGATGTTTGTTATTATCAGTTTGGGGGTTTATTTTTACGTATTCATTGCTATGTATACTCCTAGAATCATTCTCATGGGTGTAGTACTGCCGCTTGGCACAATAAAGAGTACTCCAATCACTTGTGTGGCCATTGTGTCCCTTTGGTAGAGGTCCAATATCCCCACTTATAGACCTTGTTAATGAGCTGGGTGTTGGGAGGCATTTAACGGGTCATGGCTGTAGAGAAGTTGTGTTTAAGGAGTCGAATGTGAATCTGGAGTTTGTTTGGGTAAAAGAATCATCTGATATCCTAGAAGACTCTACAAGTTGACTTACAGTTGACGTTAGGGTTGTTACCATGGATTTTAATGCCATAACCCCCTCCTTTAAAGATGCAATGAGGGTAACCAAGAAGGTCTCGTTTGAATCAGTACGCCTTCCTCCTACTGGCTCATTTTTTTCTGCCATACATTTGATGTTACATTGTTTATTGCCAACTCCTCCACCTCCTGGGGCTCACATAAAGGGTCAAAATGATTACTGCAATGGAAAACATCAGATTGTGCATCAGTGGTAAGATTGGTAAGATGAGCAGGTTGGAGAGCTGGAGAAGGGATAACCGTGGGGAAAATAGAATGTGAAAGAAGCAATCCTTCTGTAAAGTTTTCACATCTCTCTTTTCTAGTTTTTCATCTAAGGAACATGCTTGGTACTCTATGTTGGTTTGCCATAGGGGCGAGAGGTGAGAATGTGAAGCTCTATTGGGAGGCAGAGTGGGATTTGGGGTCAATAACTGCTCACATTCTACCAATGAAGTATCAACCCTGTCATAAACGCTTTTTTCAGCTACAGGTTTCAGAGTTTTCCTAGACTTTTGTGATTTTACTACCCCTGCTCCCCCTCCGTAGCCTTGCGCTTTACCATATTTCAGATGATCAGTAATATTAGCAGTCTAGTCTAACTAGTTTGAACTTAACTGTCTGAGTACTCTGGAATCACCATATAAAATACATTTGATGACAGTACCTCCAGGCGCAAGGAGGGAACTCCGAGTCTGAGTCCCTAATTCCAGCAGTGGCCGCTGTCAATGGTGTTTCGCTCCCCAACAACTCCCAAACGCTGCACGGTCATGACCCCTCTGGCCTCACAAGTTGGCACCTCCAGGCATGAGGAAGACTGGGGCTCCAAGTCCCTAATTCCAGCAATGGCCACTGTTGATGGTGTTACGGAGAGGAACGGGTCCACAATCCACCAGCAGCACATACCTCAGCTTTGAGAAGAGACCTCTGTAGCAGGTTCGGAGGGCTGCCAGGGGTGAGAACAAGTCCCAGTTCATATGGTGGCCCTTGTGTGGTGATCAACAGTCGTGGAGCGCTAGGCTGAGGCCAGGGAATTCAGTCGCCATAAAACATAAGGCTGCCAGGGCCTCACTGGGCACCGGAAGCTCTGTTGCGGCCCTCAATGCCCCCACATGAGAACCCCTGGGTTCAAGCCAAAAATCTGCAACTCTGAAGGCCAGGTGGGTGGTAGGTGGCCGTCGTGCTGCAGCAGTCGGGAAATCACACGTCGCACGGAAGAGGCATCGACTACAGCCAGGACTCATAGGTCAGTCAGGCGAAGCATCCACTAGCCAATAGTTGGCTCAGTAATCGATGCAGGCAAGGCCGCGGTGGGGAGCCCCAGACCGCCTCGAGACGCCTACAGCCACACAAATTTGAACATCGGCCACCCCTCAGTCTTTCTCACTCTCAGGCCAGACGCCGCAGGCGCATCCGTCGCACAAGTCAGGCTGTCCACAAAGTGCGGCTCCGGGTGTCAGCTCTCAATGGTGTTTCCAGCTCCAGTCACCCTGCAGCAGTTCTGCCCCATAGGTCCCGACAGCACTCGTTTTATATCTTAAATTCTGCTCTGTTTTTCTAACCTGGTATGGGATCACTTTGTGTGTGTTTTCACTGTTTTACTGTTTGAGGTGTTGTACAAATAATTTACACATTGCCTCTAAGTTAAGCTTGAATGCTCTGTTCCAAGCTAGCAGGGGCTGAGCAACAGTTACTTTGGGTTTTGCTTGTGCCTTACCCTGACTAGGATTGTGGTTGCTGATTGATCAGGGATCACACCTCTTTCAACCAGTAACCCATTTTCTAATAGTATAGAATAATTGTGCAAGCTTTTTTAATTCTGTCCTTAGGAGCAGGGACATCAGAGAATTTGCATCTAATTTGCATTTTTTTGTAATGTCCAGCGGTAAGAGTATGGTTTATGAGATAATTGTTTTGGTGTAAGGAGTGATAGCGGAATACACAGCACACTGTGGCACGGATTTACAAAGACTTTATGTTGGGTTTGTTGTACTTTTTTAATGCAGACCCGACTCAAATTCTACAGGTGGAAATTGCAATCCAACACAAATAGTAATTTGCATTGGATTGTAAACCAAAGTAATGCAACACAGTGCAATGCGCTGCCTTGCATTACTTTGTGCCATGGGGGCATTCCATGGGTGGTGCATGGGGGTTCCTATGCAGCCACCGATGAATTTTGATGCACATCCCTATCTACAAAGAATTGTAGGCAAGGATTTCCTCCAAAATCCTGTACCTCCTTAAGCCAGGCGTACCAAATGTTTTCATTTCTTCTTGTGTTTCCTACTTGTATATGTACTGCATTGCACAGCACATATACAAAGACGCAATGCTTTAAAGTATAGTTTATATACAGGAAAGGATCCCTTACTGGACAAAAACTATGCTGGCCATAGCATAGAACTGCTCAACTCCATACGAGGTATGGCACAGTTCTGCTCTCTTGTTCACAAAATGCAGCACAACAACTTTAGTTGCTGCGCTGCTTTGCATGAGCCATTTGTAAATCTGGCCCTGGATCTATTGCTGTGGTTGTGTAGCTGTTCATATGCATTTTGAGGTGTGATATTTCAATACATTGGATGAGGGATTAGGAAGTGGATGGGATTTAATCAACAGGTGCAGCTGGTAGACTAGCCTAGCCAGGCTTCATTTTCTACTTCTATGATGCATCTTCAAACAACTCAGTATTGGTATGTGAAGCGTTTGCCTAGCAGTATACAATCATTGACAATATGCATGACTATGGAAAATACAAAACATGTAGAGGTTGAAAAGGTAGATGTTTGACCTACACTTTCTCAATTGCTCAAAGGCATATTAACTAATATAACCCCTGTCATTCAAAGTCCCTAATCCTAATCCTAGTTTTTTTCTGACCATGTCTTGTGAAATTTTACAGTGAAGTATTATAAAAATGGCTGTCTCCCATGTCCCTTTTGAACCTTCTCACATATCTTCTTACATCATCTCTTGCTATATATAAAGTTATTTTATATTATCCCTTACTGTATTTCTACGTGTTCCCTAAAGTATTCCTAATATGTCCTTAACCCAGAAATAATATTAAAGAACTCAAAAAGGTTATTCCTTAATTGAGAACTAGCCATTGATAGGGAAATTAATGATCCGGGAAGGATGTAGCCCAGAACCAGCAGGCTCGTGTGGATTTTCATATATGTGCTTAGTGCGATGTCTAATTAGGTGCCTTGTTTGTTCCAAGAGTGCAAGGAAGATATAAAAGGCAGCACCAAAATAGGCCCTCACCAGGTTGCTGTGATTCAAACACTTTAAGACCATACCTGTGGCCTACGTCAGATGGTGAGCAAGAAGGAGTGAAGGAAGAGTCAGTGGTGCAACCTACCACTAGTATTGTACATCAGACAGAAGTTGGGTTTTTGACTGAAGGGGTGAAAACCCTTCTCAAGCAACAACCACAATCCTTGTCAGGCTGAACCACAAGAATTACTAAATTAACCTGTGCTTAACTACCTGATAGCTTGCCACAAAAGCAGACAACCTTAATTTAGAGGCAATGCGTAATGTATTTATGAAACACACAAACAGTATCCAAGTGAAAACAACACAAGAAAAATCTCATACAATTTTAGAAAAATAGAGAACTTTTTTATAAATAAAATGATAAAGCTTTTAGTGAAAACTAGCTCTTAAAGATCAAAGCGCCAACTGTAGGCATCTAATCATGTGAGACCAGGGCAAAGTTGAAAGTTATGGCTGACCGCGATGGAGCGAACTTCGGATACAAGTAGTGGATTGGGCCTAGTCTCAACTTACCTTCGGATTTAGAAGAATTTTTGAAGAAAAATGTCTGGTTAGGTAAAGTTGAATGGAGCAGTGCAGCCAATGGTGTCTGAGAAGAAGGCGTTGTCATCGGGAGCCGCAGGACAAAGTTGATGTGAAGACTATTATGTTCGGACTTTATTTTTTAAGTAAAAAATCTCCAGCAGGACAAAGTTGAAGGCTGTAGCAGAGGAGGGCTCCACGAGGTGGATACCCTTATGAAGAGTAGTCGCTGAACCGGATTTGCTGCTGCAGAGAAGAATATAACTGGTGCTATTAAGAAGTTAGGCCGACCGATGATGCACCTTGTGCGGATCGATGAACAGGTAGGTTCCGGTCTCCTGTCAGTTCTCAGACCACTTTTTAGTGGAGAATTTTCCTGGTCCCAAGTTTTTGTTTTTGTTTGATAGGGCGCCTTTTACACCACTTCCAAGGGTCCAGGATTGGGTGGGCACTTAAGGCAGAGTCCAGGTGCAGACTTCAAAATGTTGAAGCTTTTCATGTCCCTGTACACTGAAAACAACAAAGGTTACAGGGATGTTATAGTTAGGAAATGGATAAACAAAGGTTACAGAGATGTTATCATTTGGGTCATGTTTCACTTATACAAAACCATAGAAATTCAGTCATTATAGTTAGTAGGTGACATATATATATATATATATATATATATATATATTTCTCACGCTGTCCTTCCCAGATGGAAAGGAAAAATGGGTCGCACTCTCGTCGAGTTTTGCAATTTTTGTTTTATTTTCTCCCTTTCATTGGTAGGAACACAGGCACAAAGATCAACGCGTTTCGGTATTCTCCAATACCTTGTTCACGATTGCAAAACTCGACGAGAGTGCGACCCATTTTTCCTTTCCATCTGGGAAGGACAGCGTGAGAATTGTAAGCGGCGTGGTTCTGCCGCGGGGTAACGCACCCATGAGGAGCGCTGCAACAAACCGGCAACCTTTGAACCGTCTTGGATGAGATATATATATATATATATATATATATATATATTATCTACTGGCGGTCGCCAGTAGATAGTTATAGTTAGGACCTATTTTCCATAGGAAATTCACAACATTCTATTTCCAATAACTTTGGCGCCGGATGACGAATCTTCGCGAAATTTTCAAAACTTATGGCCCGCTCCGGTCCGCTCCTATTCTGAAAGTTTTGGGGTGATTCGGCAAGTGGGGGCCGAGAAAAAAGGGGGGTCCTAAAACATGTTTTCCCCATGCAATTTTCCATAGGAAACTTTAGACACGGCTACAGCCCGAACTGCTGAACGGAATTACACCAAATTTGGCAAAGAGGTAGTTCTTGGTTCAGAAAGAACCCTTTTGTTAAATGGTGTAAATCCGTTCAGTAGTTGCTGAGAAAATCAAAAGTAAAAAC
This sequence comes from Calotriton arnoldi, assembly GCA_963921515.1. Taxonomy (NCBI): domain Eukaryota; kingdom Metazoa; phylum Chordata; class Amphibia; order Caudata; family Salamandridae; genus Calotriton; species Calotriton arnoldi. Next base: position 216,712 of record CAWUFW010018014.1, read on the forward strand.
ACATATATATCTGGGCGGAGCCTAACCACACATGTCATCGTGAGATCTGATTGGCTGTCAGCACTTCATCCTGGAATTGCTGGCAGCCATCTTGGGACCAATATAAATGATAGTACCCCATTGAAATGCATTGTAGTGAATCAAAGATTTTGAGGGTTACCAAAAGGAGAACTATAAAGGGTGATAACAGACTTTAGTTACATTAGAATTCATTTGTTGATGGTACCATACTAATTTCAGGAATTGTGGTGTGTTCTAAGGTGATTTTACCCTGTGAAAAACCTTCTGCTGGAATATCATGAATCATGTTTGAGAGAAAACTATTTTCACATGCTTGTCCCATAGAGTTTTGGAAGGTGCTCCAGAAGCTAAAATGAGAGCATATTTTCTGTAAATTCACATTATCTTTCTCAGTCATGTGAGAAGGAAGTCTGACATTCTCAGTAAAACATGTACATCCAACAAGGGCAGAGACTGTCAGTTGATTCCTTTGTGTTCTACTGCAGCTTCCCAGAGTGTTCTAAAGAACAACTAGAGTGCTAACAGCCTTACTTGTGACAAAAGTATGGCACACCTGAAGCCATCTTGATTGGAATAAACTGGTAACACTTAAAACATTTAATTTAAAAAGGAACAAAATGATGGGGTTCATTTTGTCATAGAAATTATGGTTAGTGCTATAGAAAGAAAAATTAGGACATGTTTCAAGTGAGATCTCAAATATCTTCCTGTTATATTTGAACAGGAGCAGCCTGTCAGTTGATGCCTTTGTGTTCTACTGCAGCTTCCCAGAGTGTTCTAAAGAACAACTAAAGTGCTAACAGCCTTACTTATGACAAAAGTATGGCACACCTGAAGCCATCTTGATTGGAATAAACTGGTAACACTTAAAACATTTAATTTAAAAAGGAGCAAAATGATGGGGTTTATTTTGTCATAGAAATTATGGGTAGTGCTGTAGAAAGAAAAATTAGGACATGTTTCAAGTGTGATCTCAAATATCTTCCTGTTATATTTCAACAGGAGCAGCCTGCCAGTTGATGCCTTTGTGTTCTACTGCAGCTTCCCAGAGTGTTCTAAAGAACAACTAGAGCGCTAACAGCCTTACTTATGACAAAAGTATGGCACACCTGAAGCCATCTTGATTGGAATAAACCGTTAATACTTAAAACATTTAATTTAAAAAGGAACAAAATGAGGGGTTCTTTTTGAAATAGAAATTATGGTTAGTGCTGCAGAAAGAAAAATGAGGGCATGTTTTAAGTGAGATCTCAAATCCTCTTCTATTTCATTAGAAAATTCTGACATGCAGACTGAAACAATCACTTTCAATACCAGCAGCAGACTTCCAGTTAACTCCCTGGTGAGCAGTAGCTTTACTACAGTGATCTAATGAGCAACTAGAGTGCTAACATTCTGAATTTATGGCAAATGTGAGACACATCTGAATGCCTTCTTGATGGAATCAAAGTAAAAAACTGAAAGCATTTCCTACTGAGGAGACTGCAGTAAATGAGGAAATTAGGAAACTTCATAACAAAGAAGTCTTCCAAGATGGCCACCAGAGAAAAAAGAGCCCAAATGTAGCACAAATATTACCCAGATGTAGCCCACATATAGCCCAATGACAAAAGTGTGCAAAACACTTTTTATTTTTAGTTTTTTTGCAGTTTTATGTAGTGCAGACTGGTCAGGTATTGGAGCGTTGCATCTTAAAACATGACCCCCTACACTACACAAACACCACTGCACTACCCTAAACCCTAAAACACTACACCCAGCACGACCCCTACACTACCCAAACACCACTGCACTAACCTAAATCCTAAAACACTACCCCCAGCACGACCCCTACACTACCCAAACACCACTGCACTACCCTAAAACATGACCCCCTACACTACACAAACACCACTGCACTACCCTAAACCCTAAAACACTACCCCCAGCACGACCCCTACACTACACAAGCACCACTGTACTACCTAAACCTAAAACACTACCCCCAGCACGACCCCCTACACTACACAAACACCACTGCACTACCCTAAACCCTAAAACACTACCCCCAGCACGATCCCCTACACTACCCAAACACCACTGCACTAACCTAAATCCTAAAACAATACCCCCAGCACGACCCCCTACACTACCCAAACACCACTGCACTACCCTAAAACATGACCCCCTACACTACACAAACACCACTGCACTACCCTAAACCCTAAAACACTACCCCCAGCACGACCCCCTATACTACACAAGCACCACTGCACTACCCTAAACCCTAAAACACTACCCCCAGCACGACCCCCTACACTGCCCGAACACCACTGCACTGCCCTAAACCTTAAAACACCAGCCCCTGCACGACCCCCTACACTGTTCGAACACCACTGCACTGCCCTAAACCCTGAAACACCACCCCCAGCACGACCCCCTACACTGCCCGAACACCACTGCACTGCCCTAAACCCTGAAACACCACCCCCTTCACGACCCCCTACACTGCCCGAACACCACTGCACTGCCCTAAACCCTGAAACACTACCCCCAGCAAGACCCCCTACACTGCCCGAACACCACTCCACTGCCCTAAACCCTGAAACATCACCCCCAGCAAGACCCCCTACACTGCCCGAACACCACTGCACTAAACCCTGAAACACCAATCCCAGCTCGACCTCCTACACTGCCCAAACACCATTGCACTGCCCTAAACCCTGAAACACCACCCCCAGCACGACCCCCTACACTGCCCGAACACCACTGCTCTGCCCAAAACCCTGAAACACCAGCCCCAGCACGACCCCCTACACTGCCCGAACACCACTGCACTGCCCTAAACCCTGAAACACCTGCCCCAGCACGACCCCCTACACTGCCCGAACACCACTGCACTACCCTAAACCCAGAAACACCACCCCCAGCACGACCCCCTACACTGCCCGAGCACCACTGCACTGCCCTAAACCCTGAAACACCAGCCCCAGCACGACCCCCTACACTGCCCGAACACCACTGCTCTGCCCTAAACCCTAAAACACCAGCCCCAGCACGACCACCTACACTGCCACGAACACCACTGCACTGCCCTAAACCCTGAAACACCAGCCCCAGCACGACCCTCTACACTGCCCGAACACCACTGCACTGCCCTAAACCCTGAAACACCAGCCCCAGCACAACCCTCTACACTGCCCGAACACCACTGCAATGCCCTAAACCCTGAAACACCACCCCGTGCACGACCCCCTACACTGCCCGAACACCACTGCACTGCCCTAAACCCTGTAACACCACCCCCAGCACGACACCCTACACTGCCCGAACACCACTGCACTGCCCTAAACCCTGAAACACCATCCCCTGCACGACCCCCTACACTGCCCGAACACTACTGCACTGCCCTAAACCCTGAAACACCATCCCCAGCATGACCCCCTACACTGCCCGAACACCACTGCACTGCCCTAAACCCTGAAACACTATCCCCAGCAAGACCCCTTCACTGCCCGAACACCACTGCACTGCCCTAAACCCTGAAACACTACCCCCAGCAAGACCCCTACACTGCCCGAACACCACTCCACTGCCCTAAACCCTGAAACATCACCCCCAGCAAGACCCCCTACACTGCCCGAACACCACTGCACTAAACCCTGAAACACCAACCCCAGCTCGACCTCCTACACTGCCCGAACACCACTGCACTGCCCTAAACCCTGAAACACCACCCCCAGCACGACCCTCTACACTGCCCGAACACCACTGCACTGCCCTAAACCCTGAAACACCAGCCCCTGCACGACCCCCTACACTGCCCAAACCCCACTGCACTGCCCTAAACCCTGAAACACCACCCCCAGCATGACCCCCTACACTGCCTGAACACCACTGCACCCTAAACCCTGAAACACCACCCCCAGCAAGACCCCTACACTGCCCGAACACCACTGCACTGCCCTAAACCCTCAAACATCACCCCCAGCAGATCCCCCTACACTGCCCGAACACCACTGCCCAAAACCCTGAAACACTACCCCCAGCACAACCCCCTACACTGCCCGAACACCACTGCACTGCCCTAAACCCTGAAATACCACCCCCAGCATGACTCCCTACACTGCCCGAACACCACTGCTCTGCCCAAAACACTGAAACACCAGCCCCAGCACGACCCCCTACACTGCCTGAACACTACTGCACTGCCCTAAACCATGAAACACCATCCCCAGCACGACCCCCTACACTGCACAAACACCACTGCACTGCCCTAAACCCTGAAAAACTACCCCCAGCAAGACCCCCTACACTGCCCGAACACCACTGCACTGCCCTAAACCCTGAAACATCACCCCCAGCAAGAACCCCTACACTGCTCCAACACCACTCACTGCCCTAAACCCTGAAACACCACCCCCAGCAAGACCCCCTACCCTGCCCGAACACCACTGCACTGCCCTAAACCCTGAAACACCAGCCCCAGCATGACCCCCTACACTGCCCGAACACCACAGCACTGCCCTAGACCCTGAAGCACCACCCCGTGCACGACCCCCTACACTGCCCGAACACCACTGCACTGCCCTAAACCCTGAAACACCACCCCCAGCACGACCCCCTATATTGCCCGAAAACCACTGTACTGCTCTAAACCCTGAAACACCACCCCCTGCACAACCCCCTACACTGCCCGAACACTACTGCACTGCCCCAAACCCTGAAACACCACCCACAGCACGACCCCTACACTGCCCGAACACCACTGCCCTAAACCCTGAAACATCACCCCCAGCAAGATCCCCTACACTGCCCCAACACCACTGCACTGCCCTAAACCCTGAAACATCACCCCCAGCAAGACCCCCTACACTGCCCAAACACCACTGCACTGCCCTAAACCCTGAAACACAACCCCCAGCACGACCCCTACACTGCCCAAACACCACTGCACTACCCTAAACCCTAAAATACTCCCCCAGCACGACCCCCTACACTACCCGAACACAACTGCACTGCCCTAAACCCTCAAACACTCCCCCAGCACGACCCCCTACACTGCCCGAACACCACTGCACTGCCCTAAACCTAAAACACTCCCCCAGCACGACCCCTACACTACCCAAACACCACTGGACTGCCCTAAACCCTAAAACACTCCGCCCAGCATGACCCCTACACTACCCAAACACCACTGCACTGCCCTAAACCCTAAAACACTACCCCCAGCATGACCCCCTACACTGCCGGAACACCATTGCACTGCCCTAAACCCTGAAACACCACCCCCAGCACGACCTCCTACACTGCCCGAACACCACTGCACTGCCCTAAACCCTGAAACACCACCCCCAGCACAACCCTCTACACTGCCCGAACACCACTGCACTGCCCTAAACCCTGAAACACCAGCCCCTGCACGACCCCTACACTGCCCGAACACCACTGCACGGCCCTAAACCCTGAAACACCACCCCCAGCATGACCCCCTACACTGCCTGAACACCACTGCCCTAAACCCTGAAACACCACCCCCAGCAAGACCCCCTACACTGCCCGAACACCACTGCACTGCCCTAAACCCTGAAACACCACCTCCAGCATGACCCCCTACACTGCCTGAACACCATTGCTCTGCCCTAAACCCTGAAACACTGCCCCCAGCAAGGCCTCCTACACTGCCCGAATACCACTGCACTGCCCTAAACCCTCAAACATCACCCCCAGCCATACCCCTACACTGCCCGAACACCACTGCCCAAAACCCTGAAACACCACCCTCAGCACGACCCCCTACACTGCCCGAACACCACTGCACTGCCCTAAACCCTGAAACACCACCCCCAGCACGACCCCCTACACTGCCCGAACACCACTGCTCTGCACAAAACACTGAAACACCAGCCCCAGCACGACCCCTACACTGCCCGAACACTACTGCACTGCCCTAAACCCTGAAACACCATCCCCAGCACGACCCCCTACACTGCACGAACACCACTGCACTGCCCTAAACCCTGAAAAATTACCCCCAGCAAGACCCCCTACACTGCCCGAACACCACTGCACTGCCCTAAACCCTGAAACATCACCCCCAGCAAGAACCCCTACACTGCCCAAACACCACTGCCCTAAACCCTGAAACACCAGCCCCAGCATGATCCCCTACACTGCCCAAACACCACTGCACTGCCCTAAACCCTGAAACATCACCCCCAGCAAGACCCCCTACACTGCCCGAACACCACTGCACTGCCCTAAACCCTGAAACACCACCCCCAGCAAGACCCCCTACACTGCCCGAACACCACTGCACTGCCCTAAACCCTGAAACACCACCCCCAGCAAGACCCCCTACACTGCCCGAACACCACTGCACTGCCCTAAACCCTGAAACTCCAGCCCCAGCACGACCCCCTACACTACCCAAACACCACTGCACTACCCTAAACCCTAAAATACTCCCCCAGCACGACCCCATACACTACCCGAACACAACTGCACTGCCCTAAACCATCAAACACTCCCCCCCAGCACGACCCCCTACACTACCCAAACACCACTGCACTGCCCTAAACCCTAAAACACTCCCCCCAGCACGAACCCCTACACTACCCAAACACCACTACACTGCCCTAAACCCTAAAACACTCCCCCAGCATGACCCCCTACACTACCCAAACACCACTGCACTGCCCTAAACCGTGAAACACTACCCCCAGCATGACCCCTACACTACCCGAACACCCACTGCCCTAAACCCTGTAACACCACCCCAAGCAAGACCCCCTACACTGCCCGAACACGACTGCACTGCCCTAAACCCTGAAACACCACCCCCAGCACGACCCCCTACACTGCCCGAACACCACTGCACTACCCTAAACCCTAAAACCACGACCTCCTACACTACACAAACACCACTGCACTACCCTAAACCCTAAAACACTACCCCCTACACTACACGAAACACCACTACACTACCCTAAACCCTAAAAAACTACCCCCAGCACGAACCCCTACACTACCCAAACACCACTGCACTACCCTAAACCCTAAAACAATACCCCCAGCAGTACCCCTAGACTACCCAAACACCACTGCACTACCCTAAACCCTAAAACACTACCCCCAGCAGTACCCCCTACACTACCCAAACACCATTGCACTACCCTAAACCCTAAAACACTACCCCCAGCAGTACCCCCTACACTACCCAAACACCACTGCACTACCCTAAACCCTAAAACACTACCCCCAGCACGACCCCCTACACTACCCAAACACCACTGCACTACCCTAAATCCTAAAACACTACCCCAGCACAACCCCCTACACTACCCAAACACCACTGCACTACCCTAAACCCTAAAACACTCCCCCAGCACGACTCCCTACACTATCCAAACACCACTGCACTACCCTAAAACCTAAATCTACCCCCAGCATGACCCCCTACACTATACAAACACCACTGCACTACCCTAAACCCTAAAACACTACCCCCAGCACGACCCCCTTCACTACCTAAACACAACTGCACAATTTGTTACAGGCGTTGCAACTCAGGCCTGTGGTGCTTACTGGAAGTACCTGGTGGGCTAGTTGGGCCCCAGGGACCCTCAGGATTCAAGGTGACCTAATCCCCCAACTTAAAACGCGCCACGGGGCGCGTTTGCACAGTGGTGAAGGGAGGGGGCGGGGCCTCAGGTGACATGTGCGCAAACACGCCCTGTGGTGCGTTTTATTAAGTTGGGGAATTAATTCCCCTTGAATCCTGAGGGACCCTGGGGGCCAACTAGCCCACCAGGTACCTTCAGTAAGCACAACAGAGTTGCGTTGCAGAGAGGTGAAAAAAGGTGCGTGACCTCGGAACGCCTCTCTGCAACTCAGCTCTGTGGTCCTAACTGTAGGTACCTGGGGGGCTAGTTGGGCCCCAGGGACCCTCAGGATTCAAGGGGACTTAATCCCGCAACTTAAAATGCGCCACGGGGTGCGTTTGCACACATGTCACCTCAGGCCCCCCCTCCCTTCACCACTGTGCAAACGCGCCCTGTAGCGCGTTTTAAGAGGTAGTTTTAATCCCCCTGCCCTATTATGTACTAGGGACTTACAGAGGAGGTCATGCTAATCACAGGGGTACCCCAACGCATAGTGTTCCCTAGTGTATGTAGGTGTTTTCACTGTATTCTAAGTGTCTTTTAGCATAGCACTGACTCTGGTTAGTCAGAGTCAGTTACCACCAGTACCCGTCTGAAAAAGTTGTGGGCACAGGATGATTTTGCAACAAGGCCTCTTTCTGCTCCTCTGTTGGTTCTTTCTACACATCTTTTGCTTCTTCCTGCACTTTTCTTCGTCTTTGTGGACTTCTGTTGCTTCTTTCTGCATTTCTTTTGCTTCTTTCTGTGCGTTTTTTCTTCTTTCTTCACATGTCCTACCTCTGTAGGCATAGTTAGAAACTAGCATTTAAAAAACCTTTGAAATTCACTTAAAAAATCATAGGTTTCAGGCACGTTATAGTTAGAAATTAGCATTTAAAAAACCTTTGAAATTCACTGAAAAAACCATAGGTTTCAGACACGTTATAGTTAGAAATTAGCATTTAAAAAACCTTTGAAATTCACTGAAAAAACCATAGGTTTTAGGGACAGTTATAGTTAGTTGGACATTTCACTCGTACAAAACCATAGAAATTCCCCCGTTATAGTTAGTTCAGCTAACTATAACTCGCGCCCCGCAATGCACTGCTGATGACGTCACATATTACATCACTCATGACATGGTCAGTGACATCACTCATGACATCACGGATGACATCATCCATGTGATAATTTCATGCATCTTCTCACACCCTAATATAACTTTTGATACACCCACTCTAAATTACAGACTGCCATTCTCAAAACCATACACACTCCAATACCAATAACTACATACCCACTCACTGATTCTTAGGTCTACACACACACATCTACTCACTCACCCGTACAGTGACTCATACTTACAGTCACTCAGTACAGGACTATCATATGCACTCATACACCTATATAAACACTCACACACCGCCACTCATCCATAGAGGTACTCACACACCTATTCAGTCATGCAAAAAATTAATCACACACCCATTTACTCACCTATACAGTTATACACACACCAGCTCACTTACTCATACAAATACTAGCACATTCTTACGCTCTTATACAATAACTGATACAAGCACACATGCATCCATACAGCCACTCTCACAATCACACACTCTCACTTATAGCCATTTAAATACTCTAACACACATATATACTGCCTTTTACATATGTAGTTACTCGCACATGTACCACTGAGATATACATTCACTCACTAACACACCCATACACACACTCACCCACCCAAGCAGTCCATCACAGATGCACTCTTGAAATCATGCACTCAGTGAATCACCCACTCACACATCTATGTACAGAGTCACACACACCCCACCCACACAAACACTCAGGCAGCCATACAGATACTCAGATAACCAATCAATAACCCATATAGACACTCATGTAGCTATTCGCAAATCCATGCATCCACTTACACACCAACAAACAGACGGATACAGACATTCACACAGTTTAGTCACTAACCCATGCATTCAGTAAGATACGTTTAATCACTCACTTGTAGAGTCAGTCACGCACGTACTAAATCATCCATTTAGACACTTATACACCCACTCATTCTTCAATACGCCTTTCCCTATATATATTAAACATATTTAAACTTTACAGAAACACACAGTCACTGGATGATGTCATCTTTCATGTCATTTGAGATGTCATCAGTGATGTCATCAGTGATGTCACTGACCATGTCATGAGTGATGTAATATGTGACGTCATCAGCAGTGCATTGCGAGGCGCGAGTTATAGTTAGGTGAACTAACTATAACGGGGAATTTCTATGGTTTTGTACGAGTGAAATGTCCAACTAACTATAACTGTCCCTAAAACCTATGGTTTTTTCAGTGAATATATATATATATATATATCCAACAAAGTTTCCGCGCAGAAACCCCAGCCGCTTTGGGTGGCGGGCTCAGACGGGGTCGCGAACCCCTAAATATCCAAACGATCGTTGATACCAGTATCAGAAAAACAATGTCCAAGCCACTTTTTCCTTGCCAGCGTGGTTTTATTTTTTACTGCCCAGTCACTCGACGCTTTTCGGAGGAAGACCTCCTTGGTCACGAGTACAAGTGTACGTAAAACAGCAGTGTTTATACATAATCATGTGACACCTCATCATAATAGATAGTGAAAACAGACTCCTTGTGCAATACATAATTACGGAGCTAGAATGCAATCTGTTGGAACATTGAGTATTTTGAGCGAGACATGTTGTAAACAATTAATGCAGCAAATATTCACATAAAATTAACCTTTACATGCCGTAAACTGTGCAATCATAAATTCAAAGCTTTTTGGCAGCAAGCATTTCAGCAACATATCAGTGCATTGAGCTATTTAATCATCAACTCAAAGGTTTTTGGCCCCAGTGGGCTTAAGACACATTTTCTTTGGTAACGAAAATTATAAATTGCTTCGCCTTCATAGTAAGTACAAAATAAAAATTTAACACAAACAAATTTAAATGCCCCGCAAATGACTGCGTTACCGAGCATTCAGCATTCATGCAGCCCCAGTGGGCAAAACAGACAGTTCGTCACTTTATCTCGGCTCATGGCCAGGCCACATCCATGTAGTGCCCAGTGGGCATACCAGTCCAACCCCAGTGGGTAAAACACGCTGGCAAGGAAAAAGTGGCTTGGACATCGTTTTCTGATACTGGTATCAACGATCGTTTGGATATATATATAATATATATATATATATATATATATATATATATATATATATATTCACTGAAAAAAACATAGGTTTTAGGGACAGTTATAGTTAGTTGGACATTTCACTCGTACAAAATCATAGAAATTCCCCGTTATAGTTAGTTCAGCTAACTATAACTCGCGCCTCGCAATGCACTGCTGATGACGTCACATATTACATCACTCATGACATGGTCAGTGACATCACTGATGACATCACTGATGACATCTCAAATGACATCACTGATGACATCACTGATGACATCATCCAGTGACTGTGTGTTTCTGTAAAGTTTAAATATGTTTAATATATATAGGAAAGGCGTATTGAAGAATGAGTGGGTGTATAAGTGTCTGAATGGATGATTTAGTATGTTAGTGACTGACTCTACAAGTGAGTGATTAAATGTATCTTACTGAATGCATGGGTTAGTGACTAAACTGTGTGAATGTCTGTATCCGTCTGTCTGTTGGTTTGTAAGCGGCTGCATGGCTTTCTGAATAGCTACATGAGTGTCTACATGGGTTATTGATTGATTGTCTGAGTATCTGTATGGGTGCCTGAGTGTTTGTGTGGGTGGGGTGTGTGTGACTCTGTGCATAGAAGTGTGAGTTGGTGATTCACTGGGTGCATGGTTTCAAGAGTGCATCTGTGATGGACTGTATGGGTGGGTGAGTGTGTGTATGGGTGTGTTAGTGATTGAATGTATATCTCAGTGGTACATGTGTGAGTAACTACATATGTGAAGGCAGTATATATGTGTGTTGGAGTATATAAATGGCTATAAGTGAGAGTGTGTGATTGTGAGAGTGGCTGTATGGATGAGTGTGTACTTGTATCAGTGATTGTATAAGAGCGTAAGAATGTGCTAGTATTTGTATGAGTAAGTAAGCTGGTGTGTGTATAACTGTATAGGTGAGTAAATGGGTGTGTGATTAAGTTTTTGCATGACTGACTAGGTGTGTGAGTACCTCTATGGATGAGTGGCGGTGTGTGAGTGTTTATATAGGTGTATGAGTGCATATGATAGTCCTGTACTGAGTGACTAAGTATGAGTGACTGTACGGGTGAGTGAGTGGATGTGTGTGTAGACCTAAGAATCAGTGAGTGGGTATGTAGTTTTTGGTGTTGGAGTGTCTATGGTTTTGAGAATGGCAGTCTGTAATTTAGAGTGGGTGTATCAAAAGTTATATTAGGGTGTGAGAAGATGCATGAAATTATCACATGGATGATGTCATCAGTGATGTCATTTGAGATGTCATCAGTGATGTCATCAGTGATGTCACTGACCATGTCATGAGTGATGTAATATGTGACGTCATCAGCAGTGCATTGCGGGCGCGAGTTATAGTTAGCTGAACTAACTATAACAGGGGAATTTCTATGGTTTTGTGCGAGTGAAATGTCAACTAACTATAACTGTCCTAAAACCTATGGTTTTTCAGTGAATTTCAAAGGTTTTTAAATGCTAAATTCTAACTATAACGTGTCTGAAACCTATGGTTTTTTCAGTGAATTTCAAAGGTTTTTAAATGCTAATTTCTAACTATAACGTGCCTGAAACCTATGATTTTTAAGTGAATTTCAAAGGTTTTTAAATGCTAGTTTCTAACTATGCCTACAGAGGTAGGACATGTGAAGAAAGAAGAAAAACGCACAGAAAGAAGCAAAAGATGTGCAGAAAGAACCAACAGAGGAGCAGAAAGAGGCCTTGTTGCAAAATCATCCTGTGCCCACAACTTTTTCAGACGGGTACTGGTGGTAACTGACTCTGACTAACCAGAGCCAGTGCTATGCTAAAAGACACTTAGAATACAGTGAAAACACCTACATACACTAGGGAACACTATGCGTTGGGGTACCCCTGTGATTAGCATGACCTCCTCTGCAAGTCCCTAGTACATAATAGGGCAGGGGGATTAAAACTACCTCTTAAAACGCGCTACAGGGCGCGTTTGCACAGTGGTGAAGGGAGGGGGCCTGAGGTGACATGTGTGCAAACGCACCCCGTGGCGCGTTTTAGGATTGCGGGATTAAGTCCCCTTGAATTCTGAGGGTCCCTGGGGCCCAACTAGCCCCCCAGGTACCTACAGTTAGGACCACAGAGCTCAATCAATCAATCAATCATGTCACTTATAAAGCGCACTACATACCCGCGAGGGTCTCAAGGCGCTGGGGGAAGAGGGGGGTGGTGCTGCTACTGATCGAAGAGCCAGGTCTTGAGGAGTCTTCTGAAGGCCAGTAGGTCTTGGGTCTGTCGGAGGTTGGTGGGGAGGGTGTTCCAGGTCTTGGCGGCAAGGTGGGAGAAGGATCTGCCGCCGGCGGTCGTTTTCCGGATGCGGGGGACTGTGGCGAGGGCGAGGCTGGTCGAGCGGAGCTGGCGGGTGGGGGTGTAGAAGCTGAGTCGTCTGTTGAGGTAGGCTGGTCCGGAGTTGTGGAGTGCTTTGTGTGCGTGGGTGAGGAGCTTGAAGGATATCCTCTTGTTGACAGGGAGCCAGTGCAGGTCTCTCAGGTGGGGTGTGATGTGGCTGCGTCGGGGGATGTCGAGGATAAGACGTGCAGAGGCGTTCTGGATGCGTTGCAGCCGTCTCAGGAGCTTAGCCGTCGTTCCTGCGTAGAGGGCGTTTCCATAGTCCAGCCTGCTGGTGACTAGGGCCTGGGTGACTGTTTTTCTTGTTTCGGTGGGGATCCACTTGAAGATCCTGCGGAGCATTCGGAGGATGTTGAAGCAGGATGAGGAAACGGCGTTGACCTGCTTAGTCATGGAGAGGGTGGGGTCGAGGATGACCCCTAGGTTGCGTACGTGGTCGGTGGGTGGCGGGGCTGTTCCCAGTGATGTTGGCCACCAGGAGTCGTCCCAGGCTGAAGGGTTGGAACCAAGGATGAGGACCTCCGTCTTGTCCGAGTTCAGCTTCAGGCGGCTGGTCCTCATCCATTCGGCGACGGCCTTCATTCCTTCGTGGAGGTGGGCTTTGGCGGTGTGAGGGTCTTTGGTGAGGAGAGGATCAGCTGGGTGTCGTCGGCGTAGGAGATGATGTTGAGGTTGTGCTGTCGGGCGACGTGGGCGAGGGTGCCATGTAGATGTTGAACAGCGTTGGGCTGAGGGAGGAGCCTTGGGAGTGCGCCGCAGATGATCTTGGTGGCCTTGGATCGGAAGGGGGCGAGGCGGACGCTTTGTGTTCTGGCCGGAATGGAAGGATGTGGTCCAGTCCAGGGCCTTCTCTTGGATCCCGGCGTCGTGAAGGCGTGTTCGTAGTGTGTGGTGGCAGACCGTGTCGAAGGCAGCTGATAGGTCCAGGAGGATGAGGGCTGCTGTTTCTCCGTTGTCTAGCAGGGTCCTGATGTCATCGGTGGCGGCGATGAGGGCGGTTTCGGTGCTGTGGTTGCTGCGGAAGCCGGACTGGGAAGGGTCCAGGATGTTGTTCTCCTCGAGGTAGCGGGTCAGTTGTTTGTTGACGATTTTCTCGGTGACCTTTGCGGGGAACGGGAGCAGAGAGATGGGTCGGAAGTTCTTGAGGTCCTTGGGGTCTGCCTTGGGTTTCTTGAGTAAGGCGGTGATCTCGGCGTGCTTCCAGCTTTCCGGGAAGGTTGCTGTCTCGAAGGAGATGTTGATTATTATCCTGAGATGGGGCGCGATGGCTGTACTGGCTTTGTTGAAGATGTGGTGAGGGCACGGGTCTAGCGGTGAACCGGAGTGGATGGTGTTCATGATCTCGCTGGTGTCCTCGTCGTTGATGTTGGTCCAGGAGAGCAGGCGGTTGGTGGTTGTGGGGGCAGTGGTCTCGGTGGTTGCCGGGGCGGTCGTGGTGTTGAAGCTGTCGCGGATGTCGGCGATTTTGCGGTGGAAGAAGGTGGCCAGTGAGTCGCACAGGTCTCGTGACGGCTGGATGTCGTTGGTGTTGGAGCTGGGGTTGGAGAGTTCCTTCACGATGTTGAAGAGCTCTTTGCTGTTGTGTGCATTGTTGTCTAGGCGGTCTTTGAGTGAGGCCCTTTTGGCGGATCTGATGAGGTGATGGTGACTGCAGGTGGCGCTCTTGTGGGCGGCGTAGCTGTCCGCTGTCCGTTCGTGGAGCCAGATCTTCTCCAGTTTTCGGCATGTTCGTTTGGAGGCCTGGAGGTCTTCGGTGAACCAGGTGGCTTTCTTGCTGGTGTGGCTGTTGGGCGGATTCTTGAGCGGGGCGAGGGTGTTGGCGCAGTCATCGATCCACTGTCTGAGGTTGCGGGCGGCGGTGTCGGGGTCGGAGGGTTCGGCGGGTGGGCTCAGGGCGAGGGTTGTGGTTAGCTGGTCTTCCGTGACTCTGCTCCAGCAGCGGCGAGGCATTTGTTCGGTGCAGTGGTGCGTGGTGGGCTTCCTGTAGGTGAAGTGGATGCAGTGGTGGTCAGTCCAGTGGGGTTCGGAGGTGTGGTTGAAGGAGACGTGTGAGCTTGCGGAAAAGATGGAGTCTAGCGTGTGGCCGGCGGCGTGGGTGGGTGTAGTCACGAGCTGTCTGAGTCCGAGGGTGGCGAGGTTGTCGATCAGGGTGGTGGAGTTGGTGTCCTTGTTGTTCTCGAGGTGGAAGTTCAGGTCCCCGAGGAGGATGTAGTCCATGGAGGCGATGGCGTGTGTGCTGACGAAGTCAGCGATGGAATCGCTGATCTGTGGTCGGGGTCCGGGGGTCTGTAGATGAGGGTTCCTCTGAGGGTGGTGTTGGGATCGGTGTGGATCTGGAAGTGCATGTGTTCGGCAGTGCTGAGGGTGTCGTCGGTGTTGGTTGAGACTCTGAGGGTGTTCCTGTGGACGATGGCGATGCCTCCTCCGACTCCGTTGGTGCGGTCCCTGCGGGTGATCTTGTATCCGTCCGGGATGGCAATGGCGATGTCGGGGGCTGAAGCGGGATTCAGGCAGGTCTCCGTCAGGAATGCGACGTCTGGGGAGGTTGAGTCGAGAAGGTCCCAGAGTTCGATGGCGTGTTTGCGGGCGGAGCGGGTGTTGAGGAGGATGCATCTGAGGTAGTTGGGTTCTTTCCTGGGCGGTGGTTTGGCGGGGCGGGTGCTGGCGAAGCTGCAGTTCCGGCAGGTGAAGGGCCCTTGGGTGCGCTTCGGGGTGGCCTGGTAGCAGGCGTGATCTTTTCCGGGGTTGAGTGCGTGGAGGATGCTGGCGTCGTATCGGCGTCTGTTGATGTGGCGGGCGTGGGGGATGCCCGGACCAGGGGGTCTGGCGCTGGGCGCGGTCACGGCGCGGACGGGCGCAGAGCGGGCTTGCCTTAGGCGCGCCTTTGGCGCGCCAGCGCGCGGCGCGCAGCGGCCGCCTATAAATGGGGAGGTGGGAGGGAGGGGCAGCGAATGGGGCAGCAAATGGGCAGTGAGGGGCGGGGCCGCAGGGGCGCAGCGGCGGGAAACAGGCACAGAAGGAAAACGAGCACAATCAGGGCATCAAGGGGGCACAGAAAGGAAAAAAAAAACGAGCACAATCAGGGGCAGCAAGGGGGCACAGAAAGGAAAAAACGAGCACAATCAGGGGCAGCAAGGGGGCACAGAAAGGAAAAAGCGAGCACAATCAGGGGCAGCAAGGGGGCACAGAAAGGAAAAACGAGCACAATCAGGGGCAGCAAGGGGGGCACAGAAAGGAAAAAGCGAGCACAATCAGGAGCAGCAAGGGGGCACAGAAAGGAAAAAAGCGAGCACAATCAGGGGCAGCAAGGGGGCACAGAAAGGAAAAAACGAGCACAATCAGGGGCAGCAAGGGGGCACAGAAAGGAAAACGAGCACAATCAGGGGCAGCAAGGGGGGTCACAGAGAGGAAAAACAGAGCACAATCAGGGGCAGCAAGGGGGCACAGAAAGGAAACGAGCACAATCAGGGGCAGTAAGGGGGCACAGAAAGGAAAAGCGAGCACAATCAGGGGCAGCAAGGGGCACAAAAAGGAAAAACGAGCACAATCAGGGGCAGCAGCAGGGCACACAGACGGAGCTGTGTGGTGGGGGAATTAATTCCCCAACTTAAAACGCACCACAGGGCGTGTTTGCGCACTTGTCACCTGAGGCCCCGCCCCCTCCCTTCACCACTGTGCAAACGCGCCCTGTGGTGCGTTTTAAGTTGGGGGATTAGGTCACCTTGAATCCTGAGGGACCCTGGGGCCCAACTAGCCCACTAGGTACTTCCAGTAAGCACCACAGGCCTGCGTTGCAATGCCTGTAACAAATTGTGCAGTTGTGTTTAGGTAGTGAAGAGGGTCGTGCTGGGGGTAGTGTTTTAGGGTTTAGGGTAGTGCAGTGGTATTTGTGTAGGGTAGGGGGTCATGCTGGGGGTAGATTTAGGGTTTAGGGAAGTGCAGTGGTGTTTGGGTAGTGTAAGGGGTCGTGCTGGGTGTAGTGTTTTAGGGTTTAGGGTAGTGCAGTGGTGTTTGGGTAGTGTAGGGGGTCGTGCTGGGAGTAGTGTTTAGGGTTTAGGGTAGTGCAGTGGTGTTTGGGTAGTGTAGGGGTCGTGCTGGGGGTAGTGATTTAGGGTAGTGCAGTGGTGTTTGGGTAGTGTAGGGGGTACTGCTGGGGGTAGTGTTTTAGGGTTTAGGTTAGTGCAGTGGTGTTTGGGTAGTGTAGGGGTACTGCTGGGGGTAGTGTTTTAGGGTTTAGGGTAGTGCAGTGGTGTTTGTGTAGTGTAGGGGGTAGTGTTTTAGGGTTTAGGGTAGTGCAGTGGTGTTTGTGTAGTGTAGGAGGTCGTGTTTTTAGTGTTTAGGGTAGTGCAGTGGTCTTTGGGTAGTGTAGGAAGTCATGCAGGGGTAGTGTTTTAGGGTTTAGGGTAGTGTAGGGGGTCATGCGGGGGTAGTGTTTTAGGGATTAGGGTAGTGCATTGGTGTTTGGGTAGTGTAGGGGGTCATGCGGGGGTAGTGTTTTAGGGTTTAGGGCAGTGCAGTGGTGTTTGGGTAGTGTAGGGGGTCGTGCTGGGGGAGTGTTTTAGGGTTTAGGGCAGTGCAGTGGTGTTCGGGTAGTGTAGGGGGTCGTGCTGGGGGAGTGTTTTAGGGTTTAGGGCTGTGCAGTGGTGTTCGGGTAGTGTAGGGGGTCGTGCTGGGGGAGTGTTTGAGGGTTTAGGGCAGTGCAGTCGTGTTCGGGTAGTGTAGGGGGTTGTGCTGGGGGTAGTATTTTAGGGTTTAGGGTAGTGCAGTGGTGTTCGGGTAGTGTAGGGGTTCGTGCTGGGGGTAGTGTTCTAGGGTTTAGGGCAGTGCAGTGGTGTTTGGGCAGTGTAAGGGGTAATGCTGGGGGTGGTGTTTTAGGGTTTAGGGCAGTGCAGTGGTGTTCGGGCAGTGTAGGGGTCGTGCAGGGGGTGGTGTTTCAGGGTTTAGGGCAGTGGTGTTTGGGCAGTGTAGGGGGTCATGCTGGGGGTGGTGTTTCAGGGTTTGGGGCAGTGCAGTGGTGTTCGAGCAGTAAAGGGGGTCGTGCTGGGGGTGGTGTTTCAGGGTTTACGGCAGTGCAGTGGTGTTTTGGCAGTGTAGGGGTTGTGCTGGGGTTGGTGTTTCAGGGTTTAGGGCAGTGCAGTGGTGTTCGGGCAGTGTAGGTGGTCGTGCTGGGGCTGGTGTTTCAGGGTTTAGGGTAGTGTAGTGGTGTTCGGGCAGTGTAGGGGGTCATGCTGGGGCTGGTGTTTCAGGGTTTAGGGCAGTGCAGTTTTGTTTGGGCAGTGTAGGGGGTCATGCTGGGGCTAGTGTTTCAGGATTTAGGGCAGAGCAATGGTGTTCAGGCAGTGTAGGGGGTTTTGCTGGAGGTGGTGTTTCAGGGTTTAGGGCAGTGCAGTGGTGTTCGTGCAGTGTAGGGGGTGGTGTTTCAGGGTTTAGGGCAGTGGTGTTCAGGCAGTGTAGGGGGTCTTGCTGGGGCTGGTGTTTCAGAGTCTAGGGCAGTGCAGTGGTGTTCGGGCAGTGTAGGGGGTCTTGCTGGGGCTGGTGTTTCAGGGTTTAGGGCTGTGCAGTGGTGTTCGGGCAGTGTAGGGGGTCGTGCTGGGGTGGTGTTTCAGGGTTTAGGGCAGTGCAGTTTTGTTTGGGCAGTGTAGGGGTCATGCTGGGGCTAGTGTTTCAGGATTTAGGGCAGAGCAATGGTGTTCAGGCAGTGTAGGGGGTTTTGCTGGAGGTGGTGTTTCAGGGTTTAGGGCAGTGCAGTGGTGTTCGTGCAGTGTAGGGGTGTTGTTTCAGGGTTTTGGGCAGTGGTGTTCAGGCAGTGTAGGGGGTCTTGCTGGGGTTGATGTTTCAGGGTTTAGGGCAGTGCAGTGGTGTTCGGGCAGTGTAGGGGGTCGTGCTGGGGGTGGTGTTTCAGGGTTTAGGGCAGTGCAGTGGTGTTCCGGCAGTGTAGGAGGTCATGCAGGGGGTGGTGTTTCAGGGTTTAGGGCAGTGCAGTGGTGTTCGGGCAGTGTAGGGGGTCATGCTGGGGGTGGTGTTTCAGGGTTTAGGGCAGTGCAGTGGTGTTCGGGCAGTGTAGGGGTCGTGCAGGGTTGTGGTGTTTCAGGGTTTAGGGCAGTGCCGTGGTGTTCGGGCAGTGTAGGGGGTCGTGCTGGGGCTGGTGTTTCAGGGTTTAGGGCAGTGCAGTGGTTTTCGGGCAGTGTGGCGGTCGTGCTGGGTGTGGTGTTTCAGGGTTTAGGGCAGTGCAGTGGTTTTCGGGCAGTGTACAGGGGTTGTGCTGGGGCTGGTGTTTCAGGGTTTAGGGCAGTGCAGTGGTGTTCGGGCAGTGTAGGGGTTGTGCAGGGGTGGTGTTTCAGGGTTTAGGGCAGTGCAGTGGTGTTTGGGCAGTGTAGGGGGTCGTGCTGGGGTGGTGTTTCAGGGTTTAGGGCAGTGCAGTGGTGTTCGGGCAGTGTAGGGGGTCATGCAGGGGTGGTATTTCAGGGTTTAGGGCAGTGCAGTGGTGTTTGGGCAGTGTAGGGGTCGTGCTGGGGCTGGTGTTTCAGGGTTTAGGGCAGTGCAGTGGTGTTCGGGCAGTGTAGGGGGTCGTGCTGGGGTGGTGTTTCAGGGTTTAGGGCAGTGCAGTGGTGTTTGGGCAGTGTAGGGGGTCGTGCAGGGGTGGTGTTTCAGGGTTTAGGGCAGTGCAGTGGTGTTCGGGCAGTGTAGGGGGTCGTGCTGGGGGTGGTGTTTCAGGGTTTAGGGCAGTGCAGTGGTGTTCGGGCAGTGAAGGGGGTCGTGCTGGGGGTGGTGTTTTAGGGTTTAGGGCAGTGGTGTTCGGGCAGTGTAGGGGGTCTTGCTTTGGGTGATGTTTCAGGGTTTAGGGCAGTGCAGTGGTGTTCGGGCAGTGTAGGATGTCTTGCTGGGGGTAGTGTTTCAGGGTTTAGGGCAGTGCAGTGGTGTTCGGGCAGTGTAGGGGTCATGCTGGGGGTGGTGTTTTAGGGTTTAGGGCAGTGCAGTGGTGTTCGGGCAGTGTAGGGGGTCGTGAAGGGGTGGTGTTTCAGGGTTTAGGGCAGTGCAGTGGTGTTCGGGCAGTGTAGGGGGTCGTGCTAGGGTATGTGTTTCGGGGTTTAGGGCAGTGCAGTGGTGTTCGGGCAGTATAGGGGTCGTGCAGGGGCTGGTGTTTCAGGGTTTAGGGCAGTGCAGTGGTGTTCGGGCAGTGTAGAGGGGTCGTGCTGGGGGTAGTGTTTTAGGGTTTAGGGTAGTGCAGTGGTGCTTGTGTAGTGTAGGGGGTCGTGCTGGGGGTAGTGTTTTAGGGTTTAGGGTAGTGCAGTGGTGTTTGTGTAGTGTAGGGGGTCATGTTTTAGGGTAGTGCAGTGGTGTTTGGGTAGTGTAGGGGGTCGTGCTGGGGGTAGTGTTTTAGGATTTAGGTTAGTGCAGTGGTGTTTGGGTAGTGTAGGGGTCGTGCTGGGGGTAGTGTTTTAGGGTTTAAGGTAGTGCAGTGGTGTTTGGGTAGTGTAGGGGGTCGTGCTGGGGGTAGTGTTTTAGGTTTTAGGGTAGTGCAGTGGTGCTTGTGTAGTGTAGGGGGTCGTGCTGGGGTAGTGTTTTAGGGTTTAGGGTAGTGCAGTGGTGTTTGTGTAGTGTAGGGGGTCATGTTTTAGGGTAGTGCAGTGGTGTTTGGGTAGTGTAGGGGGTCGTGCTGGGGGTAGTGTTTTAGGATTTAGGTTAGTGCAGTGGTGTTGGGGTAGTGTTTTAGGGTTTAGGGTAGTGCAGTGGTGTTTTGTAGTGTAGGGGGTCATGTTTTAAGATGCAACGCTCCAATACCTGACCAGTCTGCACTACATAAAACTGCAAAAAAACTAAAAATAAAAGTGTTTTGCACACTTTTGTCATTGGGCTATATGTGGGCTACATCTGGGTAATATTTGTGCTACATTTGGGCTCTTTTTTCACTGGTGGCCATCTTGGAAGACTTCTTTGTTATGAAGTTTCCTAATTTCCTCATTTACTGCAGTCTCCTCAGTAGAAAATGCTTTCAGTTTTTTACTTTGATTCCATCAAGAAATCATTCAGATGTGTCACACATTTGCCATAAATTCAGAATGTTATTACTCTAGTTGTTCATTAGATCACTGTAGTAAAGCTACTGCTCACCAAGGAGTTAACTGGAAGTCTACTGCTGGTATTGAAAGTGATTGTTTCAGTCTGCATGTCAGAATTTTCTAATGAAATAGAAGAGGATTTGAGATCTCACTTAAAACATGCACTAAATTTTCTTTTTGCAGCACTAACCATAATTTCTATGGCAAAATGAACCCCCTCGTTTTGCTCCTTTTTAAATTAAATGTTTTAAGTGTTACCAGTTTATTCCAATCAAGATGGCTTCAGGTGTGCCATACTTTTGTCATAAGTAAGGCTGTTAGCACTCTAGTTGTTCTTTAGAACACTCTGGGAAGCTGCAGTAGAACACAAAGGCATCAACTGACAGGCTGCTCCTGTTGAAATATAACAGGAAGATATTTGAGATCTCACTTAAAACATGTCCTAATTTTTCTTTCTACAGCACTAACCATAATTTCTATGGCAAAATGAACCCCCTCATTTTGTTCCTTTTTAAATTAAATGTTTTAAGTGTTACCAGTTTATTCCAATCAAGATGGCTTCAGGTGTGCCATACTTTTGTCATAAGTAAGACTGTTAGCGCTCTAGTTGTTCTTTAGAACACTCTGGGAAGCTGCAGTAGAACACAAAGGCATCAACTGACAGGCTGCTCCTGTTGAAATATAACAGGAAGATATTTGAGATCACACTTGAAACATGTCCTAATTTTTCTTTCTACAGCACTAACCATAATTTCCTATG
>CAWUFW010018015.1:0-238771 GCA_963921515.1 Calotriton arnoldi
CTACCCCGCACAACTCCTACACTACCCAAAGACCACTGCACTACCCTAAACTCTAAAACAATACCCCGCACGACTCCCTACACTACCCAAAGACCACTGCACTACCCTAAACCCTAAAACACGACCTCCTACACTACACAAACACCACTGCACTACCCTAAACCCTAAAAAACTACCCCCAGCACGAACCCCTACACTACCCAAACACCACTGCACTACCCGAAACCATAAAACACTACCCCCAGGGGTACCCCCTATGCTACCCAAACACCACTGCACTACCCTAAACCCTAAAACACTACCCCCAGCAGTACCCCCTACACTACCCAAACACCACTGCACTACCCTAAACCCTAAAACCCTAAAACACTAACCCCAGCACGACCCCCTACACTGCCCAAACACCACTGTACTACCCTAAACCCTAAAACACTCCCCCAGCACGACTCCCTACACTACCCAAACACCACTGCACTACCCTAAACCCTAAATCTACCCCCAGCATGACCCCCTACACTACACAAACACCACTGCACTACCCTAAACCCTAAAACACTACCCCCAGCACGACCCTCTTCACTACCTAAACACAACTGCACAATTTGTTACAGGCGTTGCAACGCAGACCTGTCGTGCTTACTGGAAGTACCTGGTGGGCTAGTTGGGCCCCAGGGACTCTCAGGATTCAAGGTGACCTAATCCCCCAACTTAAAACGCGCCACGGGGCGCGTTTGCACAGTGGTGAAGGGAGGGCGGGGCCTCAGGTGACATGTGCGCAAACACGCCCTGTGGTGCGTTTAAGTTGGGGAGTTAATTCCCTTTGAATCCTGGGGCCAACTAGCCCACCAGGTACCTTCAGTAAGCACAACAGAGTTGCGTTGCAGAGAGGTGAAAAAGGTGCGTGGCCTCGGAACGCCTCTCTGCAACTCAGCTCTGTGGTCCTAACTGTAGGTACCTGGGGGCTAGTTAGGCCCCAGGGACCCTCAGGATTCAAGGGGACTTAATCCCGCAACTTATAACGCGCCACGGGGCGTGTTTGCACACATGTCACCTCAGGCCCCCTCCCTTCACCACTGTGCAAACGCGCACTGGATCTGGTTAGTCAGAGTCAGTTACCACCAGTACCCGTCTGAAAAAGTTGTGGGCACAGGATGAGTTTGCAACAAGGCCTCTTTCTGCTCCTCTGTTGGTTCTTTCTGCACATCTTTTGCTTCTTTCTGTGCGTTTTTCTTCTTTCTTCACATGTCCTACCTCTGTTGGCATAGTTAGAAAGTAGCATTTAAAAAACCTTTGAAATTCACTTAAAAATCATAGGTTTCAGGCACGTTATAGTTAGAAATTAGCATTTAAAAATCTTTGAAATTCACTGAAAAAACCATAGGTTTCAGGCACGTTATAGTTAGAAATTAGCATTTAAAAAACCTTTGAAATTCACTGAAAAACCATAGGTTTTAGGGACAGTTATAGTTAGTTGGACATTGCACTCGTATAAAACCCATGAAATTCCCCTGTTATAGTTAGTTCAGCTAACTATAACTCGCGCCCCGCAATGCACTGCTGATGACGTCACATATTACATCACTCATGACATGGTCAGTGACATCACTGATGACATCACTGATGACATCTCAAATGACATCACTGATGACATCATCCATGTGATAATTTCATGCATCTTCTCACACCCTAATATAACTTTTGATACACCCACTCTAAATTACAGACTGCCATTCTCAAAACCATAGACACTCCAACACCAAAAACTACATACCCACTCACTGATTCTTATGTCTACACACACATCCACTCACTCACCTGTACAGTCACTCATACTTACAGTCACTCAGTACAGGACTATCATATGCACTCATACACCTATATAAACACTAACACACCGCCACTCATCCATAGAGGTACTCACACACCTAGTCAGTCATGCAAAAAATTTATCACACACCCATTTACTCACCTATACAGTTATACACACACCAGCTCACTTACTCATACAAATACTAGCACATTCTTACGCTCTTATACAATAACTGATACAAGCACACACGCATCCATACAGCCACTCTCACAATAACACACTCTCACTTATAGCCATTTAAATACTCTAACACACATATATACTGCCTTTTACATATGTAGTTACTCGCACATGTACCACTGAGATATACATTCACTCACTAACACACCCATACACACACTCACCCACCCAAGCAGTCCATCACAGATGCACTCTTGAAATCATGCACCCAGTGAATCACCCACTCACACATCTATGTATAGAGTCACACACACCCCACCCACACAAACACTCAGGCAGCCATACAGATACTCAGAGAACCAATCAATAACCCATATAGACACTCATGTAGCTATTCGCAAATCCATGCATCCACTTACACACCAACAAACAGACGGATACAGACATTCACACAGTTTAGTCACTAACCCATGCATTCAGTAAGATACGTTTAATCACTCACTTGTAGAGTCAGTCACTCACGTACTAAATCATCCATTCAGACACTTATACACCCACTCATTCTTCAATACGCCTTTCCCTATATATATTAAACATATTTAAACTTTACAGAAACACACAGTCACTGGATGATGTCATCAGTGATGTCATCAGTGATGTCATTTGAGATGTCATCAGTGATGTCACTGACCATGTCATGAGTGATGTAATATGTGACGTCATCAGCAGTGCATTGCGGAGCGCGAGTTATAGTTAGCTGAACTAACTATAACAGGGAATTTCATGGGTTTTGTACGAGTGCAATGTCCAACTAACTATAACTGTCCCTAAAACCTATGGTTTTTTCAGTGAATATATATATATATATATATATATTATCTACTGGCGATCGCCAGTAGATAGTTATAGTTACAACCTATTATCCATAGGAAATCCGCGACATTCTATTTGAAATAACTCTCTTGCCGGTTGACGTATCTTCGCAAAATTTTCAAACTTTGTGGGGCGCTCCGGTCCGCTCCTACCCTGAAAGTCTCGGGGATTCGTCAAGCGGGGCCGAGAAAAAGGGGGTCCCAAACGCGTTTTCCCCATGCAATTTTCCATAGGAAACTTTAGACACGGCTACAGCCTGGACTGCTGAACGGAATTACACCAAATTTGGCAAAGAGGTAGTTCTTGGTTCAGAAAGAACCCTTTTGTTAAATGGTGTAAATCCGTTCAGTAGTTGCTGAGAAAATCAAAAGTAAAAAGATAGATATATCTAGGGCCGCGGATCCTCCCGAGCACGAGCTTTAGGTTAATTGGCTGTCAACACTCCAAATCAGGAAGTGTTGGCAGCCATTTTGTCCCTCGGTAGAACCGAGGGACAGAAACAAGTGCGCAAAGCGCACAGAGAGGCAGGGTAGAAACACCCTGACCCCCTAGGTCTGCTCAGGGGTCCCACAAGGACCCCCTGGGCAAAATTTTTTTTTTTTTTTTTTAAAAATCGGCAAAAACGATCGGGCCCGTAAGCCCCGCCCCTTCCTTCACCACTCTGCAAACGCGCCCCTGGCGCGTTTTGCAGAGGGGGAACGAATTCCCTTTGAATACTGGGGGTCCCTGGGGCCAACTAGCCCACCAGGAACCTCCAGTATGCGCCAGGGGCTGCCTTGCAGAGAGGTGTACAGAGGCCACGCCCCTTTTACACCTCTCTGCAACGCAGCTCTATGGCGCTTTTGGAGGTATATGGTGGGCTAGTTGCACCCCAGGGACCCTCAGGATTCAAGGGAGTTAATCCCCGACTTAAAACGCGCAACGGGCGCGTTTGCACAGTGGTGAAGGGGAGGGCGGGGCTCAGGTGACATGTGTGCAAACAGGCCCCGTGGCGCGTTTTAAGATGGGGAATTAAATCCTCTTCAATCCTGAGGGTCTCTGGGGCCAACTAGCCCAACAGGTACGTCCAGAAAGCGCCACAGAGCTGCGTTGCAGAGAGGTGTAAAAGGGGTGTGGCCTCTGTACATGTCTCTGCAACGCAGCCCCTGGCGCATACTGGAGGTTCCTGGTGGGCTAGTTGGCCCGTAGGGACCCTCATGATTCAAGGGGACTTAATCCCCCAACTTAAAACGCGCCACGGGGCGCGTTTGCACAGATGTCACCTCAGGCCCCGCCCCTCCCTTCACCATTGTGCAAATATTCCTCTAAAATCAGCCGAAATACGAATTCTGATTTACTCACCTGTTATCAGGAGAGACCTCAGTGCTGCATCTTTCAGCCCAGTACTAATCCTGAAAAGTAATTTTAACCGTACTTACCAGTAACTTGAATTTCCTTCCATAGGCTAACATTGAAGGTTTCACTTGGAAATTCTTCTAAGTGTGGAGTTTTGGAACTTTAAAATATTCCTCTAAAATCAGCCGAAATACGAATTCCGATTTACTCACCTGTTATCAGGAGAGACCTCAGTGCTGCATCTTTCAGCCCAGTACTGATCCTCAAAAGTAATTTTAACCGTACTTACCGGTAACTTGAATTTCCTTCATAGGCTAACATTGACTGGTTTCACTTGGAAATTCTTCTAAGTGTGGAGTTTTGGAACTTTAAAATATTCCTCTAAAATCAGCCGAAATACGAATTCCGATTTACTCACCTGTTATCAGGAGAGACCTCAGTGCTGCATCTTTCAGCCCAGTACTGATCCTCAAAAGTAATTTTAACCGTACTTACCAGTAACTTGAATTTCCTTCCATAGGATATCATTGCCTGCTTTTTGCTGAAAAAGTTTCTAAGTGTTGATTTTTGAAACATACAAATATTCCTCTAAAATCAGCCGAAATCCGAATTCTGATTTACTCACCTGTTATCAGGAGAGACCTCAGTGCTGCATCTTTCAGCCCAGTACTGGTCCTGAAAAGTAATTTTAACCGTACTTACCGGTAACTTGAATTTCCTTCCATAGGCTAACATTGACTGGTTTCACTTGGAAATTCTTCTAAGTGTGGAGTTTTGGAACTTTAAAATATTCCTCTAAAATCGGCCGAAATACGAATTCCGATTTACTCACCTGTTATCAGGAGAGACCTCAGTGCTGCATCTTTCAGCCCAGTACTGATCCTCAAAAGTAATTTTAACCGTACTTACCGGTAACTTGAATTTCCTTCATAGGCTAACATTGACTGGTTTCACTTGGAAATTCTTCTAAGTGTGGAGTTTTGGAACTTTAAAATATTCCTCTAAAATCAGCCGAAATACGAATTCCGATTTACTCACCTGTTATCAGGAGAGACCTCAGTGCTGCATCTTTCAGCCCAGTACTGATCCTCAAAAGTAATTTTAACCGTACTTACCAGTAACTTGAATTTCCTTCCATAGGATATCATTGCCTGCTTTTTGCTGAAAAAGTTTCTAAGTGTTGATTTTTGAAACATACAAATATTCCTCTAAACTCAGCCGAAATCCGAATTCTGATTTACTCACCTGTTATCAGGAGAGACCTCAGTGCTGCATCTTTCAGCCCAGTACTGGTCCTGAAAAGTAATTTTAACCGTACTTACCGGTAACTTGAATTTCCTTCCATAGGCTAACATTGACTGGTTTCACTTGGAAATTCTTCTAAGTGTGGAGTTTTGGAACTTTAAAATATTCCTCTAAAATCAGCTGAAATACGAATTCCGATTTACTCACCTGTTATCAGGAGAGACCTCAGTGCTGCATCTTTCAGCCCAGTACTGATCCTCAAAAGTAATTTTAACCGTACTTACCGGTAACTTGAATTTCCTTCATAGGCTAACATTGACTGGTTTCACTTGGAAATTCTTCTAAGTGTGGAGTTTTGGAACTTTAAAATATTCCTCTAAAATCAGCCGAAATACGAATTCCGATTTACTCACCTGTTATCAGGAGAGACCTCAGTGCTGCATCTTTCAGCCCAGTACTGATCCTCAAAAGTAATTTTAACCGTACTTACCGGTAACTTGAATTTCCTTCCATAGGCTAACATTGACTGGTTTCACTTGGAAATTCTTCTAAGTGTGGAGTTTTGGAACTTTAAAATATTCATCTAAAATCAGCCGAAATACGAATTCCGATTTACTCACCTGTTATCAGGAGAGACCTCAGTGCTGCATCTTTCAGCCCAGTACTGATCCTCAAAAGTAATTTTAACCGTACTTACCAGTAACTTGAATTTCCTTCCATAGGATATCATTGCCTGCTTTTTGCTGAAAAAGTTTCTAAGTGTTGATTTTTGAAACATACAAATATTCCTCTAAAATCAGCCGAAATACGAATTCCGATTTACTCACCTGTTATAAGGAGAGACCTGAGTGCTGTATCTTTCAGCCCAGTACTGGTCCTGAAAAGTAATTTTAACCGTACTTACCAGTAACTTATATTTTCTTCCATAGGAATCCATTGTCTGGTTTTCAGCAGAAAAGTTTCAAAGTGTCGATTTTCACAAACTACAAATATTCCTTAAAAATAGCCTGTATGACTTAAACGCATTCTTTCAACTGTTTACAGGAGATGCACCAGTGCTGGATCCAGGATCCAACACTGAGTAAGAAAAAGTAACGATAACAGTTTTTACCTGCTAAGTGAATTTCCTTCCATAGGATAACATTGGTGATTCTATGAGAAAAAGTTTCAAAGTGTCAACTTTTAAAATACAATAATATTCCTTAAAAATCACGACTGTAACCAAAACGCTTTTACTCAACTGTTTACAGGAGATGTACCAGGACTGAATCTAGGATCCAGTCCTGTGGTTAGAAAAGTAATCCATAAAGTAACTAATTGCATTTAACTAGAAATTCACATTGAGCTGAATGTTGCATTGTGTTTGAAAATGTGTTGCCCATTGCAACAACTGTAACTACTGTACTTAAAAGTCTATTGCCTATGTGCAAAGTATTTAAACTAAAGTAATTCATTCTGAGAAAGTATTTTTTGTAATGTAATGTATAATGTAATTACAATGTAATTTAAAAAATAAAATATGTAAAAGAAATTGTTTCTAAAAATGTAGTAAATCAGTATGAAAAAAATTAATATAAAAATTAATACATTTAAAAATTGTCATTTAAAAAACCTTTGAAATTCACTGAAAAACCGTAGGTTTCAGGCACGTTATAGTTACAAATTAGCATTTTAAAAACCTTTGAAATTCACTGAAAAAACCATAGGTTTCAGACACGTTATAGTTAGAAATTAGCATTTAAAAAACCTTTGAAATTCACTGAAAAAACCATAGGTTTTAGGGACAGTTATAGTTAGTTGGACATTGCACTCGTACAAAACCCGTGAAATTCCCCCGTTATAGTTAGTTCAGCTAACTATAACTCGCGCCCCGCAATGCACTGCTGATGACGTCACATATTACATCACTCATGACATGGTCAGTGACATCACTGATGACATCACTGATGACATCTCAAATGACATCACTGATGACATCATCCACGTGATAATCTGATGCAGCTCCTCACACCCTAATATAACCTTTGATACACCCAATCTAAATTACAGAGTGCCATTCGCAAAACCATAGACACTCCAACACCAATAACTACATACCCACTCACTGATTCTTAGGTCTACACACACACATCCACTCACTCACCCGTACAGTCACTCATACTTATGGTCACTCAGTACAGGACTATCATATGCACTCTTACTCCTATATAGACACTCAAACACCGCCACTCATCCATAGAGGTACTCACACACCTAGTCAGTCATGCAAATAATTAAACACACTGCCATTTACTCACCTATACAGTTATACACTTAATCATACAAATACCAGCACATTGTTACGCTCTTATACAATCACTGATACAAGCACACACTCATCCATACAGCCACTATCACAATCACTCACTCTCGCTTATAGCTATTTATATACTCCAATACACATATATACTGCCTTTCACATATGTAGTTACTCACACATGTACCACTGGGATATACATTCACTCACTAACACACTCTTACACACACTTACCCACCCATACAGTCTATCACAGATGCACTCTTGAAACCATCCACCCAGTGAATCACCCACTCACACATCTATGCACAGTCGCACACACCCCATCCACACAAACACTCAGGCACCCATACAGATACTCATAGAACCAATCAATAACCCATATAGACACTCATGTAGCTATTCGCAAATCCATGCATCCACTTACACACCAACAGACGGATACAGACATTCACACAGTTTAGTCACTAACCCATGCATTCAGTAAGATACGTTTAATCACTCACTTGTAGAGTCAGTCACGCACGTACTAAATCATCCATTCAGACACTTATACACCCACTCATTCTTCAATACGCCTTTCCCTATATATATTAAACATATTTAAACTTTACAGAAACACACGTCACTGGATGATGTCATCAGTGATGTCATTTGAGATGTCATCAGTGATGTCATCAGTGATGTCACTGACCATGTCATGAGTGATGTAATATGTGACGTCATCAGTAGTGCATTGCGGGCGCGAGTTATAGTTAGCTGAACTAACTATAACGGGGAATTTCACGGGTTTTGTACGAGTGCAATGTCCAACTAACTATAACTGTCCCTAAAACCTATGGTTTTTTCAGTGAATATATATATATATATATATATTATCTACTGGCGGTCGCCAGTAGATAGTTATGGTTAGGACCTATTTTCCATAGGAAATTCACAACATTCTATTTCCAATAACTTTGGCGCCGGTTGACGAATCTTCGCGAAATTTTCAAAACTTATGGCCCGCTCCGGTCCGCTCCTATCCTGAAAGTTTTGGGATGATTTGGCAAGTGGGGGCCGAGAAAAAAGGGGGGTCCCAAAACGTGTTTTCCCCATGCAATTTTCCATAGGAAACTTTAGACACGGCTACAGCCCGAACTGCTGAACGGAATTACACCAAATTTGGCAAAGAGGTAGTTCTTGGTTCAGAAAGAACCCTTTTTGTTAAATGGTGTAAATCTGTTCAGTAGTTGCTGAGAAAATCAAAAGTAAAATCACATATATATCTGGGCGGAGCCTAACCACACATGTCATCGTGAGATCTGATTGGCTGTCAGCACTTCATCCTGGAATTGCTGGCAGCCATCTTGGGACCAATATAAATGATAGTACCCCATTGAAATGCATTGTAGTGAATCAAAGATTTTGAGGGTTACCAAAAGGAGAACTATAAAGGGTGATAACAGACTTTAGTTACATTAGAATTCATTTGTTGATGGTACCATACTAATTTCAGGAATTGTGGTGTGTTCTAAGGTGATTTTACCCTGTGAAAAACCTTCTGCTGGGATATCATGAATCATGTTTGAGAGAAAACTATTTTCACATGCTTGTCCCATAGAGTTTTGGAAGGTGCTCCAGAAGCTAAAATGAGAGCATATTTTCTGTAAATTCACATTATCTTTCTCAGTCATGTGAGAAGGAAGTCTGATATTCTCAGTAAAACATGTACATCCAACAAGGGCAGAGACTGTCAGTTGATTCCTTTGTGTTCTACTGCAGCTTCCCAGAGTGTTCTAAAGAACAACTAGAGTGCTAACAGCCTTACTTGTGACAAAAGTATGGCACACCTGAAGCCATCTTGATTGGAATAAACTGCTAACACTTAAAACATTTAGTTTAAAAAGGAACAAAATGATGGGGTTCATTTTGTCTTAGAAATTATGGTTAGTGCTATAGAAAGAAAAATTAGGACATGTTTCAAGTGAGATCTCAAATATCTTCCTGTTATATTTCAACAGGAGCAGCCTGCCAGTTGATGCCTTTGTGTTCTACTGCAGCTTCCCAGAGTGTTCTAAAGAACAACTAGAGTGCTAACAGCCTTACTTATGACAAAAGTATGGCACACCTGAAGCCATCTTGATTGGAATAAACTGGTAACACTTAAAACATTTAATTTAAAAAGGAACAAAATGATGGGGTTCATTTTGTCATAGAAATTATGGGTAGTGCTGTAGAAAGAAAAATTAGGACATGTTTCAAGTGTGATCTCAAATATCTTCCTGTTATATTTCAACAGGAGCAGCCTGCCAGTTGATGCCTTTGTGTTCTACTGCAGCTTCCCAGAGTGTTCTAAAGAACAACTAGAGCGCTAACAGCCTTACTTATGACAAAAGTATGGCACACCTGAAGCCATCTTGATTGGAATAAACCGTTAATACTTAAAACATTTAATTTAAAAAGGAACAAAATGAGGGGGTTCTTTTTGAAATAGAAATTATGGTTAGTGCTGCAGAAAGAAAAATGAGGGCATGTTTTAAGTGAGATCTCAAATCCTCTTCTATTTCATTAGAAAATTCTGACATGCAGACTGAAACAATCACTTTCAATACCAGCAGCAGACTTCCAGTTAACTCCCTGGTGAGCAGTAGCTTTACTACAGTGATCTAATGAGCAACTAGAGTGCTAACATTCTGAATTTATGGCAAATGTGAGACACATCTGAATGCCTTCTTGATGGAATCAAAGTAAAAAACTGAAAGCATTTCCTACTGAGGAGACTGCAGTAAATGAGGAAATTAGGAAACTTCATAACAAAGAAGTCTTCCAAGATGGCCACCAGAGAAAAAGAGCCCAAATGTAGCACAAATATTACCCAGATGTAGCCCACATATAGCCCAATGACAAAAGTGTGCAAAACACTTTTTATTTTTATTTTTTTGCAGTTGTATGTAGTGCATACTGGTCAGGTATTGGAGCGTTGCATCTTAAAACATGACCCCTACACTACACAAACACCACTGCACTACCCTAAACCCTAAAACACTACCCCCAGCACGACCCCTACACTACCCAAACACCACTGCACTAACCTAAATCCTAAAACACTACCCCCAGCACGACCCCCTACACTACCCAAACACCACTGCACTACCCTAAAACATGACCCCTACACTACACAAACACCACTGCACTACCCTAATCCCTAAAACACTACCCCCAGCACAACCCCCTACACTACACAAGCACCACTGCACTACCCTAAACCCTAAAACACTACCCCCAGCATGTCGCCCTATACTACACAAACACCACTGCACTGCCCTAAACCCTGAAACACCACCCCTAGCACGACCCCCTACACTGCCCGAACACCACTGCTCTGCCCAAAACCCTGAAACACCAGCCCCAGCACGACCCCTACACTGCCTGAACACCACTGCACTGCCCTAAACCCTGAAACACCAGCCCCAGCACGACCCCCTACACTGCCCGAACACCACTGCACTACCCTAAACCCAGAAACACCACCCCCAGCACGACCCCCTACACTGCCCGAGCACCACTGCACTGCCCTAAACCCTGAAACACCACCCCCAGCAAGACCCCTACACTGCCCGAACACCACTGCACTGCCCTAAACCCTGAAACACCAGCCCCAGCACGACCCCTACATTGCCCGAACACCACTGCACTGCCCTAAATCCTGAAACACCACCCCCTGCATGACCCACTACACTGCCCGAACACCACTGCCCTATACCCTGAAACACCACCCCAGCACGACCCCCTACACTGCCCGAACACCACTGCACTGCCCTAAACCCTGAAACACCACCCCTGCACGACCCCCTACACTGCCCGAACACTACTGCGCTGCCCTAAACCCTGAAACACCATCCCCAGCAAGACCCCCTACACTGCCCGAACACCACTGCACTGCCCTAAACCCTGAAACATCAACCCCAGCAAGACCCCTACACTGCCCGAACACCACTGCCTCTAAACCCTGAAACACCACCCCCAGCAAGACCCCCTACACTGCCCAAACAACACTGCACTGCCCTAAACCCTGAAACACCACCCCCAGCACGACCCCTACACTGCCCAAACACCAATGCTCTGCCCTGCCCAAAACCCTGAAACACCAGCCCCAGCACGACCCCCTACACTGCCCGAACACCACTGCACTGCCCTAAACCCTGAAACACCACCCCCTGCATGACCCACTACACTGCCCAAACACCACTGCACTGCCCTAAACCCTGAAACACCACCCCCAGCACGACCGCCTACACTGCCTGAAAACCACTGCACTGCCCTAAACCCTGAAACACCAGCCCCAGCACGACCCCCTACACTGCCCGAACACCACTGCACTGCCCTAAACCCTCAAACACCAGCCCCAGCACGACCCCTACACTGCCCGAACACCTCTGCACTACCCTAAATCCTGAAACACCAACCCCAGCAAGACCCCCTACACTGCCAGAACACCACTGCACTGCCCTAAACCCTGAAACACCAGCCCCAGCAAGACCCCCTACACTGCCCGAACACCACTGCACTGCCCTAAACCCTGAAACACCACCCCCAGCAAGACCCCCTACACTGCCCGAACACCACTGCACTGCCCTAAACGCTGAAACACCAGCCCCAGCAAGACCCCCTACACTGCGCGAACACCACTGCACTGCCCTAAACCCTGAAACACCACCCCCAGCACGACCCCTACACTGCCCGAACACCACTGCACTGCCCTAAACCCTGAAACACCACCCCCAGCACGACACCCTACACTGCCCGAACACCACTGCACTGCCCTAAACCCTGAAACACCAGCCCCAGCACGACCCCCTACACTGCCTGAACACTACTGCACTGCCCTAAACCATGAAACACCATCCCCAGCACGACCCCCTACACTGCACGAACACAACTGCACTGCCCTAAACCCTGAAACATCACCCCCAGCAAGACCCCCTACACTGCCCAAACACCACTGCCCTAAACCCTGAAACACCACCCCCAGCAAGACCCCTACACTGCCCGAACACCACTGCACTGCCTTAAACCCTGAAACACCAGCCCCAGCACGACCCCCTACACTGCCCGAACACCACTGCACTGCCCTAAACCCTGAAACACCACCCCGTGCATGACCCCCTACACTGCCCGAACACCACTGCACTGCCCTAAACCCTGAAACACCACCCCCAGCACGACACCCTATATTGCCCGAACACCACTGCACTGCTCTAAACCCTGAAACACCACCCCCTGCACGACCCCCTACACTGCCCGAACACTACTGCACTGCCCCAAACCCTGAAACACCACCCCCAGCACGACCCCTACACTGCCCGAACACCACTGCACTCTAAACCCTGAAACACCACCCCCAGCAAGACCCCCTACACTGCCCGAACACTACTGCACTGCCCTAAACCCTGAAACATCACCCCCAGCAAGACCCTCTACACTGCCCGAACACCACTGCACTGCCCTAAACCCTGAAACACCACCCCCAGCAACACTCCCTACACTGCCCGAACACCACTGCACTGCCCTAAACCCTGAACCACAAACCCCAGCACGACCCCTACACTACCCGAACACCACTGCACTACCCTAAACCCTAAAATACTCCCCCAGCACGACCCCCTACACTACCCGAACACAACTGCACTGCCCTAAACCCTCAAACACTCCCCCACAGCACGACCCCCTACACTGCCCGAACACCACTGCACTACCCTAAACCCTGAAACAACAGCCTCAGCAAGACCCCTAGACTGCCCGAACACCACTGCACTGCCCTAAACCCTGAAACACCAGCCCCAGCAAGACCCCCTACACTGCCCGAACACCACTGCACTGCCCTAAACCCTGAAACACCACCCCCAGCAAGACCCCCTACACTGCCCGAACACCACTGCACTGCCCTAAACCCTGAAACACCACCCCCAGCACGACACCCTACACTGCCCGAACACCACTGCACTGCCCTAAACCCTGAAATACCAGCCCCAGCACGACCCCCTACACTGCCTGAACACTACTGCACTGCCCTAAACCCTGAAGCACCATCCCCAGCACAACCCCCTACACTGCACGAACACCACTGCACTGCCCTAAACCCTGAAAAGCTACCCCGGCAAGACACCCTACACTGCCCGAACACCACTGCACTGCCCTAAACCCTGAAACATCACCCCCAGCAAGACCCCCTACACTGCCCAAACACCACTGCACTGTCCTAAACCCTGAAACACAACCCCCAGCACGACCCCTACACTACCCGAACACCACTGCACTACCCTAAACCCTAAAATACTCCCCCAGCACAACCCCCTACACTACCCGAACACAACTGCACTGCCCTAAACCCTCAAACACTCCCCCAGCACGACCCCCTACACTGCCCGAACACCACTGCACTACCCTAAACCCTGAAACACCAGCCCCAGCAAGACCCCCTACACTGCCCGAACACCACTGCAGTGCCCTAAACCCTGAAACACCAGCCACAGCAAGACCCCTACACTGCCCGAACACCACTGCACTGCCCTAAACCCTGAAACACCACCCCCAGCAAGACCCCCTACACTGCCCGAACACCACTGCACTGCCCTAAACGCTGAAACACCAGCCCCAGCAAGACCCCATACACTGCGCGAACACCACTGCACTGCCCTAAACCCTGAAACACCACCCCCAGCAAGACCCCCTACACTGCCCGAACACCACTGCATACCCTAAACCCTGAAACACCACCCCCATCACGACACCCTACACTGCCCGAACACCACTGCACTGCCCTAAACCCTGAAACACCAGCCCCAGCAGGACCCCCTACACTGCCTGAACACTACTGCACTGCCCTAAACCATGAAACACTATCCCCAGCACAACCCCCTACACTGCACGAACACCACTCCACTGCCCTAAACCCTGAAAAGCTACCTCCAGCAAGATCCCCTACACTGCCCGAACACCACTGCACTGCCCTAAACCCTGAAACATCACCCCCGGCAAGACCCCCTACACTGCCCAAACACCACTGCCCTAAACCCTGAAACACCACCCCCAGCAAGACCCCCTACACTGCCCGAACACCACTGCACTGTGCTAAACCCTGAAACACCAGCCCCAGCACGACCCCCTACACTGCCCGAACACCACTGCACTGCCCTAAACCCTGAAACACCACCCCGTGCACGACCCCCTACACTGCCCAAACACCACTGCACTGCCCTAAACCCTGAAACACCACCCCCAGCAAGACCCCCTATATTGCCCGAACACCACTGCACTGCTCTAAACCCTGAAACACCACCCCCTGCACGACCCCCTACACTGCCCGAACACTACTGCACTGCCCCAAACCCTGAAACACCACCCCAGCACGACCCCCTGCACTGCCCGAACACCACTGCCCTAAACCCTGAAACACCACCCCCAGCAAGACCCCCTACACTGCCCGAACACCACTGCACTGCCCTAAAACCTGAAACATCACCCCCAGCAAGACCCCCTACACTGCCCGAACACCACTGCACTGCCCTAAACCCTGAAACACCACCCCCAGCAACACCACCTTTACTGCCCGAACACCACTGCATTCCCCTAAACCCTGAAACACAACCCCCAGCACGACCCCTACACTACCCGAACACCACTGCACTACCCTAAACCCTAAAATACTCCCCCCAGAACGACCCCCTACACTACCCGAACACAACTGCACTGCCCTAAACCCTCAAACACTCCCCCCCAGCTCGACGCCCTACACTACCCAAACACCACTGCACTGCCCTAAACCCTAAAACACTCCCCCCAGCACGACCCCCTACACAACCCGAACACCACTGCACTGCCCTAAACCCTAAAACACTCCTCCCAGCATGACCCCCTACACTACCCAAACACCACTGCACTGCCCTAAACCCTGAAACACTACCCCCCGCATGACCCCCTACACTACCCAAACACCACTGCCCTAAACCCTGTAACACCACCCCCAGCAAGACCCCCTACACTGCCCGAACACCACTGCACTGCCCTAAACCCTGAAACACCACCCCCAGCACGACCCCCTACACTGCCCGAACACCACTGCACTACCCTAAACCCTAAAACACGACCTCCTACACTACACAAACACCACTGCACTACCCTAAACCCTAAAACACTACCCCCAGCACGACCCCCTACACTACACAAACACCACTGCACTACCCTAAACCCTAAAACACTACCCCCTACACTACACAAACACCACTGCACTACCCTAAACCCTAAAAACTACCCCCAGCACGAACCCCTACACTACCCAAACACCCCTGCACTACCCTAAACCCTAAAACAATACCCCCAGCAGTACCCCCTACACTACCCAAACACCACTTCACTGCCCTAAACCCTAAAACACTACCCCCAGCAGTACCCCTACACTACCCAAACACCATTGCACTACCCTAAACCCTAAAACACTACCCCCAACAGTACCCCTACACTACCCAAACACCACTGCACTACCCTAAACCCTAAAACACTCCCCCCAGCACGACCCCCTACACAACCCGAACACCACTGCACTGCCCTAAACCCTAAAACACTCCTCCCAGCATGACCCCCTACACTACCCAAACACCACCGCACTGCCCTAAACCCTGAAACACTACCCCCCGCATGACCCCCTACACTACCCAAACACCACTGCCCTAAACCCTGTAACACCACCCCCAGCAAGACCCCCTACACTGCCCGAACACCACTGCACTGCCCTAAACCCTGAAACACCACCCCCAGCACGACCCCCTACACTGCCCAAACACCACTGCACTACCCTAAACCCTAAAACACGACCTCCTACACTACACAAACACCACTGCACTACCCTAAACCCTAAAACACTACCCCCAGCACGACCCCCTACACTACACAAACACCACTGCACTACCCTAAACCCTAAAACACTACCCCTACACTACACAAACACCACTGCACTACCCTAAATCCTAAAAACTACCCCCAGCACGAACCCCTACACTGCCCAAACACCACTGCACTACCCTAAACCCTAAAACAATACCCCCAGCAGTGACCCCCTACACTACCCAAACACCACTGCACTACCCTAAACCCTAAAACATTACCCCCAGCAAGTACCCCCTACACTACCCAAACACCATTGCACAGCCCTAAACCCTAAAACACTACCCCCAACAGTACCCCCTATACTACCCAAACACCACTGCACTACCCTAAACCCTAAACCACCACCCCCAGCACGACCCCCTACACTGCCCGAACACCACTGCCCTAAACCCTGAAACACCACCCCCAGCAAGACCCCCTACACTGCCCAAACACCACTGCACTGCCCTAAAACCTGAAACATCACCCCCAGCAAGACCCTCTACACTGCCCGAACACCACTGCACTGCCCTAAACCCTGAAACACCACCCCCAGCAACACCACCTTTACTGCCCGAACACCACTGCATTCCCCTAAACCCTGAAACACAACCCCCAGCACGACCCCTACACTACCCGAACACCACTGCACTACCCTAAACCCTAAAATACTCCCCCCAGAACGACCCCCTACACTACCCGAACACAACTGCACTGCCCTAAACCCTCAAACACTCCCCCCCAGCACGACGCCCTACACTACCCAAACACCACTTCACTGCCCTAAACCCTAAAACACTCCCCCAGCACGACCCCCTACACAGCCCGAACACCACTGCACTGCCCTAAACCCTGAAACACTCCTCCCAGCATGACCCCTACACTACCCAAACACCACTGCACTGCCCTAAACCCTGAAACACTACCCCCGCATGACCCCCTACACTGCCCAAACACCACTGCCCTAAACCCTGTAACACCACCCCCAGCAAGACCCCCTACACTGCCCGAACACCACTGCACTGCCCTAAACCCTGAAACACCACCCCCAGCACGACCCCCTACACTGCCCAAACACCACTGCACTACCCTAAACCCTAAAACACGACCTCCTACACTACACAAACACCACTGCACTAACCTAAACCCTAAAACACTACCCCCAGCACGACCCCCTACACTACACAAACACCACTGCACTACCCTAAACCCTAAAACACTACCCCTACACTACACAAACACCACTGCACTACCCTAAACCCTAAAACACTACCCCCAGCACGAACCCCTACACTACCCAAACACCCCTGCACTACCCTAAACCCTAAAACAATACCCCCAGCAGTACCCCTACACTACCCAAACACCACTGCACTACCCTAAACCCTAAAACACTACCCCCAGCAGTACCCCTACACTACCCAAACACCATTGCACTACCCTAAACCCTAAAACACTACCCCCAACAGTGACCCCTACACTACCCAAACACCACTGCACTACCCTAAACCCTAAAACACTCCCCCAGCACGACCCCCTACACAACCCGAACACCACTGCACTGCCCTAAACCCTAAAACACTCCTCCCAGCATGACCCCCTACACTACCCAAACACCACTGCACTGCCCTAAACCCTGAAACACTACCCCCGCATGACCCCCTACACTACC
The DNA here is from genome assembly GCA_963921515.1 of Calotriton arnoldi. Lineage (NCBI taxonomy): Eukaryota > Metazoa > Chordata > Amphibia > Caudata > Salamandridae > Calotriton > Calotriton arnoldi. The sequence continues at coordinate 18,316 of CAWUFW010018015.1, forward strand.
CAAACACCACTGCCCTAAACCCTGTAACACCACCCCCAGCAAGACCCCCTACACTGCCCGAACACCACTGCACTGCCCTAAACCCTGAAACACCACCCCCAGCACGACCCCCTACACTGCCCAAACACCACTGCACTACCCTAAACCCTAAAACACGACCTCCTACACTACACAAACACCACTGCACTACCCTAAACCCTAAAACACTACCCGCAGCACGACCCCCTACACTACACAAACACCACTGCACTACCCTAAACCCTAAAACACTACCCCCTACACTACACAAACACCACTGCACTACCCTAAACCCTAAAAAACTACCCCCAGCACGAACCCCTACACTACCCAAACACCACTGCACTACCCTAAACCCTAAAACAATACCCCCAGCAGTACCCCCTACACTACCCAAACACCACTGCACTACCCTAAACCCTAAAACATTACCCCCAGCAGTACCCCCTACACTACTCAAAGACCATTGCACTACCCTAAACACTAAAACACTACCCCCAACAGTACCCCCTACACTACCCAAACACCACTGCACTACCCTAAACCCTAAACCACTACCCCAGCACGACCCCCTACACTACCCAAACACCACTTCACTACCCTAAACCCTAAAACACTACCCCCAGCACAACCCCCTACACTACCCAAACACCACTGCACTACCCTAAACCCTAAAACACTGCCCCAGCACGACTCCCTACACTATCCAAACACCACTGCACTACCCTAAACCCTAAATCTATCCCCAGCATGACCCCCTACACTACACAAACACCACTGCACTACCCTAAACCCTAAAACACTACCCCCAGCACGACCCCCTTCACTACCTAAACACAACTGCACAATTTGTTACAGGCATTGCAACGCAGGCCTGTGGTGCTTACTGGAAGTACCTGGTGGGCTAGTTGGGCCCCAGGGACCCTCAGGATTCAAGGTGACCTAATCCCCCAACTTAAAACGCGCCACGGGCGCGTTTGCACAGTGGTGAAGGGAGGGGCGGGGCCTCAGGTGACATGTGCGCAAACACGCCCTGTGGTGCGTTTTAAGTTGGGGAATTAATTCCCTTGAATCCTGAGGGACCCTGGGGCCAGCTAGCCCACCAGGTACCTTCAGTAAGCACAACAGAGTTGCGTTGCAGAGAGGTGAAAAAGGTGCGTGGCCTCGGAACGCCTCTCTGCAACTCAGCTATGTGGTCCTAACTGTAGGTACCTGGGGGGCTAGTTGGGCCCCAGGGACCCTCAGGATTCAAGGGGACTTAATCCCGCAACTTCAAAACGCGCCACGGAGCGCGTTTGCACACATGTCACCTCAGGCCCCTCCCTTCACCACTGTGCAAACGCGCCCTGTAGCAGCGTTTTAAGAGGTAGTTTTAATCCCCCTGCCCTATTATGTACTAGGGACTTACAGAGGAGGTCATGCTAATCACAGGGGTACCCCAACGCATAGTGTTCCCTAGTGTATGTAGGTGTTTTCACTGTATTCTAAGTGTCTTTTAGCATAGCACTGACTCTGGTTAGTCAGAGTCAGTTACCACCAGTACCCGTCTGAAAAAGTTGTGGGCACAGGATGATTTTGCAACATGGCCTCTTTCTGCTCCTCTGTTGGTTCTTTCTGCACATCTTTTGCTTCTTCCTGCACTTTTCTTGGTCTTTGTGGACTTCTGTTGCTTCTTTCGGCATTTCTTTTGCTTCTTTCTGTGCGTTTTTTCTTCTTTCTTCACATGTCCTACCTCTGTAGGCATAGTTAGAAACTAGCATTTAAAAAACCTTTGAAATTCCCTTAAAAAATCATAGGTTTCAGGCACGTTATAGTTAGAAATTAGCATTTAAAAAACCTTTGAAATTCACTGAAAAAACCATAGGTTTCAGACACGTTATAGTTAGAAATTAGCATTTAAAAAACCTTTGAAATTCACTGAAAAAACCATAGGTTTTAGGGACAGTTATAGTTAGTTGGACATTTCACTCGTACAAAACCATAGAAATTCCCCCGTTATAGTTAGTTCAGCTAACTATAACTCACGCCCCACAATGCACTGCTGATGACGTCATATATTACATCACTCATGACATGGTCAGTGACATCACTGATGACATCACTGATGACATCTCAAATGACATCACTGATGACATCACTGATGACATCATCCATGTGATAATTTCATGCATCTTCTCACACCCTAATATAACTTTTGATACACCCACTCTAAATTACAGACTGCCATTCTCAAAACCATACACACTCCAATACCAATAACTACATACCCACTCACTGATTCTTAGGTCTACACACACACATCAACTCACTCACCCATACAGTCACTCATATTTACAGTCACTCAGTACAGGACTATCATATGCACTCATACACCTATATAAACACTCACACACCGCCACTCATCCATAGAGATACTCACACACCTATTCAGTCATGCAAAAAATTAAACACACACCCATTTACTCACCTATACAGTTATACACACACCAGCTCACTTACTCATACAAATACTAGCACATTCTTACGCTCTTATACAATAATTGATACAAGCACACACGCAACCATACAGCCACTCTCACAATCACACACTCTCACTTATAGCCATTTAAATACTCTAACACACATATATACTGCCTTTTACATATGTAGTTACTCGCACATGTACCACTGAGATATACATTCACTCACTAACACACCCTACACACACCACCCAAGCAGTCCATCACAGATGCACTCTTGAAGTCATGCACCCAGTGAATCACCCACTCACACATCTATGTAGAGTCACACACACCCCACCCACTCAAACACTCAGGCAGCCATACAGATACTCAGAGAACCAATCAATAACCCATATAGACACTCATGTAGCTATTCGCAAATCCATGCATCCACTTACACACCAACAAACAGACGGATACAGACATTCACACAGTTTAGTGACTAACCCATGCATTCAGTAAGATACGTTTAATCACTCACTTGTAGAGTCAGTCACGCATGTACTAAATCATCCATTCAGACACTTATACACCCACTCATTCTTCAATACGCCTTTCCCTATATATATTAAACATATTTAAACTTTACAGAAACACACAGTCACTGGATGATGTCATCAGTGATGTCATTTGAGATGTCATCAGTGATGTCATCAGTGATGTCACTGACCATGTCATGAGTGATGTAATATGTGACGTCATCAGCAGTGCATTGCGGGGGCGCGAGTTATAGTTAGCTGAACTAACTATAACTGGGGAATTTCTATGGTTTTGTACGAGTGAAATGTCCAACTAACTATAACTGTCCCTAAAACCTATGGTTTTTTCAGTGAATATATATATATATATATATCGCCAACACTCCTTCAACCACGAAGGACGGCGCACTCACAAATCGGTAATCAATCATTTGCCTCAAACAGCACCGAACAACAGTCTTTTTCCAAGGAGCTACGCCTCCTTCAAAAGGCGAAAGAACAATTAAATCGAGGGAGGCCAAAAGGAAAAAAGCAAGAAAACGCAAGAAAAACCACAAACGAAACATCAGGCGCCGCCAATATAAGAACAACTGGTATGGGAAGAAGAGGCCAGAAGACAATGAAGCCATAATGGTGACACTGCACCTAAATTGACGGTAATGAATCTGACTCAAAAGGTTCTTACTAATGATGAGATAAGTGTACTTGAATTAGGTTTGTCTTTCTGCCCAGAGATAGGCTTTGATTATGCCCAAGCACGGGTAGATTTGTAAAAATTTGAAAGAAAGCTTAAACTGTGTAAAATGCATGCTCCCAAAAAGAACCAAATGGAGACTACAACCAGATCCATAGAGGTGGGGGACACTGGCCTATCCATTGACGACATTCCGACTTTACAAACCATGACTACCCTAGAACAGCAGGGGTCTCACCTAGCCACTAGTGAGACATTTGACCCCTTTAATCCCTCCCATACTGCTGACATTTCAGACATCCTGGGAATCGACACTGGAGAAACAGCCCCCACTACCTTTAAAGCCAAATCGAGATATGTTCCAACCACGGTCAAAGACAATATTGATATCTTTAGCGACCTGGTAGCCCAAGACCTCCTAGATCTCCTAAAAAAGACTACACGTAGTGGGATTATGACCAAGACCCAGTGGGAGGCAGTTAATAATTTACAGAATGACCGGTAGCTTGTCATCAGACCCTCCGACAAGGGAGGCCATGTGGTTCTCATGACTAGGGCCATGTATACCAGAGAAGCACTACGCCAACGTAGCGACCCCACATGCTATGGGAAAGTAGATAAGAAATACCTTGTAGATTTGAAGAACATGTATCTAAACAAGCTCCAGGCATGGCATAAAAAGGGCTTACTAAAATGGGATGAGAAGCAATTTCTCAAAAACGACACCCCCACCACCCCCACACTGTAGCTTCTCCCCAAGGTCCATAAAAATGCCAACGACCCACCAGGAAGACCCATTGTGTCCTCAAAGAATAGCCTCCTCGAGAACACCAGCACATATGTCGACCATTTTCTTTTCCCCTTTATGAGAGACCTCTCGGCCTATCTTAAAGACACCACAGATTTCTTACAAAAAATAAGAGATGTAACTTTGGGGGAGGATCACTGGCTGGTGTGTCTTGATGTGGAGTCATTGTACACAAGTATTAGGCATGATTATGGCATTAAGGCTTGCAAGTTCTTTCTCAAAAAACGCAGGGCAGAAATTCTGGAACATACTCTCATGCTCTTGGATATGATAGCGATATGTCTAAAAGAGAATGTTTTCATCTTTGAGAGGGAACTTTACAAGCAGCTACAAGGGACATCCATGGGCACCTGCTTCGCCCCTAGCTATGCCAACCTCATGTTAGGCTGGTGGGAGAAGCAGGTGCTCTGGAATGACCTAACTGAATATTGGATTTTCTGTGTGTCTAAATGGCTGCGGTATATAGACGACATTTTCTTTGTGTGGAAAGGGTCTGAGAATGAACTGAATCTCTTTGTCGACTGTTTAAACTTGAACAATGTCAATTTCAAATTCACGAGACATTCTAGCCAAAAATCCATTGACTTTCTAGACCTTAAACTCAGTGTAAAAAACGGAAGAATCAGTACAAACCTGTTCAGGAAGAAAACTGCAGGAAACTCAATTCTGCACACAGCTAGCTCCCATCCACCCAGCTTCAGGTGGGGAATCCCTTACAGTGAATTCTTGAGGGCCAAATGCAATTGCAGCACCACCTCAGCGTACGAAGACACCAAGCGGGAAATGAAGATAAGATTTAGAGAGAGGGGGTTCTCCAGGAAAGCACTCACCCAGGCAGAGAAGCGAGTTGAGAGTCAGTCAAGAGATGAGATCCTAGATAAAGTCAAGCCCACCAAGATTAGTGAGAATGCCACCAAAAAACCAGTCAGATTCATCACTAAATACTGCAGCCAATCTAACCAGATACGCAGTATCCTCAGGAATAGATGGGACATCCTCAGGCAGGATCCAATCCTGAGGAATGAGATAGGCACCACACCATTGATAACATACATGAGAAGCACATCCTTGAGAGATATGCTTCTACACAGTCATCTTCAGCCCAAGGAAGGTAGTTAGCTCAGGCAAGCAAAGGGATTTCGCAAGGGCAGGAACTGCAAAGCGTGTAAAAATAGCAGCAATGTACTAGAGGTTACACTAGAGAGAACTAAGATCCTCTGGAAAATCCCCAAACTGATCATGTGCAGTAAAGACTTTGTGGTGTACGCCATAGTGTGCCCCTGCCATCTCTGGTACATTGGGTCCACGACCTTCCCGATCAAAAAACGCATCTTAGAGCACTGGCGGGTGATCACCAACCATGACCAGAGCTACAGCACAGCAAGACACTTCTCAAGGGAACACGGGGCTGACTGGACCAAAGCCAAATTCTTTGGACTGGATACAGTCACACCCAACCCAAGAGGAGGTAACCGCACAGCTGCTCTGCGCAAACTTGAGTCACGTTTTATCCTCCTAGCAGGCACTAAATTCCCAGATGGCCTTAACCAGGACGAAGAATTATATTCTCACCTGTAATGTTACACTCCCCACAGAGGCACCATGACCTTGGTGGACTACTCACACCCGACTTCTTCCTTCTTTTTCTTAGTTTTAATTGCACATTTTTCTCTATGTCAAACACAGGCGCAATGTCAATTTTAAATCTTGTACGTGTCTCATGATAACAACCTACATTAAAAGTAGATTGATGCTGTGAACAGTTGTAACCTGACAATGGTATGCTATGTCGCTAATGTTATTGTATTTTTGATTTTGCAGAGGACTGCTGCCGAGAATCTCCTTGAACTACACGTTCGTGAAAGGATTATGTGCACCGGAGTCTATCAGCGGACCTTCCACCCTTACTCCTAGTCACTATTGTGTGCACGTTAGAGGTACTATACCTCCACCACCACTGAACATGGAGTATTATCAATAGCTTATGTCCTGCACTTATCCCATTCACGAGGGACTGCCCTCTAGTCACACCACTGCACATAGCTACCCTTTAGAAATAGGGCACTAGACCCTAATTCTCCCTGAACAGCCAAATATGCACCGGTCGTCAGTGGATTATCACCCTGATACCTAAACAATGGATACATTCCATGAGACTTTAGATGACAATGAAATCAAATCACTGAGAATGATCAGAATTGTATAAATATTGTTTTACATAACAGCTGCGCCTGTTTTCACCATTGTTTCTATTTGTGTTGTCACAATTTAAATAATGTGCCTCAAACATTTCTTTTATGTTTATGATTTCATATGTGCACGTACCTTTAAAATGTCACATAATGAAGGTGGTGGTCATGTGACCAAGACCACGGACGTGGTCGAAACTCGTCGTCCTTTTCTGCTATACCAAAAATAAACCTGCTGAACTGACCGAGTGGGCTCGTGTGGATCTTTTGTTCTGAATTTGCATTTCCTTGGATATATATATATATTCACTGAAAAACACCATAGGTTTCAGGCACGTTATAGTTAGAAATTAGCATTTAAAAAACCTTACAAATTCACTGAAAAAACCAAAGGTTTTAGGGACAGTTATAGTTAGTTGGACATTGCACTCGTACAAAACCCGTGAAATTCCCCGTTATAGTTAGTGCAGCTAACTATAACTTCGCGCCCCACAATGCACTGCTGATGACGTCACATATTACATCACTCATGACATGGTCAGTGACATCACTCATGACATCACTGATGACATCTCAAATGACATCACTGATGACATCATCCAGTGACTGTTTGTTTCTGTAAAGTTTAAATATTTTTAATATATATAGGGAAAGGCGTATTGAAGAATGAGTGGGTGTATAAGTGTCTGTATGGATGATTTAGTAGGTGCGTGACTAACTCTATAAGTGAGTGATTAAACGTATCTTACTGAATGCATGGGTTAGTGACTAAACTGGGTGAATGTCTGTATCCGTCTGTCTGTTGCTGTGTAAGTGGCTGCAAGGGTTTGTGAATAGCTACATGAGTGTCTATATGAGTTATTGATTGGTTGTCTGAGTATCTGTATGGGTGCCTGAGTGTTTGTGTGGGTGGGGTGTGTGCGACTCTGTGCATAGATGTGTGAGTGGGTGATTCACTGGGTGGATGGTTTCAAGAGTGCATCTGTGATAGACTGTATGGGTGGGTAAGTGTGTGTAAAAGTGTGTTAGTGAGTGAATGTATGTCCCAGTGGTACATGTGTGAGTAACTACATATGTAAAAGGCAGTATATATGTGTGTTGGAGTATATAAATAGCTATAAGCAAGAGTGTGTGATTGTGAGAGTGACTGTATGGATGAGTGTGTGCTTGTATCAGTGATTGTATAAGAGCGTAAGAATGTGCTAGTATTTGTATGAGTAAGTGAGCTGGTGTGTGTATAACTGTATAGGTGAGTAAATGGCAGTGTGTTTAATTATTTGCATGACTGACTAGGTGTGTGAGTACCTCTATGGATGAGTGGCGGTGTTTGAGTGTCTATATAGGAGTATGAGTGCATATGATAGTCCTGTACTGAGTGACCGTAAGTATGAGTGACTGTACGGGTGAGTGAGTGGATGTGTGTGTAGACCTAAGAATCAGTGAGTGGGTATGTAGTTATTGGTGTTGGAGTGTCTATGGTTTTGCGAATGGCAGTCTGTAATTTAGAGTGGGTGTATCAAAGGTTATATTAGGGTGTGAGGAGGTGCATGAAATTATGACGTGGATGATGTCATCAGTGATGTCATCAGTGATGTCATTTGAGATGTCATCAGTGATGTCATGAGTGATGTCACTGACCATGTCATGAGTGATGTAATATGTGACGTCATCAGCAGTGCATTGCGGGGCGCGAGTTATAGTTAGCTGAACTAACTATAACAGGGAATTTCACGGGTTTTGTACGAGTGCAATGTCCAACTAACTATAACTGTCCCTAAAACCTATGGTTTTTTCATTGAATTTGTAAGGTTTTTTAAATGCTAATTTCTAACTATAATGTGCCTGAAACCTATGGTTTTTCAGTGAATTTCAAAGGTTTTTAAATGCTAATTCCTAACTATAACATGTCTGAAACCTATGGTTTTTTTCAGTGAATTTCAAAGGTTTTGTAAATGACAAATTTTAAATGTATTAATTGTTATATTTATTTTTTGATACTGATTTACTACATTTTTTAAACTATTTATTTTTACATATTTTATTTTTAAATTACATTGTAATTACATTATACATTACATTACAAAATATACTTTCTCAGAATGAATTACTTTAGTTTAAATACTTTGCAAATAGGCAATAGACTTTTAAGTACAGTAGTTACAGTTGTTGCAATGGGCAACACAATTTCAAACACAATGCAACATTGAGCTCAATGTGAATTTCTAGTTAAATGCAATTAGTTACTTTATGGATTACTTTTCTAACCACAGGACTGGATCCTAGATTCAGTCCTGGGACATCTCCTGTAAACAGTTGAGTAAAAGCGTTTTGGTTACAGTAGTGGTTTTTAAGGAATATTATTGTATTTTAAAAGTGGACACAAACTTTTTCACATAAAATCACCAATGTTATCCTATGGGAGGAAAGTCACTTAGCAGGTACGTAGTGTTATCGTTACTTTTTCAGTACTCAGTGGTGGATCCTGGATCCAGCACTGGTGCATCTCCTGTAAACAGTTGAAAGAATGCATTTAAGTCATACAGGCGATTTTTAAGGAATATTTGTAGTTTGTGAAAACCGACACTTTGAAACTTTTCTGCTGAAAACCAGACAATGGATTCCTATGGAAGGAAATACAAGTTACTGGTAAGTACGGTTAGAATTACTTTTCAGGGTCAGTGCTGGGCTCAAAGATACAGCACTGGGTTCTCTCCTAATAACAGGTGAGTAAATTGGAATTCGTAGTTCGGCTGATTTTAGAGGAATATTATAAAGTTCCAAAACTCCACACTTAGAAGAATTTCCAAGTGAAACCAGTCAATGTTAGCCTATGGAAGGAAATTCAAGTTACTGGTAAGTACGGTTAGAATTACTTTTCAGGATCAGTACTGGGCTCAAAGATGCAGCACTGAGGTCTCTCCTGATAACAGGTGAGTAAATCGGAATTCGTAGTTCTGCTGATTTTAGAGGAATATTTGTATGTTTCAAAAATCGACAGAAACTTTTTCAGCAAAAAGCAGGCAATGATATCCTATGGAAGGAAATTCAAGTTACTGGTAAGTACTGTTAAAATTACTTTTCAGGATCAGTACTGGGCTCAATTCCTAACTATAACATGTGTGAAACCTATGGTTTTTTTCAGTGAATTTCAAAGGTTTTGTAAATGACAAATTTTAAATGTATTAATTGTTATATTTATTTTTTTGATACTGATTTACTACATTTTTTTAAACTATTTATTTTTACATATTTTATTTTTTAAATTACATTGTAATTACATTATACATTACATTACAAAATATACTTTCTCAGAATGAATTACTTTAGTTTAAATACTTTGCAAATAGGCAATAGACTTTTAAGTACAGTAATTACAGTTGTTGCAATGGGCAACACAATTTCAAACACAATGCAACATTGAGCTCAATGTGAATTTCTAGTTAAATGCAATTAGTTACTTTATAGATTACTTTTCTAACCACAGGACTGGATCCTAGATTCAGTCCTGGGACATCTCCTGTAAACAGTTGAGTAAAAGCGTTTTGGTTACAGTAGTGGTTTTTAAGGAATATTATTGTATTTTAAAAGTGGACACAGAAACTTTTTCACATAGAATCACCAATGTTATCCTATGGGAGGAAAGTCACTTAGCAGGTACGTAGTGTTATCGTTACTTTTTCGTACTCAGTGGTGGATCCTGGATCCAGCACTGGTGCATCTCCTGTAAACAGTTGAAAGAATGCGTTTAAGTCATACAGGCGATTTTTAAGGAATATTTGTAGTTTGTGAAAATCGACACTTTGAAACTTTTCTGCTGAAAACCAGACAATGGATTCCTATGGAAGGAAATACAACTTACTGGTAAGTACGGTTAGAATTACTTTTCAGGGTCAGTGCTGGGCTCAAAGATGCAGCACTGAGGTCTCTCCTGATAACAGGTGAGTAAATCGGAATTCGTAGTTCGGCTGATTTTAGAGGAATATTATAAAGTTCCAAAACTCCACACTTATAAGAATTTCCAAGTGAAACCAGTCAATGTTAGCCTATGGAAGGAAATTCAAGTTACTGGTAAGTACGGTTAGAATTACTTTTCAGGATCAGTACTGGGCTCAAAGATGCAGCACTGAGGTCTCTCCTGATAACAGGTGAGTAAATCGGAATTCGTAGTTCGGCTGATTTTAGAGGAATATTTGCACAATGGTGAAGGAAGGGGTGGGGCCTGAGGTGACATGTCTGCAAACACGCCCTGTGGCATGTTTTAAGTTGGAGAATTAAATCCTCTTCAATCCCGAGAGTCCCTGGGGCCCAACTAGCCCACCAGGAACCTCCAATATGCGCCAGGGGGCTGCGTTGCAGAGAGGTGTTCTGAGGCCACGCCCCTTTTTACACCTCTTTGCAACGCAGCTCTGTGGCGCTTTCTGGACGTACCTTGGTGGGCTAGTTGGCCCCCAGGGACCTTCAGGATTGAAGAGGATTTAATTCCCCATCTTAAAACGCGCCCCGTTTGCACACATGTTACCTCAAGCCCCGCCCCCTCCCTTCACCACTGTGCAAACGCGCCCCGTGGCGCTTTTTAAGTTGGGGGGTTAACTCCCCTTGAATCCTGAGGGTCCCTGGGGTGCAACTAGCCCACCAGCTACCTCCATTAAGCGCCACAGAGCTGCGTTGCAGAGAGGTGTAAAAAGGGGCATGGCCTCAGAACACCTCTCTGCAACACAGCCCCCTGGCGCATACTGGAGGTTCCTGGTGGGCTAGTTGGCCCCCAGGGACCCCCAGTATTCAAGGGGAATTCGTTCCCCCTTTGCAAACGCGCCAGGGGGCGCGTTTGCAGAGTGCTGCCAAGAAGGGGGCGTGGCCTCCGGTGCGATGCCGGATTTTTTTTTTTTGATTTTTTTTTAAAGGGGGCTGTGTGGCCCCCCTTCTTTTTAATTATTTTGGGCCCTGGGGACCCCATCCCCCAGGGCCTGACCCCTTTTATTTTTATTTTTAAAAGTAACGGGAAGGGGACCGCGTGGGCCCCCTCCCGTGGCCAATTTTGGCCCGGGGACCCCATCCCCGGGTCATTGCCACTTTTTTTTTTTTATTTTCATGGAGGGGGCTGCGTTGCCCCCCTCCTCAGGCCTCCTTAGGCCCCGGGGACCCCATCCCCCGGGGCCGGCCTTTTTTTTCTATTTTTTTTTTCCCGTTAATTTGGGGGAGGGGGGCCGCGTGGCCCCCCTCCCGGGCCACTACTTGCCCCGGGGACCCCATCCCCCGGGGCTGGCCCTATCCTTTGGAAACCGTGGGGGGACCCCAACTCCCTCACGGTCCCGCCGGCTCCCCGCGTCCTGCGGGAGCCGGCATTGCTTTTCCACATGGGGAGCTGCTGACATGCAGCTCCCCATGTGGAAAAGCAATTGCTTTGAATTTTGGAAGAGAGAGCAGGTTTCCTGCTCTCTCTTCCAAAATTCAAAGCAGTTTGCTATGACAGGACGGGTGCCGCGAGGGTCCCGTCCTGTCATAGCAAACTACAATGTCCCGGGGGTAGGCACCCCGGGACACTGCAGGAGCCGGCCCTAGGGGGTGGCGGGCCCCAGCGCCACCACAGGCTCCAGGAGGGGGGCCCATGCGGCCCCCCTCCCAACATCTACAAAGCCCCGGGGAGTTGGTGGTCCCCGGGGCTTCGGGGGTCCGAAACGGACCCCCACATTTGTTTAATTAGTGCCCCAGGGAGGTTGCGGTCCCCGGGGCGTATGGGGGGGCTAGAGCCCCCCCACACAGGTTATTAATATTTAAAAAAAGAAGCCCCGTGGGGTGGCGGTCCCCTGGGCTGCGGGAGGGCGGAGAGCCCTCCCGCACCATTTTTCATTTAAAGCCCCGGGGGGTGGTGGTCCCCGGGGCTTGGGGGGCCTTAGAGGCCCCCCACATAAAATATAAACCCACCCCCGCATGCCCCCGGGACTTGGGCCACCTGGGGGCAAAATAGCATCGAAGCGTGTGATCCGCGCACCCTAAGCGCATCCCGCCGATTTAAAAAAATAAATAAATGCTTTTTTCTGCCCAGGGTGTCCTTGTGGGACCCCCTAAGCAGACCTAGGGGGTCAGGGTGTTTCTACCCTGCCCCCTTTGTGCGTTTTGCGCACTTGTTTCTTCTGCCTCGCTTCTACCGAGGGACAAAATGGCTGCCAACACTTCCTGATTTGGAGTGTTGACAGCCACTTGACAGCCAATTAGAATGCAGCTTGTGATCGGGACGGTGCGCGCAGTGTGCGTTCAGGGTGCGCGGATCCGACGCGGCCATAGATATATATGTGATTTTACTTGTGATATTCTCAGAAACTACTGAACGGATTTACACCATTTAAGCAAAAGGCACGACTCTGAACCAAGGGCTACCTTTTTGCCAAATTTGGTGTAATTCCGTTCAGCAGTTCGGGCTGTAGCTGCGACTAATGGTACCTATAGAAAAATGAATGGGGAAAACACGTTTTGGGACCCCCCTTTTTTCTCGGCCCCCGCTTGACGAATCACCCCGAGACTTTCAGGATAGGAGCGGACTGGAGCGCCCCAACAAGTTTGAAAATTTCGCGAAGATTCGTCAATTGGTGCCAAAGTTATTTCAAATAGAATGTTGCGGATTTCCTATGGAAAATAGGTCCTAACTATAACTATCTACTGGCCGTCGCCAGTAGATAGTTATAGTTAGGACCTATTTCCATAGGAAATTCACAACATTCTATTTCCAATAACTTTGGCGCCGGTTGATGAATGTTCGTGAAATTTTCAAAACTCGTGGGGCGCTCCGGTCTGCTCCTATCCTGAAAGTGTCAAGGTGATTCGGCAAGCGGGGACCGAGAAAAAAGGGGGGTCCCAAAACGTGTTTTCTCCATGTTAATTCCCATAGGAAATTTTAGACACGGCTACAGCCCGAACTGCTGAACGGAATTACACCAAATTTGGCAAAAAGGTAGCGCTTGGTTCAGAAAGCGACCTTTTTTTTAAATGGTGTAAATTCGTTCAGTAGTTACGGAGAAATTCAAAAAATAAGAGTCAAAAAATCAATTTCCCATAGGAAACTTTATGCAAGGCTACAGCCCGAACTGCTGAACGGAATTACACCAAATTTGGCAAAGAGGTAGTTCTTGGTTCAGAAAGAACCCTTTTTGTTAAATGGTGTAAATCCGTACAGAAGTACCTGAGAAAAGCAAAAGTAAAAACACATATATATCTGGGCGGAGCCTAACCACACATGTCATCGTGAGATCTGATTGGCTGTCAGCACTTCATCCTGGAATTGCTGGCAGCCATCTTTTGACCAATATAAATGATAGTACCCCATTGAAATGCATTGTAGTGAATCGAAGATTTTGAGGGTTACCAAAAGGAGAACTATAAAGGGTGATAACAGACTTTAGTTACATTAGAATTCATTTGTTGATGGTACCATACTAATTTCAGGAATTGTGGTGTGTTCTAAGGTGATTTTACCCTGTGAAAAACCTTCTGCTGGGATATCATGAATCATGTTTGAGAGAAAACTATTTTCACATGCTTGTCCCATACAGTTTTGGAAGGTGCTCCAGAAGCTAAAATGAGAGCATATTTTCTGTAAATTCACATTGTCTTTCTCAGTCATGTGAGAATAAAGTCTGACATTCTCAGTAAAACATGTACATTCAACAAGGGCAGAGAATGTCAGTTGATTCCTTTGTGTTCTACTGCAGCTTCCCAGAGTGTTCTAAAGAACAACTAGTGTGCTAACAGCCTTACTTATGACAAAAGTATGGCACACCTGAAGCCATCTTGATTGGAATAAACTGGTAACACTCAAAACATTTAATTTAAAAAGGAACAAAATGATGGGGTTCATTTTGTCATAGAAATTATGGTTAGTGCTGTAGAAAGAAAAATTAGGACATGTTTCAAGTGTGATCTCAAATATCTTCCTGTTATATTTCAACAGGAGCAGCCTGTCAGTTGATGCCTTTGTGTTCTACTGCAGCTTCCCAGAGTGTTCTAAAGAACAACTAGAGCGCTAACAGTCTTACTTATGACAAAATTATGGCACATCTGAAGCCATCTTGATTGGAATAAACTGGTAACTCTTAAAACATTTAATTTAAAAAGGAACAAAATGAGGGGGTTCATTTTGTCATAGAAATTATGGTTAGTGCTGTAGAAAGAAAAATTAGGACATGTTTTAAGTGAGATCTCAAATATCTTCCTGTTATATTTCAACAGGAGCAGCCTGTCAGTTGATGCCTTTGTGTTCTACTGCAGCTTCCCAGAGTGTTCTAAAGAACAACTAGAGCGCTAACAGTCTTACTTATGACAAAAGTATGGCACACCTGAAGCCATCTTGATTGGAATAAACTGGTAACACTTAAAACATTTAATTTAAAAAGGAACAAAATGAGGGGGTTCATTTTGCCATAGAAATTATGGTTAGTGCTGCAGAAAGAAAATGTAGGGCATGTTTTAAGTGAGATCTCAAATCCTCTTCTATTTCATTAGAAAATTCTGACATGCAGACTTAAACAATCACTTTCAATACCAGCAGTAGACTTCCAGTTAACTCCCTGGTGAGCAGTAGCTTTACTACAGTGATCTAATGAACAACTAGAGTGCTAACACTCTGAATTTATGGCAAATGTGTGACACATCTGAATGCCTTCTTGATGGAATCAAAGTAAAAAACTGAAAGCATTTCCTACTGAGGAGACTGCAGTAAATGACGAAATTAGGAAACTTCATAACAAATAAGTCACCCAAGATGGCAACCAGAGAAAAAAGAGCCCAAATGTAGCACAAATATCACCCAGATGTAGCCCACATATAGCCCAATGACAGAAGTGTGCAAAACACTTTTTATTTTTAGTTTTTCTGCAGTTTTATATAGTGCAAACTGGTCAGGTATTGGAGCGTTACATCTTACTTGGACCCCTTATTGCGTATTTTGCACAAAGTACATGAGATTGATCTTGCGAAACATTGACCTTTACGATTCTGTTAACCTGAAGTTGCTCTGAACCGGGCTTTGTAACACCCGTTTTTACCTACTGGTTTTAATTAATTCTCACTGTATTGTATTAGGAAAGAGGATTTACTGTTTTTATGTACACTTTTATGATCTATGTTTCTAAATCAGATCAAATAAAGTTTAATGAATTCTATGGCAGGACGGAGGCGAGGATTATGCATATCTTTCCTCACTTTATTTGCATAGCAGTTCAAAGAAAACGTAACACAAAAATCATTAAACAAAAGACTACACAACCCATGAACCATTAGGGGGTAGTCTCCAAGGCAACTATAGTCCAATCATATCACAGTCCATCGTATATAATATCGTGACGTCCCTTCCGCATCCTCTTTCTTCACTGCTCGTCAGTTAAGTGCATTCCTTACATTCTTGGCTTAATCTGACGTTGTTGCTGTTTGTATAGCGGTTTCTTGTGCACGTTATTAGCATTATTGCCTTGGTATTGTTTCATATTCCCTGCGCAGCAGGCTCTTGCCCGAGCACGTTCTCCCCCTCGCAGTTTCTCCCGCTGTGTGCTCTGCGCGGGGTGAGATCCTGTCAGGCGCGTCTGGTCCGAGCGAGGCAGCTCCGCCGAGCGCTCCCGCTGGTCTTTACGCGCGTTTGGGAATCCGGTCACTCCTTTAGTGTCCGCTTGATTCCCGACCAACCCTCGCCTAATTTTGACACCGCTACGCGGTGATTTCCCCACACGGCCACGTTAGTGACCATCGCCACCTGGTGGTGGTAATTGGTATTGCGCCTCAGTCTATTCTTATAACAGCTTCGGGGAAAGCCCAGCTGTTGGAGCACCGGCGAGGGGCTGCCTTAAGGATTTTAAGGGCATTTGTTCTGTGCTCACACCCTCTGCTATCATGTCTTCTCCAGAAGACCATTTTTACTCCTCCTACCAGGAAGTGGAGGAGGAATGGCCCCCAACTTCTCCATCCAGCAGTGGACCAAGCACTCTCTCTGGCTATTTCTAGGGCGCTGGCTCCTCTTAGGGATCAGGTTGATAAGCTGGCGAAAAGCATCCCTGGGGTGTTCAGTGACCCAGATCTGGTGGTGGTGGGTCCCAGTAGCTCCCAGATGGGGAATAAAAGGGCCGTTAATCATAACGCGGGGCACTTGGAAGGATTTGATAAACTTACGGAGACCTTCCTCAAGAGTGCGCAAACGCTAAAACATGCACCCTGCCGGGAGGAGGAGGGGCCCGGAGAAAATTGTGACACTGTCACCACTATTGTAGACCCCGACGGTGGGTTTCCCTTAGAGGGAGAGGGTGTATCGGAGGACGATTTCTCCTCCCATGAGGATAAGGACTCGGGGCATCCCTGGTGTCCAGAGTCCCACTCCTCTCAGTCCCCGGTTGGGGACGGGGTCCACTCGGACATGTTCGAGCCTACCCAAATTTACCATCCTAGGTCAGCGGAGTGGACACCTGACGCCAAAGTGGCAGAGTATGTGGTGGGGAAAATCCATCACCCCCTTGAAAGGAAGGTCAGGAATAGGATGAGGGGAGAATGCCCCAGGCCCTCACTGAAGGGGAAGGTGGCACACACGCCTGAAATTGATGAGAAACTATGTACCTTTTTCTCCAAGTATATGAGGGATCCGAAGAAAGGAATTGATAGGTCTTGGACGTGGTAGGGCCCTTGACCCAAATTATTCAATTGACGGAGCGTTCCAAAGAGTCAGGATCCCCTTTGTCCACGGATATTGTGGCTGGTTGGGCGCACTACCCTAAACCCTAAAACACTACCCCCTCCACTACCCAAACACCACTGCACTACCCTAAACCCTAAAACACTACCCCCAGCACGACACCCTACACTACCCAAACATAACTGCACTACCCTAAACCCTAAAACACTACCACCAGCATGACTCCCTATACTACCCAAACACCACTGCACTACCCTAAACCCAAAATCTACCCACAGCACAATGCCCTACACTACACAAACACCACTGCACTACCCTAAACCCTAAAACACTACCCCCAGCACGACCCCTTCACTACACAAACACCACTGCACTGCCTTAAACCCTAAAACACTACCCCCAGCACGACCCCCTAGACTACACAAACACCACTGCACTACCCTAAACCCTAAATCTAACCCCAGCATGACCCCCTACACTACACAAACACCACTGCACTACCCTAAACCCTAAAACACTACCCCCAGCACGACCCCCTTCACTACCTAAACACAACTGCACTACCCTAAACTCTAAAACACTACCCCCAGCACGACCCCTTCACTTCCCAAACACAACTGCACTACCCTAAACTCAAAAACACTACCCCAGCATGACCCCCTACACTACCCAAACACCACTGCTCGACCCTAAACCCTAAAACACGACCCCCTACACTACACAAACACCACTGCACTACCCTAAACCCTAAAACACTAGAACCCAGCACGACCCCCTACAGTACACAAACACCACTGCACTACCCTAAACCCTAAAACACTACCCCCTACACTACCCAAACACAACTGCACTACCCTAAACTCAAAAACACTACCCCAGCACGACCCCCTACACTACCCAAACACCACTGCACGACCCTAAACCCTAAAACACGACCCCCTACACTACACAAACACCACTGCACTACCCTAAACCCTAAAACACTAGAACCCAGCACGACCCCCTACAGTACACAAACACCACTGCACTACCCTAAACCCTAAAACACTACCCCCAGCACGACTCCCTACACTACCCAAACACCACTGCACTACACTAAACCCTAAATCTACCCCCAGCATGACCTCCCACACTACACAAACACCACTGCACTACCCTAAACCCTAAAACACTACCCCAGCATGACCCCCTACACTACCCAAACACCACTGCACTACCCTAAACCCTAAAACACTACCCCCAGCACGACCCCCTACACTACTGCACTACCCTAAA
The DNA here is from genome assembly GCA_963921515.1 of Calotriton arnoldi. Lineage (NCBI taxonomy): Eukaryota > Metazoa > Chordata > Amphibia > Caudata > Salamandridae > Calotriton > Calotriton arnoldi. Next base: position 36,943 of record CAWUFW010018015.1, read on the forward strand.
CCCTAAAACACTACCCACAGCATGACCCCCTACACTACACAAACACCACTGCACTACCCTAAACCCTAAAACACTACCCCCTTCACTACACAAACACCACTGCACTACCCTAAACCCTAGAACACTACCCTCAGCATGACCCCCTACACTACACAAACACCACTGCACTACCCTAAACCCCCCTACACTATACAAACACCACTGCATTACTCTAAATCCTAAAACACTACCCCCAGCACAACCCCCTCACAACACAAACACCACTGCACTACCCTAAACCCTAAAACACTACCCCCAGCACGACCCCCTACACTACTGCACTACCCTAAACCCTAAAACACTACCCCCAGCACGACCCCCTACACTACTCAAACACCACTGCACTACCCTAAACCCTAAAACACTACCCCCAGCACGACCCCCTACACCACCCAAACACCACTGCACTACCCTAAACCCTAGAAAAGAAACCCCCACCCCATGCCCAATCCCCCTTACCTCTCACTCCTCGTGGTTCCTCTCTCCTCGTGGTTCCTGCTTCACCTTGTCTCTGAGGGGCGGTGCATGTCATTGTGAGGAAACGGAACAGCCTCTGTTTCCTTACAATGACATGGATCGTCTACATGTTTTTTAGAACGCATGGTCATTTACCATACATACCTTTACAACAAAATTTGTTGTAAAGGCATGCGTGGTAAATGACCATGCGTTCTAAAAAAATGCGTAGTAATGACTTCGTGATGTACAACGCATGCGTGGTAATGCATGCATTGTAAATGGTATCGCAAAGTAAAAAAGTCGTTGTAACGGCTGTTTACCAATCAAAACTGGCCCCTGTTCTTCAGTGAGATGTTTATTTGATTAATTAGGAGGAAGGAATGTGTTTTTTTTACCGAAAAGTGCATTCCCGGCTGTTGTATTGTGAAAGTGACCGCGTGGCCTAGTTTCACTTCCGGTGAGAGAGTGGAAGAGTCTGTTTGGAACTAAAGGAGTTCTGTTGTTGGACGGGGCCGGCGCGCCATGTCATCAGAAAACATAGCTAATGGAAAGCGTCCTCCCTGAAGTGTGGAGCAGTGCCATGAGAGGTCAACGAGTGTGCGTCCCACCGCAGTATGACTGTACCGCGTGACCCATGTGCCATGTACGGGAGGCAGAAGCGGCATCGCAGGTCCTCTTGAAGACCGTTGTAGCACTAATTCTACATTTTGGTACTAGGGCATTTTAACTTCGTTGTTGCTGCCAGATACAAAGAGAAGATCCTGTGTTAGTCAGTGCCCTCGTTACCTTTTTTGTGGGTTGTGGTGCTTGCCACTTCGCTGCCCCGCTGGTGCACACGACTGGGCACCCCACCTCGTGTGCCATCTGCAGGGCCTCTGCCCTCGGATCACTGGTTTCGGTTTCTGGAGTGGTAACATAAACAGTTGCTCCCAAAGGACTAGCCTGAACACTTAGGTGAATATCCCCTGCACCAGCATTCCATGGAAATTATTTCCTAGCTCTCCCACGTCAACGAGGACGTCATATTAGCACGGCTCCGCTCGCGACACCGTATGACGTCATCGGAGCCATAAGAGGACCTCGTCGGCGTGCTGACGTCAGTTCCACCCATTTTTTCCATGCCACCGAGGCAAACAGGGGACCGAGACATTTTCACATGTATTCATAGTACAATAAATATATATATATTCACTGAAAAAAACATAGGTTTCAGGCACGTTATAGTTAAAAATAAGCATTTAAAAAACCTTAGAAATTCACTGAGAAAACCATAGGTTTCAGGAACGTTATAGTTAGAAATTAGCATTTAAAAAACCTTAGAAATTCACTGAAAAAACCATAGGTTTCAGAGGCGTTATAGTTAGTTGGACATTTCACTCGTACAAAACCATAGAAATTCCCCGTTATAGTTAGTTCAGCTAACTATAACTCGCGCGCCCGCAATGCACTGCTGATGATGTCACATATTACATCACTCATGACATGGTCAGTGACATCACTCATGACATCACTCATGACATCTCAAATGACATCACTGATGACATCATCCAGTGAATGTGTGTTTTTCTGAAAATTAAATATGTTTTATATATGTATATCTCAAGGTCGATGGAAGAATAAATGGGTATATAAGTGTCTAAATGGATGATTTTTTTGTAAAATTGATTGTATAACTGACTAAGTGTATCTTAGTGAATACATGGGTTAATGAGTATTGTTTAAATATGAAAATATCTGCATCAGTCTCTCACTTTGTGTATAAGTGGCTGCATGGGTTGGTGAGTAGCTACATGAGTGTCTATATGGGTTATTAGTTGGTTTTTTGAGTATCAGTATGCTGAGTGTCTGTATGGTTCGGTGGGGGGTATTACTTAGTGCATAGATGCATGAATGAGTGACTCACTGTTTGTATGTGTTGAAAACAGCATGTGTGCAGGACTGTATAGGTGGATGAGTATGTGTATGGGTGTGTTAGTGAGTGAATGACTGTCTCAATAGTGTCTTTATGAGTAACTACATATGTTTTAAACTAGTATATGTGAGTATTGGTGTATATAAGTGAGTATATGTGAGAGTGAGAGATTGGAAGAGTTCCTGTACAAATAAGTAGGTGTTTCTATAAATGATTGTTTAAGAGAGTAAGTATGTGTAAGTTTCTGTAGAAGTAAGTGTGGTAGTGTGTGTATAACTGTATATGCAAGTAAATGGATGTTTGATACTTTGTTTGCATGTGTGACTATGTGTGTGAGTAACTCTATGGATGAGTGGCGGTGTGTAACAGGATGTATAGGTGTATGAGTACATATGATGAGTGAGTACATGTATGAGTGACTGTATAGGAACTGTTAGTGAATGAGTGGATGTGTGTGTAGATCTTGGAATTACTGAATAGGTGTGTTGTAACTGGTATTGGTATGTCCATTGTTTTGAAAATGTTAGTTTGTATTTTTGAGTGTGTGTATCAAAGGTTATATTAGGGTGAGAGGAGGTCTGCCACTCTATCACAAGGATGATGCCATCAGTGATGTCATCAGTGATGTCATTTGAGATGTCATCAGTGATGTCATGAGTGATGTCACTGACCATGTCATGAGTGATGTAATATGTGACATCATCAGCAGTGCATTGCGGGCGCGCGAGTTATAGTTAGCTGAACTAACTATAACGGGAGAATTTCTATGGTTTTGTACGAGTGAAATGTCCAACTAACTATAACGCCCCTGAAACCTATGGTTTTTTCAGTGAATATATATATATATTCACTGAAAAACCATAGGTTTCAGGCACGTTATAGTTAGAAATTAGCATTTAAAAAACCTTAGAAATTCACTGAAAAAAACATAGGTTTTAGGGACAGTTATAGTTAGTTGGACATTGCACTCGTACAAAACCCGTGAAATTCCCCGTTATAGTTAGTTCAGCTAACTATAACTCACTCCCCGCAATGCACTGCTGATGACATCACATATTACATCACTCATGACATGGTCAGTGACATCACTGATGACATCTCAAATGACATCACTGAAGACATCATGCAGTGACTGTGTGTTTCTATAAAGTTTAAATATGTTTAATATATATGCCAAGGTGTATTGAATAATGAGTGGGTGTATAAGTGTCTGGATGGATGATTTAGTAGGTGCGTGACTGACTCTATAAGTGAGTGATTAAACGTATCTTACTAAATGCATGGGTTAGTAACTAAACTGTGGGAATGTCTTTATCTGTCTATCTGTTGGTGTGTAAGTGGCTGCATGGGTTTGTAAATAGCTACATGAGTGTCTATATGAGTTATTGATTGGTTGTCTGAGTATCTATATGGGTGCCTGAGTGTTTGTGTGGGTGGGGTGTGTGTGACTGCACATAGATGTATCAGTGGGTGATTCACTGGGTGCATGGTTTCAAGAGTGCATCTGTGATGGCCTGTATGGGTGGGTGATTGTGTGTATGGGTGAGTTAGTGAGTGAATGTATATCTCAGTGGTACATGCGTGAGTAACTACATGTGTGAAAGGCAGTATATATGTGTGTTGGAGTATATAAATGGGTATAAGTGAGAGTGTGTGATTGTGAGAGTGGCTGTATGGATAAGTGTGTACTTGTATTAGTGATTGTATAAGAGCATAAGAATGTGCTAGTATTTGTATGAGTAAGTGAGCTGGTGTGTGTATAACTGAATAGGTGAGTAAATGGCAGTGTGATTAATTATTTGCATGACTGACTAGGTGTGTGAGTACCTCTATGGATGAGTGGCGGTGTGTGAGTGTCTATGTAGGTGTATGAGTGCATATGATAGTCCTGTACTGAGTGACCGTAAGTATGAGTGACTGTACAGGTGAGTGAGTGGATGTGTGTGTAGACCTAAGAATCAGTGAGTTGGTATGTAGTTATTGGTGTTGGAGTGTCTATGGTTTTGAGAATGGCAGTCTGTAATTTAGAGTGGGTGTATCAAAAGTTATATTAGGGTGTGAGAAGATGCATGAAATTATCACATGGATGATGTCATCAGTGATGTCATCAGTGATGTCATTTGAGATGTCATCAGTGATGTCATCAGTGATGTCACTGACCATGTCATGAGTGATGTAATATGTGACGTCATCAGCAGTGCATTGCGGGGCGCGAGTTATAGTTAGCTGAACTAACTATAACGGGGGAATTTCACGGGTTTTGTACGAGTGCAATGTCCAACTAACTATAACTGTCCCTAAAACCTATGGTTTTTTCAGTGAATTTCTAAGGTTTTTTAAATGCTAATTTCTATCTATAACGTGCCTGAAACCTATGGTTTTTTCAGTGAATTTCAAAGGTTTTTTAAATGCTAATTTCTAACTATAACGTTCCTGAAACCTATGGTTTTTTCAGTGAATTTGTAAGGTTTTTTAAATGCTAATTTCTAACTATAACGTGCCTGAAACCTATGGTTTTTTCAGTGAATTTCAAAGGTTTTTTAAATGCTAATTCCTAACTATAACATGTCTGAAACCTATGGTTTTTTTCAGTGAATTTTAAAGGTTTTGTAAATGACAATTTTTAAATGTATTAATTGTTATATTTATTTTTTTGATACTGATTTACTACATTTTTTTAAACTATTTATTTTTAGATATTTTATTTTTTAAATTACATTATAATTGTATTATACATTACATTACAAAATATACTTTCTCAGAATGAATTACTTTAGTTTAAATACTTTGCAAATAGGCAATAGACTTTTAAGTACAGTAGTTACAGTTGTTGCAATGGGCAACACAATTTCAAACACAATGCAACATTGAGATCAATGTGAATTTCTAGTTAAATGCAATTAGTTACTTTATGGATTACTTTACTAACCACAGGACTGGATCCTAGATTCAGTCCTGGGACATCTCCTGTAAACAGTTGAGTAAAAGCGTTTTGGTTACAGTAGTGATTTTTAAGGAATATTATTGTATTTTAAAAGTTGACACTAAGAAACTTTTTCACATAGAATCACCAATGTTATCCTATGGGAGGAAATTCACTTAGCAGGCAAGTAGTGTTATCGTTACTTTTTCTTACTCAGTGGTGGATCCTGAATCCAGCACTGGTGCATCTCCTGTAAACAGTTGAAAGAATGCGTTTAAGTCATACAGGCGATTTTTAAGGAATATTTGTAGTTTGTTAAAATCGACACTTTGAAACTTTTCTGCTGAAAACCAGACAATGGATTCCTATGGAAGGAAATACAAGTTACTGGTAAGTACAGTTAGAATTACTTTTCAGGGTCAGTGCTGGGCTAAAAGATGCAGCACTGGGTTCTCTCCTGATAACAGGTGAGTAAATTGGAATTCGTAGTTCGGCTGATTTTAGAGGAATATTATAAAGTTCCAAAACTCCACACTTAGAAGAATTTCGAAGTGAAACCAGTCAATGTTAGCCTATGGAAGGAAATTCAAGTTACTGGTAAGTACGGTTAGAATTACTTTTCAGGATCTGTACTGGGCTCAAAGATGCAGCACTGAGGTCTCTCCTGATAACAGGTGAGTAAATCGGAATTCGTAGTTCTGCTGATTTTAGAGGAATATTTGTATGTTTCAAAAATCGACACTTAGAAACTTTTTCAGCAAAAAGCAGGCAATGATAACCTATGGAAGGAAATTCAAGTTACTGGTAAGTACGGTTAAAATTACTTTTCAGGATCAGTACTGGGCTCAAAGATGCAGCACTGGGTTCTCTCCTGATAACAGGTGAGTAAATCAGAATTCGTAGTTCTGCTGATTTTAGAGCAATATTTGTAAGTTTCAAAAATCGACACAGAAACTTTTTCAGCAAAAAGCATGCAATGATATTGTATGGAAGGAAATTCAAGTTACTGGTAAGTACCGTTAAAATTACTTTTCAGGATCAGTACTGGGCTCAAAGATGCAGCACTGAGGTCTCTCCTGATAACAGGTGAGTAAATCGGAATTCGTAGTTCTGCTGATTTTAGAGGAATATTTGTATGTTTCAAAAATCGACAGAAACTTTTTCAGCAAAAAGCAGGCAATGATATCCTATGGAAGGAAATTCAAGTTACTGGTAAGTACGGCTAAAATTACTTTTCAGGATCAGTACTGGGCTCAAAGATGCAGCACTTGGTTCTCTCCTGATAACAGGTGAGTAAATCGGAATTCGTAGTTCTGCTGATTTTAGAGGAATATTTGTATGTTTCAAAAATCGACAGAAACTTTTTCAGCAAAAAGCAGGCAATGATATCCTATGGAAGGAAATTCAAGTTACTGGTAAGTACGGTTAAAATTACTTTTCAGGATCAGTACTGGGCTCAAAGATGCAGCACTGGGTTCTCTCCTGATAACAGGTGAGTAAATCGGAATTCGTAGTTCGGCTGATTTTAGAGGAATATTATAATGTTCCAAAACTCCACACTTAGAAGAATTTCCAAGTGAAACCAGTCAATGTTAGCCTATGGAAGGAAATTCAAGTTACTGGTAAGTACGGTTAAAATTACTTTTCAGGATCAGTACTGGGTTCAAAGATGCAGCACTGGGTTCTCTCCTGATAACAGGTGAGTAAATCGGAATTCGTAGTTCTGCTGATTTTAGAGGAATATTTGTATGTTTCAAAATCGACAGAAACTTTTTCAGCAAAAAGCAGGCAATGATATCCTATGGAAGGAAATTCAAGTTACTGGTAAGTATGGTTAAAATTACTTTTCAGGATCAGTACTGGGCTCAAAGATGCAGCACTGGGTTCTCTCCTGATGACGGGTGATTAAATCGGAATTCGTAGTTCGGCTGATTTTAGAGGAATATTATAAAGTTCCAAAACTCCACACTTTGAAGAATTTCCAAGTGAAACCAGTCAATGTTAGCCTATGGAAGGAAATTCAAGTTACTGGTAAGTACGGTTAAAATTACTTTTCAGGATCAGTACTGGGTTCAAAGATGCAGCACTGGGTTCTCTCCTGATAACAGGTGAGTAAATCGGAATTCGTAGTTTGGCTGATTTTAGAGGAATATTTGCACAATTGTGAAGGAAGGGGGTGGGGCCTGAGGTGACATGTCTGCAAACACGCCCTGTGGCGCGTTTTAAGTTGGAGAATTAACTCCTCCTCAATCCCGAGGGTCCCTAGGGGCCAACTAGCCCACCAGGTATCTCCAGTATGCGCCAGAGAGCTGCGTTGCAGAGAGGTGTTTAGAGGCCATGCCCCTTTTTACAACACAAGGGTGTTTCTACCCTGCCCCCTTTTTGCGCTTTGCGCACTTGTTTTTCTCTTTTCCTTGTTCCTCGGTTCTACCGAGGAACAAGATGGCTGCCAACACTTCCCGGTTTGGAGTGTTGACAGCCAATTAGCATGCAGCTCATGATCGAGAGTGTGCGTGGACCCTACGATGCCATAGATATATATGTGATTTTCCTTTTGATTTTCTCAGGAACTACTGAACGGATTTACACCATTTAACAAAAAGGGTTCTTTCTGAAGCAAGAACTACCTCTTTGCCAAATTTGGTGCAATTCCGTTCAGCAGTTCGGGCTGTAGCCGTGGCTAAAGTTCCCTATGGGAATATGATTGGGGAAAACATGTTTTGGGACCCCCTTTTATCTCAGCCCCCGCTTGACGAATCAAACCGAGACTTTCAGGATAGGAGCCGACCGGAGCGGGCCATAAAGTTTGAAAATTTCGCGAAGATTCGTCAACCGACGCAAGAGTTATTTCAAATAGAATGTTGCGGATTTCCTATTGAAAATAGGTCCTAACTATAACTATCTACTGGCGACCACCAGTAGATAATATATATATATCCCCAACACTTCTTCAACCACGAAGGACGGCGCACTCACAAATCGGTAATCAATCATTTGTTTTATTCAATTTTAAATCAGACAAACAGCCTGACGCGTTTCGGTCATTGCGACCTTTCTCAAAGGCATAGCCCAGCACTAACATCGTCACAAAACACTCATCCAATTGCTTAATTTATAATATTGGCCCCCATTGGACCTCCTCCGTGGATGCAAATTGAAGCATTCTGGGACTTGTGGTTAACGATGTGAATATCAATGCAATTAAACCCTCCAGTGGGTAATACCTGGTCTATTGTCCGTATTCACTGTTGTGCCGATTTGTTCCATCGCAGCCCACTTTCAAAGCTACACAGATCCCGACCTCGGCAGGTCCGAGGCGGCAACCATTACCCCTTTTGTCTCTCGACGTCAAAAACAAAGGGTCCATTTCAGGGCATTGTGGCGCTCTTTTTGGGTGGTGCATCCAAGCGGCAGGACCAAGCCGAAATGTATTCCCAACACTCCTTCAACCACGAAGGACGGCGCACTCACCAATCGGTAATTAATCATTTGTTTTATTCAATTTTAAATCGGACAAACAGCCTGACGCGTTTCGGTCACTGCAACCTTTCTCAAAGGCATAGTCCAGCGCTAACATCATCACAAAACACTCGTCCGATTGCTTAATTTATAATATTGGCCCCCATTGGACCTCCTCCGTGGATGCAAATTGAAGCATTCTGGGACTTGTGGTTAACAATGTGAATATCAATGCAATTAAACCCTCCAGTGTGTAATACCTGGTCTATTGTAGTCCGTATTCACTGTTGTGCCGATTTGTTCCATCGCAGCCCACTTTCAAGGCTACACGGATCCCGACCTCAGCAGGTCCGAGGCGGCAACCATTACCCCTTTTGTCTCTCGACGTCAAAAACAAAGGGTCCATTTCGGGGCATTGTAGCGCTCTTTTTGGGTGGTGCGTCCAAGCGGCAGGACCAAGCCAAAATGTATCCCCAACACTCTTTCAACCACGAAGGACGGCGCACTCACAAATCGGTAATCAATCATTTGTTTTATTAAATTTTAAATCGGACAAACAGCCTGGCGCGTTTCGGTCATTGTGACCTTTCTCAAAGGCATAGTCCAGCGCTAACATCGTCACAAAACACTCATCCGATTGCTTAATTTATAATATTGGCCCCCATTGGACCTCCTCCGTGGATGCAAATTGAAGCATTCTCGACTTGTGGTTAACGATGTGAATATCAATGCAATTAAACCCTCCATTGGGTAATACCTGGTCTATTGTTGTCCGTATTCACTGTTGTGCCGATTTGTTCCATCGCAGCCCACTTTCAAGGCTACACGGATCCCGACCTCGGCAGGTCCGAGGTGGCAACCATTACCCCTTTTGTCTCTCGACGTCGGCCACACTGGCAACTGATTAGATTGCCCAGTTGCTCACCCATGCTCAGTAGTATTCGCTGTCTCTTTTTTTTCCAGAGGAACATAATTATATTAACCCATTATTATTAACTGCCGTCATGGATTTATCATCCTTCCTGCACTAAAGGTTACGCTTGTCCACTTCATTCATAGGTCGATTCCACTACTTCAGTTTGTTGTAACTTGTACTAGGCTATCCCTGCCACCATTATGTTTTATTTTACTTTAGCATTGCTTAATTTCAATATCATTCATCATCACTTTCTTCTTGTTTGGCAGTCTTCTTCTTGTGTACTTACTACTTACTGTACTTCTACTACTTGTTCCCTAGTCTCCCTCAGGTGACTGACTTGTCTCATTTTCTTTTTTTGCAAATGCAACTGTCTACTACTGCTACCACCACCGACCATGGCACCTTAGGAAACCAAACCATCACCATGCAGCCATTGCTTCGCCTAAACATCAATCACAGGTAAGAGAAGAAGTGTGGGGGAGTCAATAATGTATATACTATGGAACTTAATTAATTCACACACCCACATCCTTCCGAGTACATACTACGAAGGGGTTTTAGTTGCAGAATGCATAGACTAGGAGGAGAGACTGACAGTAGTAGGACAAGTGAGGGTAATGCATCTATCTGTCGGTGTGTTACACTATTGGCAGATTTCTAAAACTGGCTGGGGCCCTGCAGCAAAAGGAGGAGACAAAAATAAACAAGGTGACGTAAAAAAGTAAACCCCCCCAGAAAAGATTGCATCATATCATATGTATTGGAAAACTATAAATTATTTATTACCCTAACAAATATAAACTAAAAGAACAACCTACAACACCTGACCCACCCCTCTCCCTAACCCCAACCAATGTCCAGTAAATTAAATAAATGTCCATGTCCAAGTAAGTTCAAGAAAAAGTAAACCACAAGGTTCCCCAACTAGTCCCAACATCCCGCCCACCAAAAAAAAGATTAAAAAAGGGGCAAGAGTCAAAGAAAAACTGAGGTCGGTGATGATGAATGATGAGTCTGACGTCTAGTGGCGGCGGTGCCGGCTAGTTCTCTTTAGGACCTCCTCCAGCTGGGCCTCCAGGCGCGCCACCCTGAGGAGCACGCAGCGCCGAAAGTTCCTGCAGGAACAACAGGGGTGGGCAGCAGTAGATGTTGGCAATGGTGATGGGCGGCGGGCGGCTGCCAGAACATGGCGCCGTACCACCGGAGGCACGGGGGGCTGGCTGGGCCCCGGGGCATTGGAGGAAGAAGCTGCCGCCTCCTCCTCCACCAGGACAACAGCCGGCGATATTCATCCCGGATGGCCTCCAGCTTCCTTTGCCGGGCCCTGGCCGCCAACTCCTGCCTAGTGGTTTGGGAAGGAGTAGCTATATCAAGAAAGGAAAAAAAAGAGAATTGTTGTAACCAATACTCTTAGCAAAACAGTAACACAAAATTAAATTACAGTCCACACATAAAAATTATAGTGGTACAGTAGTAGCACTTGCACTAGCATCTGTCGTATCCTCCTCTCCTCCTCACTTCCCTTCCTCTGCCCCTAAGATTTGGATGTGATGATTAAACCCAGATCCTTGTGACTGGGGGTGAATGTTTGCATTGTCCAGCATTCCGTCCATCAATTGTTTCTTTTGCATATGTTGTCCTAAGTGGGAGGGGTATGCCCAGACGTGGGTCCCATGCTCACTACACCACTGGATTCAAGCTAGCCTGGCTGATGAAGGGTGATGCCCTGAAACTGGTCCCAGGATGCTTGTTTCCGGTCCAGGGAGGACCTGGCTTGGCAGTTCGGGCTGGACTGTTCCCACAAGGAATAGGGTCAAGACTGATTTGCATATGGCTGGGTCCAAACTGGGGTGGTGTGGTGAGCAAAAGAATGATGGATTAAACCCAGATCCTTGTGACTGCGGGTGAATGTTTGCATTGTCCAGCATTTCGTCCATCAATTGTTTCTTTTGCATATGTCGCCCTAAGTGGGAAGGGTACGCCCAGACGTGGGTCCCGTGCTCACTACACCACTGGATTCAAGCTAGCCTAGCTGATGAAGGGTGATGCCCTGAAACTGGTCCCAGAATGCTTGTTTCCGGTCCAGGGAGGACCTGGCTTGGCAGTTCGGGCTGGACTGTTACCACAAGGAACAGGGTCAAGACTGATTTGCATATGGCTGGGTCCAAACTGGGGTGGTGTGGTGAGCAAAAGAATGATGGATTAAACCCAGATCCTTGTGACTGGGGGTGAATGTTTGCATTGAGCAGCATTCTGTCCATCAATTGTTTCTTTTGCATATGTCACCCTAAGTGGGAAGGGTATGCTCAGACGTGGGTCCTGTGCTCACTACACCACTGGATTCAAGCTAGCCTGGCTGATGAAGGGTGATGCCCTGAAACCGGTCCCAGGATGCTTGTTTCCGGTCCAGGGAGGACCTGGCTTGGCAGTTCGGGCTGGACTGTTCTCACAAGGAACAGGGTCAAGACCAGGCGCGGTCGGTGGTAGGAGTGCCGGTCGGGCGGTGACGTGGGGCGGGGGAGGGGCAGGGTGGGGGGTAGTAAACTACGGATTAAGGCCTAATACAGGTAAGTAAACATTAAAATGAATAAAAACGAATTTCGTTGCGCGCACTGCATTGCATTTGGCGATGCAGCGCTCACAACGAAATTTGTTTTATTTATTTCAATGTTTACTTACCTGTATTAGGCCTTAATCCATAGTTTACTACCCCCCACCCTGCCCCTCCCCCGCCCCACGTCACCGCCCGACCGGCACTCCTACCACCGACTGCGCCTGGTCAAGACTGATTTGCATATGGCTGGGTTCAAACTGGGGTGTTGTGGTGAGCAAAAGAATGATGGATTAAACCCAGATCCTTGTGACTGGGGGTGAATGTTTGCATTGTCCAGCATTCCATCCATCAATTGCTTCTTTTGCATATGTCGCCCTAAGTGGGAAGGGTATGCCCAGACGTGGGTCCCGTGCTCACTACACCACTGGATTCATGCTAGCCTGGCTGATGAAGGGTGATGCCCTGAAACCGGTCCCAGGATGCTTGTTTCCGGTCCAGGGAGGACCTGGCTTGGCAGTTCGGGATGGACTGTTCCCACAAGGAACAGGGTCAAGACTGATTTGCATATGGCTGGGTCCAAACTGGGGTGGTGTGGTGAGCAAAAGATGATGGATTAAACCCAGATCCTTGTTACTGGGGGTGAATGTTTGCATTGTCCAGCATTCCGTCCATCAATTGTTTCTTTTGCATATGATTATACTTTCAGGCAGTATGTATGGAGTAGAGTAGAAGTATTCTTTTTCACTCTCTTCTTTAGCACGATTAATCTTGTAGGCATGCTAGGTCAGTCAGCTTGTGCCCTAGACAAACATGCACGTGTCGCAGACTCATGTACTTTACTACTGTCTGCATGTGGCGCAGCTGTACTACACAATTATATATTTCCATTACGGCCATACTCTGTTAAATCAATAGCAAATGCTCAGACAATTTCACTTTCACCCTGACTGCACTTCTGCAATAAGGCACATGATGATGGTTAATAATCATATGCTTATGGATGATTAGAAACGGCGGCACGACATCGTGTCACTCATGTGATGCTGATGACATACTGAGTGATTTGTAAGTACTAGTTACCATGCAGCCAATAGGCCACCCATGGCTGACACAGGGAGGGGACTGGAGCGGAAGTGGGCCTCGGACGGAGTCGGAGGGAGGCGATTATGGGTAGGGTAAATATTTAGTCATGCACAATATATATGTTGTGCTTGCAAACTGCTGTGAGTCAAGGGAGTATTCCATTCTGAAATACAAGTACAACCTCAAACCTTTGAATCAAAAATCTTGCAAAAAACAGTCCTTGTTCTTCCCAGGGCTTGTTTTTTCATTAACATTCAGTGCATTGCTCTTCTAGCATTATTATTATTTTATTCGTAATCTTCTTCACCCTTGGCTTTGGTACTCTGGCACAGTTTAATTTTCTTTTACATTCTCTTCATCCAGTCTGACTCTGTTTTCACCTACTATGATACCATACAGGCATCCATCCATCCAAACATGGCTATCATAAACCAACTTTCACCGACAGCAACATACATTTAGATATAACCAACCACCACCCATGCCATGCGTCCTTGCTTGCCTTAGAGTTTGATCTCTCAAACCCCCCGGAGGATTTCTTTCATCCATACAGTTGCACCCACCCAGATAGTTATCCTTTCTGCTTTCTCTTTCACCTTTTCACCCATCCTTCAACTACCCATGCATCCTATTCCTATCCTATCATCTTCATCCGCCACCTATGCATCCCGGGGCCCATTCCTTCACCCACGCATCCTTCTCTGCCAGTCATACATGTCGTCTGACTGTTTGTCTTCGTCATAAAACTGTCTTTGCTGAGTTGAAGATAGAATATGCCATTAGTTACTCAACCCCCGCCGCTAATGCTAATGTTTAAGTAAAGGCCAGGGTGTCTTCTTCAACTGTTCAGTGTTCACAAGCAACTGCTTAGCCTCAGCAGAGGTACAGTGTACTACTAGTACTGAGTGTACACCCTTGCAGCAAGTGTATTCATCATTCTCAATAAGTAAGGAATATGACTTACCACCGCCCGCCAGTGCTGCTGGCTCACCCCCTGTGGCTGCCGCATCTGCTCCCTCTGGAGTGGCATGGTGGCCCTCACCGCTGGCCTCGGCACTGGTGGCCGGTACGCCTGGGGGAAAAAAATCCAATTTTTTTAGATGCCATATACGCCTCCCCTATTTATTTTTTTCATTAGCAAAATTAAAAATACATAAATATTAATACATATACACCACACACATCACTATCTACAATTCGGATACTAGAGTACAGTAGACAGCATGTCCTATCAAAAATAACTAAATAATATCCGGTTGGGCATTTTGTTGGTGGCAATTTTTGAAAAGCCTCTCAAGAAGAGGGCAACCCATAGGACTGGACTCAGTGACTAGAGCTATGATGCATCTCATTTTTTGAAAAGAAGAAAGAGTGGCCAACTGGGGGGACATGAGGTCTCTCTTAGTTGGAAAATGGTGCCATCCTCCCACTCCTCTCATATACTTCCTTCCAGCCATGGTGCACGGTAACAGTTGTTCAGTGTTCACCATCAATTGCTGCTACTAAAAAAAGTACTAGGCCAGGATTAGAAAAAGTAAAATACACCACTTTGGGGGGTCCTGCTCCAGTCCAATGTGAGTGACCACCATTACTGATTAAGCATGATGAGACAGTAAAAGAAACTAAAGCCTTCTCATCTCACAATTCACAAACCTGCGGATATACCTTACTTGTCTTGGGCATGCAACAGTCTGCACAGCACATTAGTGCTACTAGTAGTAGTAAGGAGTCCTTACTTGTACTAGTAGTAGCCTAGGACCAATGGGTTCTCTGAGTCTTACAGTACCACTACTAGGCAATCCACATAAGGGGAGAGAGAAAGCTCAGTGAAACCCAGAAGAAGGCAAGCTACAGACAGTCTAATACAGAGTCAGAGCAGAGGTTAGTCAGATGCAGTTTGATTTGATGTAAAAATAAAAACAGACACTAGAGGAAACAATGTTAGTAGTAGTACTTAGTAGTAGGTAATGGTGGAGCAAAAACAAAAATTTAGAAACAGATAGATTGAAGAGGATTTTGAAAAAATTAAAATTAGTAAATGGAAATAATAGAGCTGTAAAAGTTAGGAAAATATTAATATATTACAACACCAGGAGGACTTACTGGGGCTAGCAGCAGAGCCATCTGCGACTGAGGCTGCTTCCTGCTGCTCCTGGGAGGCCCTTCCAGCTCCCGCACCCGCCGCACTGCCAGCTGCCCCAGTCTTCTTCTTGCCCCTGGATGCTGATCATGTAAAGAGACAAAAAATTATTGTTTTAAATATATAAATATAATTGCTCTAAAAATATTTTTAGACAGGAAACGGCAATTGCAATAACATTGACCTATGCTAAATCAATCAGATCGACTTATTCGACTAGTAGTAGTCGACTAGTATGTATCGCAGTCGAGTACCATCCGATCATTATTATTCCACAGTTCAATTCCGATTCCTGAATCCTAAACATACCTAGCCCGCCTATTCCTGACTTTGGAATGAATTGCAAAAAAATTATATTTGCTTCTAAGTTCCAGATCTCATTCCCAATCATCTCTCAGTCTCAGCTCCAACAACCCCCTTTGACGGGCCAATTACTAAGTCTGCATTTATTCTTCTTAATGCATAGATGGACGCATGCATATTGCATACACCAAATTGGTTGGTTGCTATTCCACTCACTCTAAGAACTACAAAAGGTTCTAGACTGAAGTCATGTGAAAGGACGCGTCACGAGTCACGACACAGGCCGCTAAATTACCAAATAATACTAACTAACTAACTAGCTACTACCACTATCTTAGTGACAGGAGACAGGACAAAGGAAAGGACTGGAGTCTTTCCTATGTGGATTACCTACCTAACTTAAATTCTCTAACCTCTCTTACATAACCAGCCCAAGTGAGCGCAAAGTTGCAAACAAGTAAAATTAGTTAGTAGCGCCGAGCACCTGTCTGGAAGTAACAATCACCCAATAACAGTACACAGAACAGAAGAACACAAAATACTAATATAAATCGTTAATCACCAAGCCCCGGGACCTCAACACCTAGGAGGTCCAGCAGGTCATGCTCCCGGTTCAGGATATCGGACAACTGGTGCGTCAATTGGTTATGGGTGCGCCGGACCCCAGAGCAGCGAAACACAGCCCGGCGCTCCCTTGCCCACCACCGGTGACGCTTCCGGAGCCCGTACCCGAACCGAGGCCTGCCGCCTGCTGCCAGGGTTAAGGGGAGGTGGCGCTGGATAAAAAAAACCAGTGCGGCCACCTCCGCCTCAATGAACAAGGCCCGTGCCTGCACCCCTTGTGGGCGCCACCTTCCGCAAGGAAGGCGGTCGCAGCTAACGCTCCGAGCCCTCCTCTTATTCTTTCCCTGGTCCTTTGCCATGGTTCTGGGTAGGCGGGGCGGAAAAGAAAAGGTAGGAACTAAGAAAGTAAGTAAAAGAAATGAAAAAAGCAAGTAATAGAAAAAGAGTGAAAAACGTATTAAAAACACACAAAAGTAGGAAAAACGCAAAATATACAATCAGGAATACAGAGGGATAGATAATAAATAAAAAGATCAAAAAAGTTTCTAGGAACAAAGGATTGAAAAGATATAGGGAGAATAGAAAAACAGGCCCAGAACCATAGCAAAAAGTGAAAATCAAAATGGCGTGCCCATTGGCGACCGCGTGGTGAAGTTCACGCAATATTTCCCCCCGAGCATGCAAAAAGCGTCCCCGAACACACAATACACGTTCCCGAACAGGAAAAACGCATCGCGAATGGGTGGAACAAGCAACTCCACGCGCTCGTGGAAATTTGCGTAGCTCACAGAGTTTTTTTGCGGCTTCGCGGAATTCCGCGTAGCGCGACTACGCAAACTCCGCCCAGGGTTACTCGGGGTACTGCCTCTCAAGGCATGAATTTAAGTCTTTGGGCCCGTCCCCTCTTTGGTGCAGAAATCGGGCTGCCCCACACCTCACTACTGCTGCAATGTCCTTTGCAGCTGGTAAGTGCCCATATGGCCAGGGACTAAACACGAAGAGGGGCCCACATGTCCCCCACCACAGGTTTGGGCTCCCGGGTCTCACCTCTTCTTTGCAGTGTTGGTATCCCGTTATTGCCTAGAGGAGTCTGTGTTCGTGGGGCATTGCTTCTCTGACTGCTGTCTTTTTATTACTCTGTTGACACCACCATCTTGTTTCCGGGCACCTGATGGGTCTCAATCACTATTCAGAAGTCCCACACCCACTGCAGACATGCAGCCTGATCCCCACTGTTAAATGGTGACCCATAACAGTATTTTAGGTGCAGATGGCACCGCCAGCATCAGGATTCTGCCGGATTAAGATGCCAGGCTTGGGAGCTCAGGGAAAGGCGCCCACCATCTTGGCCTCTCAGGCCTCGCTGCAAATGACACAATATTTAAAACATGCATATGCATGTGATTAATCAATCTAAGGCTTCAGCATAGATTAAATGGACAGTTCTTTACATGAATACCATTATAGATTTCATATAGATTTATACCTAAACTAAATTAAGCATACCACAGGCATTGTGTGAATAACACATGTCCATGTTGAAGAATAGAGGAAAATAGTAATTCCTTCAAATAAAGTATTTTACTTCACTTAATGCCCCTTCCTGAATATACTGTCAATTGTTCCACTTAAATGCACTGAACTGCACCTTCTTCCTGGTCAATTTAGGGGACTTGCTCAAACATTACTACTTAGTAGATGTCCATCATATTTGCATTGCATGTGTTTGCCATTTGCCTGTGATATTGAGAATAATAATGGTCTCTGCTCACAAAGGTAAGTATATGTGTGGTGGTTTCTGCACATGGAGACCTCTATCTATATTTCCACAAAGGAATTCTCCTTTTCTGTGTGGAAATCTCCACCTAGGTATAGACTTAAGCGTCTCCATCCCATTAAATGAGTGGGTGGAGATTTCTAAGACTAAAATTACTACTGTAAATTTAATATTAGAATGTTTTTCCTCTGTAGGTGAAGATCTCCGCTACCAGGGCAAAGAGCATCTTCATATAGAAAATGATATTGAAAATGAATACAGGTAGGCAAAAAGATTTTAAAAGTATTTAAGTAAAGAAAAATGATTAAACAACCTTCCCTAACTACTCTTCATCTAAAACTATAACAGTTGCAAGTTACAACAGATTTTCTAAATAAATTGTCATCCTATATATTTGTATTAAATTGAGTTTTAATATCTTATTAAATTATATTAATTACAGTGTTATTTCCCTTTGAAGCATCAGTTACTTCTAAACTATTACAAAGTTTTTGAAAGATATGTGTTATGACATTTTTTATGAAATTTCAATGTTAGGTCCATTTTAATTAAGTTAAATTAGTTCAAAAAGAAAAATAAAGATTTTAATTTATTTAAAAAAATATTTTAATTAAAAATCATTATACATTTAAAAAAATTAAAAACAATTTTAACATAAACTGTTATTCATTTAAATGTATGTTATATTATTCTTATATGTTGTTAGTGTTAGAGTTACTCCCAGTCTTTATTGCTTTCTGTGGGAGTGTGTCGCAGTACCAGTTGTTGTTCATTTGTGTGCTTGACTTATCAGAAGGCTTGTTTGGAATAGATTTGAGACTGTTTTGTCAGTAGTACTACTGTATCAGATATAGGTGTGTGCTTTGTGCTCTGTAATTGAGTTACACATTTATGGGTAGTTTTTTGTGTTGATATGTCCCTTCCTGAACCTCACTTTTCATTTCCCCAAACCTGTCATGTATTCTATGCAGGCCCATTTTAGTTTTCCTTATGTTAGCCTAACTGTGCATGACACAGGCCACATTAGCTTTGCACTCGTTACTACATAAACACCTTTGCTTCTGTGTCACATGATAGTTTCACACCTAACCTGCAGTTGTTTTCACGTTCTATTCTTTCCTGGGATTTAGTGTGAACAGCAGACAAGGTCAAACAACAATGTCCCTTTTTTTTGTTCTGGTCAGTCACTCGCACCTAGACACAACACAGAAATGCAGCTGTTGTTTTGGAACATGTGAATCTTGCCATATAGGTACGCAAAACAATGTAACAGAGAGAGGCACAGACAGATATGTCCTAAGAGAAGATCACAGCTGTTTCTGATATGTAGAACGTACATCTGTGTATGTTAAGGTACGGGTCCACTGCTAAACCCAGAGATCTTTGCTGTATAATCATTTTTGATTCTGTAGAAGGGGAGGTGGTTTAGGCTATTCAGTCTTATAATATGACAGGACTTTTCATAATATATGGTTTATTGACAATGCTGATGGTATTTTTGTTAAGCAGTTGTTTTCTAATTGTGGCCCATGTACTGCATTTCAAAGTATGATAGTTTAAATAAACATTTCAAACTTCCTTTGGGTCTCTTTCATATCTTATTGTAGACAAGTACGAGTATGTGAGCGAAAGGGGGGTGTCCTGTCACCACGATCCCTGAGAGGGTCGGGAGTGTTGTGTTCTGGGGTGTCAATTCACTTGTTCCTCTGGTTATGAGTAGGAGGGCAAGTGAGAAATTATAGCTAGTCGGACTCGGGCTCATGGTACTGAGATGGTATGGTGACTTAGTCCCTAACTACTGATGTTCTATGGTCCCAAGCATAGTTTTGTTCCTGAGCAGAATACCTACATCATGGCCCCCAACGTTTGGTCTGGTACTTACTTGCAGGAACCCTGAGTAGCACTTGTGCATATCCACAATACCTTGCTCCGTCTTGCAGAGACATCCTTGGTGTTTGGGATTTGTCCTCCACAGTTCTTAGGGACCACCTAGTTCTTTTTGATTTTCAAGCTTGAATATTAAAGTATTTATACCCACTTTTGTGCTGCCTTTTTGAATCCTCACTTATTGATTATGGCCATTGCTATTGCGGCTTATTGCCGCCCTGCTGTTGCTCAACACTTAATTGCACATGGAGTCCCTAATGCAGGGGCTCCTGTAGGTTTTGTGATTGAAGCGGACGCAGTGTACCAATTTGGAGTTTTTATTCCTGGGTCACCTTCCCGGCTGTTGACGCTAATGATAATATGTGTCATACTTATATTGCTGCTGTTGCACCGAAAGTTTATCGTCCTTATGCACTTCTTGAAATTCTTCTTACGGTCTGGGAACACCAGACTTGGTTTAATGGCACCCTTCCCCAGGCTACGGCATTGTTTGTGTGGGCCCCTTAAGTATTGACGGGGCCACCTGGCCTACTCTTGCAGGCTTTACACCATACGCAAATTTGACTGCTCAAATTTGGTTGACACGTGTGCTTTATATAACCAGGTTGTTATTTTATATCGACGCCTAATACAATTTGTTTCCTGTGCCTTTCTGCTCAGGCACTCCAAGCTCCGGGACTTGTTATTAGTTCAGTGTTTGCAAATTCGGTAATGGGCAACAGCCCACCTAATCGTGAGGACATTCCATTTTAGATTGGCCAGAAAATTGATCAGCTTGATGCTGTGTTTCCCCTTACGGGTCCACAAGATTTTTTTAAAATTTTTACTATCTGTTTACCTAACGGTCTGGTTCCCCCTTTAGCCGACTGTAATACCTGGGAGACTTTGCTTACCACAGTGTGTACTCTCTGTTATAGCACTCTGTCTATGGGCTTTATGCAGAACATCCTCAAACAAATACAAAATGAACATGGGGCAGGTACTGCCCTAGATTTTCTGATTGTCTCCGAAATGATTATTTTAATGTTAAAGTTGAAGCCGCTTCCTTGGCTATATGCCAGCGACTTGCCACAGTGGCTATTGCAGATCGTGAGTGCGAGTCGCCCATTATAATTTCACAGGTGTGTACATCCTAAGGAGGTAATCGTTTTGGGGCCAGACCTTCAGTCTCCACCCTTGTAAAACCAGCTTCTGACAAAGATGCTCACCCTGCCCGTGAATTCCCTAAGAAAACATGGGATAAATCTAAACAACCACAACAAAAAGGCAGATCTTATGGTGGTACGCCACCCCCGGAATACTCAGAATGCCGTTACAATGTTCGTGACTGCTCTAAAATTAAAACTCCTGATCGCTTTCAGGCTCCTAACCCCCGTTGTCCTCTTTCCTTTCAGGACTCATCTGAGCAACAGTATGACAGAGGAGGACGATCTGATTGTAGACTAGGAGAGTAAATGTAACCTAAACAGGATGCACAATGTACTTTTGACGTGAAAATAAAGAAATAGGATCAACCACCTCCTTATAAGCCCCCTTTCCAGAAAAAGAAAGTTGCAGCCTTAACAGCTAAATATGCCCCAGGCGGTGAGAACCCTTCTCCTGGACAGGAGTTGGGCGGTGACTCTCCTCAACAGTGCGGCAGAAGTCACCATAGTGCACAAGACACTCCACCAGCTTCTGGAGGCGAGAGCAAATGAAACTTTTGTCACTGTAGAAACTGCAGACACTTGTGTTGCACCTCCTGACAGACTCTATCACTTAGACATACAAATTGGGGGTGATGTTAAATGCACCATTGAAGCTATCTTATGGGACAATTTGACTTCTTCATATGATATTCGTTCGGTGGAGGTAGATTGGCCTCTTCCTTTTATTCCTGCTTGTCCCCAGGGTGAGGATGTTATCCTCCCTTCATTTTCGCATCTGGTTCCAGATGCAGTTAAAGAGGCTCATGCTTCTGAATGGGCCCTTGCTTTGGCCCCTGCTTTAAATCGCAACCAAGCTGGATGGGATAGAGATTCTCCTTTCCATGTAATTCCTATATAATCCACTCCGCAACCTCAACCGCAGTAACCTTGTAAACGTGAAGCCAAAGCGGCTGTTAAAGACATTCTTACTCAACTGGAATACCAAGAAGTAATTGAACCCTGTGTTTCACAGATGAATAATCCTCTTTTCCCGGTTTCAAAACCTGTCCAGTTTTATCGTATTGTTTTAGACTATCGACATTTGAATAATCATACGCACACTTTTGCTGTCTAAAATACACACAGTACAGCTCTAATTAACAATCTTTTCCATAAAAAAATTAAAACCACACTTGATATTCTAAATGGTTTTTTGAGTTACAATTTGGCTCTAGAGAGGCGTGATTGGTCCGCCTTTACCGCCCTTGGCTCCCAGCAGCGATACGCCTTTTTACCCATTGGGTACAAAAATAGTCTAGGTGTTTTTAAAGATCGAATTGTCATACTTCTCCATGAAATTGACCCTGATGCTTTGTCCTATGTTGGTGGCATCTACTTGACTGAAAAATGAATGAATTCCTCATTTAGCTAAAGTGGATCGCACAGTTTTGTGGTTTGCTTAACTTGGATACAAGTTACATTTTTCAAAATCTCACATTGCTTTTCTCAGTGTTCTTTTCCTTGGTTGTGAATTAACCAATGAGGGTAAAAGCTTAGCCCCTCACTTTATAGAAAAATGTGCACAGCTGCAACACCCAAATTTGCTCAAAAAGCTACAATCTTTGCTTGGCTTTTTAAATTTCGGAAGAACTTACGTTCCTGACTATGCTCAACGTGTTAAATTGCTAAATGCTTTGATACAACCAGATTTTTGGGTGTCCTGCTGGACGCCTGAAAACCCTGATATTCTCAGATCTTTACAATCTGATTTGCTTGACACTTACTCGTACTCATCTTAATACAACAAATTTGGCAATCCAGATTGTTACGAGTTCTATTGGATTTACTTATGTCACTTTTACTGAAGGAAATACAGCTCCTACTGCATATAAATCACATTTATAATACCAGGTGGAAATCTGTTTTGCATTCTTGAACAAATACTAACAGCAGTCCAGATGGCCGTCCTCACAAATGACCATTGGCTCAAGGTAAGCAAACTATTCTTGTTTCTCCTGTGCCTGCCTTAGAGGCTGTCACAAAATCTGGCATTCCCAATTCAAAAGCCCTTCATCCTCAGTGGATTCAATGGGCTACATCCTTGACAGCAGTTGATGTCGACTTGGTCTTTGACCCTTCTTTACAGACACAAGAATTTTTGCAATATGAACATGTTTATCGTGTTCGTTCTTCTCTTCTTCAACTTAATGAATACAAGTGTATTATCTATACTGATGGACCTGGGCAACCTGCTATAGGATCTAAGCAGCAATATTTGGCAGCATGTGCTATTGTTCTAGGTCCTATATCTGATATCAATTTTAAACCAACTATTACTCACAAAAAGTCTTTAGGAGACTGTACTGCACAGTTGGCTGAACTGAAAGCTTTGCTTTCGCTCTTGAACAAATGAATCACAAATTCCCGATACTCATAGTGCATGATTCATTTTATTGTGTGCAATCATTTAATGATAATTTGTATTTTTGGTGACAAAATGACTTTAAAGATTCCAAAGGTAGCAAAATCAAGCCTAAAATGCTTTGCGTTAAGGTGGCAGATTTCAAAGGCAAATTGCATTCACATGTCATTCATACATTTTCGGCATAATACGGTGTCGGAGTAAGGAGCTACAGGGCGTACTCGCCAGAGCTTTACCGACGGCGGATGGCGCCGCAATACTCTTGTTTTGCCTAAAAGAGGCGTTCTGATATACAAGGATACAATTGGGTTATACAAAGCCAGTTTCAGCGACAGAAGTTTATTATTATTACCTTCTGCAAGAGATTCACTGAAGTACTGAAAAAGAGAACTTATGTATCTGAGTGCTTGTTAGGACCCGTAGGGTCGGAAGTATCACCAGCCGAAAGGTCCGAAGACTTGCTATACTTTACCTAAGCCCTGAAGAAGACAAGGGTTACACACCCAATGATGAAACACGTGTTGGCTGGCCTGTGAAGCAACACACCATTAAATCGACACTCCAAGCAAGAACACTTTGTCGTCATTTCTAAATAACGTTTACCTCTATGCTGTATTTACTCCTATGTGTGTGCACAGGACCTGTTGTTATGTTTAGACGGACCCTTGTCCAAAATTGAGGGCTTTGGGGTTTTCCCTCACCTGTTGCACCACATCTATATAACTTCCTTCTCCTTACTCACGACACTAGGCAAGCGCTGCATCATACCCTGTGATAACTAATACCCCCTTTTTGTTTCCTCCGATGTGTGGGAGTGCACGCAATAGGGAATTCTCTGGCTGATGAGGCAGCCAAATCTGTAGTAGCCACATATCAAATAGCAGTTATGCTTTCTAAAACACGTATTGATAATGAAATCTTGTCTGCCGTCTGTTCTTTTCAGGCCAGCACCACTTAACCTAAAGGTTTTCCTCTAAAATACTCTTATTTTTTTAATGAACACAATGTCCTTTTGTGATTATACCTGGGGTTGGTGATAGTTGTATCCCCAACCTTGACCGCGTACATTCTTTGATAGTTGCCGCCCATGAAGGAGTCGCTTTGGCACATGCGGGAGCGGCTACCACTATTTTACTTTTGCAACAACGATATTGGTGGCAGGGTTTATACCAACAGACCAAACACTATGTTTTGTGTTGTAACATTTGTCAACAAATTTGTTGTGTTTACCTAGATCATTGCATCCTTTAATTTCTGATACTACTTTCAAATTTACTTTGTTTGCAGGTGATTCTTGCTCCAGGCCAGGTTCCTCTGGGTTTGTCTACAAGAAAGTGGACGGATGTAAAAGCAGCACGGAGTAACTTTACAAAATGGAAGGAGCACCTTGATTCACTCATGCCTTTTCAAGTTTAATTAAAGGAATGAACAGAGCACATTCACATTATTCACCAAGAGTCCGTCCCTCTCTGACCCTGGAGCCTTTGGGCCCATTTTTTGTTCTCTCCACCACATTCCCAGGTGGACGAAGGGTGCCCCCCCTTGGTCCTGATGAAGACCCTATTGTAAGGAGCAGAATTTCCTACACTACTACGGGGTCGAAACGTCAACAGCTCTACTTTCTGTATTGAATGTGGACAACAGTGATAGATTCACCGTGTCCTTTTTGACATTCTGTTTTATGTAAATAATTTAGCCTTGATTAAGGCTGGACAGGCCTTTTATGTTTTTGGATGTACACACTGTTCACTGCCCTCCCTTCATCACTCACCCTCACTTCTGCACATTGATGCACTAATCCCTCCCTTCTCCCCTTAGGGGCACCGATGTACAAACTTCTTTGATGAATATAATGTGTTTTGAACATGATGAATATATTTTCAATCTCAATTAAATACTTTCAATATGTATAAATATTGTTTGTAATTGATTGATCAGGTGATGTTGGTGTCTATGTAAAATTGTGTTTCCACTGGGACCACCCCTGCTTTTTTGTACCAAATTTCACCCAGGTCCTAGTGACGTGTCTGGGTTTACCCCATTATTGTGTAACTCTGTCCACAGAGCTCGGCTGACGCTCAAACTGTTATTAAAGATTTGCAAGTCTTTGTCGGCACTTATGCCTGTCGCGCATTCCACTTGGATCACGGTCCGGCTTTCGCCTCTAAGGCGTACTGTGATTTGATGAAGTCCATGGGTGTGGAAGTGCATTATTCTTCTCCGTATAGGCCTGAGGGCAATTCTGTTATGGAGCAAATGAACCATGATTTAAAGCAATCTCTAACAGCTTGAGTATTAGGTACAGGGCATGGTTGAATCATGTCTATGGGGTTTAATGGGCTCTAAATAATCTCCCTAAAAGATCTCTGGGTAGGCGGACTCCGTACAAACTGCTCTTTAGCATCAAGATATTTGATCCAGACCTTGATGGTCTAGATGTAGTGGTGGCAACCACAACCTTCGATGTAGATAACCACTGTACTGTCTTACAGGATCTTCAAAAGTACCATGATGACCTAGCTCACAAACAGTTGCCTGCACCTCTCTCTACAAATCCAGACACTGAAATTTATGTATCCAGTTGGCTTCCCAAAGTTGGAGACCTTGTCTGTGAAAAAGGGGCCCTCAAGAAGGAATTCGGCCCAACGTACCGTGCTCCTGTTCCCGTCCTTGGTATCCAGGGTACTCAAACTGTAAGTTTGCCACCACTTCCAGGACATAATGAAAATCACTTTGTTTCCATTGAACATGTCAAGTTACACCATATGGGCGATTCTCCATAATATGCCCAGGAGTGGTGCCCCACAAGAATTTCCTTTGCAGCCCGCGAGCACCACAGTTGCTGATTTTCCCCAGCTTGCGGGGGGAGGCTGAAACCTCTGTTGATTTGATACCTGCTTCTACTTCTCCATCTTCTACAATGGATGTTGTTAATACTGTTCTGCCATTATAAACACCTGCTGAGTTACATTTTTGCACTTTTACTGAATCGCAACCACCTCTTTTCCATTTGAGTTCCTCCGGGTACTATATGGCTCAGGAACATTTCTCCTCTCACAGTTCTTCAGTGTCTTTGGTTCTGCATTCACCTCCAGTGAGGATCTGGGTCTTTATTTCTTGGTTTAAACATACTGATCTAGTCCCTCCTTGGATATACATTTGGATTGCCTTTTCTTTGGTCCTCTTATTCATGTGGGTTGGATTTGTGACTGTCTTTTTTCTTCAAATCAACGGCCATTACCTCCCAGAGTGCTCTGCTACAGAACTGGTCGATGGGGTGCTGGCTCCCCATTCCTCCTCACACAAGATGAAACAAGACCTGTCCCTTGTTACCATTTCAGCTGTTCTAGTGACTGAAGGAATTGTTTGGGATAAAATTCCATTTGATATCTATGGTCCTATGGATACCCTGCAGATTCCATATGTGTTCAAAGTTTCTATGGGCGATGTAATAATACCAGGGTAACATCAGATGATTGGGATTTTGATACTGTGAATTCAATGCTTACTGAATTGCAATATTATACTGTGTTTGACTTGAAAGATTTATATCTTAATTTCCCTAATCACGCTGAGATGTTCTGCTACCTCTATTATGGACATCATTTTCTGCATAGAGCAAGTGGGCCCATTATAATTATACCCAGTAAGAACAATGCCCAACTCCACCACAAGGAAGTTCAGAAACACAGACAGATAAATACACATATTTTACAAGTTATGACCTTTCGGACCCAACATCATATCATTTTAAGTTGCTTCCCACCCAGTTGACAAAGTATAAGCTTAGTCAGACTAAGCTGATTTATGCAGCTTCATTTGTCGAACAATTGGCCCTTAAGAATTATGATTATTGGAAAGACAGTATTGATCTGAAATCAATCTGGGGTACAAAACCCTGGCAGGTCCAGGGTACAAAAACTCTATTTCGAGCTTGTCTGATTTCCACGCAAATTATTTTTCTAAATGAAGCATGCCAACAAACTACTTGTCTGGGATTGGCTAAAATTAAAGAACTGAATGCCCCGACAATTTCCTCAATTGCCCGCTGTGATAATTGGCAATCTTACACAAATTATACAGAAGACCAGTTAAATAATATGATAGAAAATGGTACATTTAATTTGTCATTTTCATTCCCTGATGGGTGGTTATTGTGGCCAGTAGACACTAACGATTGTCTTGCTTGTTTTCTCAATTCCACCTGTTGTTTCAAATTCAGTAGACCTGACTCACAGTACTCACAGTTAACCGATTCGAACACTATTACCACCTATTCAGTGGGTAAAGTATGCCAGCAATGGTTAGAACATTCTACACTGTCTGCAGTTAAACAACATCTTTCTTTTCTGTCCGAGGACATGAATTTATCAGATTTTTTGTTAGGTCCCAAGTCCCCTCGTTCTAAAAGATTTCTATATGCTTCTTATAATGAAATTTGGAAATTATCACAAACTGAGGCTGCTATGAGTTTAAAACAAATTGATCAAGATAATTTAGATAAAGTACTTGCTGTAGTAGACAACAGTATTAATAGATTATCGTCTTGCATTTATAATTTGAACAGCATTGTGTCATCTGTTATTGATAATGTACTGAATGATATGCCAACTTTGTATCATGGTCAAAGTCAGCTCAGATCCATTATGCAATTTAGCTGGATGCTTCAAACACTCAAAAATTGATGCATTCCTTGGCATTATTTGAATTGTACAACTTTTTTTTGCCTTTCAATTTAACACATACTCAACAATCAATGACTAGGAAAGATGCAACATATACCATGTTACATTTAGATAAATTAGAAAAAATCCCATTCACAGTAGCCGAAATGCCTTCAGTGGTATGGTTAATACATGAAGTCATATCCCTGCCCATCCCGACATTTCAATTAACAGCGTGCTGAAACATTTTCCAATAGGTAGATATGAATCCCTTGGGAGCAGACAGATCCTTGAGTTATGGTCCCTGCTGTCTACCTATCGATGTGAATGTGCTGATAGAGAAGTTTTTCTTACGGGAGAGGAGTGTGACTCCACTGCCGGTCATTCACTTGTTTGTCAACATCGTAAAATCCACGGCGCGTGTAATATTTTGGCACCTAATTTGGCTTGTTATTTAAAAGGAACACCAGTTCTTGCAATTCTTCCATTCATAACTATACTTTCAAATGGAAGCTATCTCATGCTCAATAATCAGGACTGTTGTTGTATGCGGGCAGGAGTCCCATATTTTGTATCTGTTTCCCAGCTAGTCACTTCTTGCAACAACGTCCTGTTTCCCCCTCCACATGGAGTTATAGCTAGCTCGTTGTGGCCTTCCATTCCAACTTTGAAAGCAGATTTCAACAAGTTATGCAGACTCAAAGCATTAGAGTTTCAACAAGAAGTGACTCTTACATCTACCCACAAGACCTTTGAATTGCAGTTGGGCAGAACTACTGTTGAAATACAGTCATTGTTAAATACAAATCTTCCCCTGCATTTCGGGGAACTGATACATCAAATATTTAATGCTTCTGATACTGCAGATGTTGCCCATTACTTTAAACTTGTACACTCTGGCCTAGTCACTTCTTTCCAAACTATCTTTGGAGTAATACCAGCATTTATACACTCTATTTTTTCCTGGTACTGCTGTTCCTCCTTTGCGGCATTCTCATCCTGTTATTGTTGTTCCATAATGGATGCTCCTTCTGCGGCCACCCTGGACCTGCAATCACTCCAGCACTACCGTGAGAGCATGCTTCAGATCTTTGGCATGATTCCGTTGAAGGTGTTGGATGTGGGTTGGTGTCTAACATTCTGTTCTGCCGTGCTTATTTCACCTGTGTGCAACCTGTATTTCACTGCGTCTGGTGCCCCTTTCAATGGGCACTTGATATATGCCTGCCTCTACAGACGCCCGCTGCCTTGAATCTCGAACTGCTAATGAGTCCCTTAGTGGCCCATTATCAGGACTGTTCCTTGAATTTGCGACCTCTACAAAATCCAAGTCTGGAGCAAATTGTCAACAGGAGTTCCTGTAAATCTGCACAGTGATTGCTGGATCAGAGTTTCATTGAGACCAACGAGGGTTGCCCAGTGATTGTATCTGCATCTGTTGGAGTCGAGGATCATGTCTGTTCGCTGTAACTTCTGAACTGTGCCACAGATCTGTCGATCTACATAGATGCGGACCCCATCATGGAGTCCTTTTCCTCTACCATGGCTTCATTCATACTGGATCCATCTGACACGCATTAATTGGATATTTTTTAATTTAAATTTGGAATTTATTGGCTCATGAAAACAATTGATTCTTAGTGTTGGCTTTGAGTTTGCTTATCTTCTGATTTCAGATATTCCATCCCATGCTTCCTTCCTGACCAAGGGAAGGGTGTCATGTGTTCTATGCAGGCCCATTGTAGTGTTCATTATGTTAGCCTAACTGTGCATGACTTAGGCCGCATTAGCCTTGCACATGTTACTACATAAGCACAGTTGCTTCTGTGCCACATTATATTTTCAAACAGAACCTGTAGTTGTTCTCTCATTCTGTTCTTTCCTGGGATTTAGTCTGAAGAGCAGACAAGTTCAGACAACAATGTCCGTTGTTATTTTGTCATGGTCAAGCACTCGCACCTAGACACAATACAGAAATGCAGCTGTTGTTTAGGAACATGTGAACCTTTACATATAGGTACACACAGCAATGTAACACACAGAGATCGACAGATATTTCCTGAGAGAAGATCACAGCTGTATCTGAGATGTAGGACGTACATCCATGTATACTAAGGTACGGGGTCCGCTGCTAAACCCAGAGATCTTTGCTGTCTAATCAGTTTTGTTCTGTAGAATGGGAGGGGGTTTAGGCTGTTCTGTCTAATATTATGACATAGCTTTTCATAATATATGGTTTATTGACAATGCTGATGGTATTTTTGTTAGACAGTTGTTTTCTAATTGTGGCACATATACTGCATTTCAGAGCACGGATATTTTAAATAAACATTTCAAACTTCCTTCGTGTCTCTTTTGTATCTGATTGTGGACAAGTATGGGGGTGTGTGAGTGAAAGGGGTATCCTGTCACTGCGATCCCGCAGAGGGTCAGGAGTTTTGTGTTCTGGGGTGTCAATTCACTTGTTCCTCTGGTTATGAGTAGGAGGGCAAGTGAGACACTATAAGTAGTTGGACTTGGGCTCATGGTACTGAGTTGGTATGGTGACTCAGTCCATATCTACTGATGTTCTGTGGTCCCAAGCATAGTTCTGTTCCTGAGCAGAATCCCTGCAACAAACCCCCACCAATTTAATAATAAGTATTCCCCATGCTCCCACCACCCCCCTTTTACTCCTTCACATATACTATTCAAACCTATACATGTGTGTTATGAAGATCTACGCACCCACAGAGGAGATTTTCATACATAAGAGAGGAGAGGGATGTGACTTTGCACCTTTCGTGTCCTGAAGGCTCTCCACTGGCTTCCAATTGCAAGAGGACCTTCTTACAAGATATTAGGCATCACTAGCAAAGCAGTAAATGGCGAAGGATGGAAAATTCCTTCAATCAAATACCCAAATACCTCCATACTAGTACTTATGTTCCAGGCTGGCACCATATGTCTAGGAATGCAAACGTAGAGGAACAAAACCATTTGTGACACTACTTTCTCTGTTCAAGCTGCCAAATTTGGAATTCCCTACTTGCGAAGCTTAAAGCCACAGAGAATGACTATCAGTTGTTTATCCTCAACCTGATCCACCAGAGAACCTATATGAGCTTGTTCACAAAAACGAGTGGCAATACATATTCTGGCCTCACTGTCCACAAACGGATTCCCTGCAACTAACCACTAATAATAAAAAGAGGACCAGATTATCCCAATTCCCTTACAAACGTCCCCTTTCTAAAATCAAGGAAGAACCGGTTCAGTAAGTACTTTGCAAGTTTCCATTCAATCTTTTGTTGCGGTATAGGCATTTGTCTATATACTTTTACATATTCCCATGTAGCCAGCTATCTGTGAGTATAGGCACTTTGGTGGTCCCAAAATGGGGTAGAAAGTGTTAAACAAAAGCTACAATACAAAAAGCTATCGCACATGCAACTGATGTTATCTTATTCTGCAGATTAGTCTCCTAGGATTGCATGCAATCTCAAAAGACTCCTCTATATTTCTTAAATCATGCATGAAACATTGACCTTGACTTAAAACTAGTGACTGTTTCTTTCTCCTTCCTTTCTATCAAAGGACCCTCTCCTTACGCTCCATCCTCTGTATGCCTTACTCTCTCTCTGAGTGTAGCCTACCTTAAGCCGCATGTATGTCTGCCTACTCTCTATTGCTGTATTTCTGTAATTTTCCCACACCTCACCTCATAGGTCACAACCTCCTCAGAAACGAAAGGCCTGCTATACTCACTTGAGGACAGAGTACTGTCCATTGGGGTGGTGGAGCACTTAATATCCACCACCCTGAGAAAAGGTAGTCTGTCAAATTTTGATTTGACTGCTAGCTCAGTAGTCATCTCTATGCATTTAAAGGAAGCACCATCATTGTTGTTACTTTCAAGGTACAATATGTTTGGTGGATGGTCCAAAAAGGGAGATTGTTAGTGAAAAATAAAAAATACTAATAATCCCCACAACCTGGGAGTTCTCTGTGTTTTCCTGTCCCTCACCACCAGGTTTGTCCTAGTGGGGATGGTAAAAAAAAAAAGAACCAACAGACCATTCTATCTAAATAAAGTGGGTGATTTAATGTCTTTATTCTGATGGGCTCCGATCCATTGGGGTGTCAGAGGAAGTTTTCCATCGACAGAGCGAATGGAGGCTACGTCAGCAGAAAGTTGACATTGTCCCACCCCTAAATAAAGTGATCAGACCATCCGTTTGGCGGAGAACTCCAGCTGAATGTTTATGAATTACCATCTGTATTATGAAAAGTAGTACTACTTTTCGTACTCCAAAATTACTTATGTGAATTGGGCCCTATGTGTTGTCCAATTACTCCTGTGTACGTTCCACATGTTCTACACCCACAAACATGCAATATAAATTTGAGAATCACACATCCTTTATAGATGCATAGATTGCAACTATTAGATGGCACATGTCACATTTAACCATGGAAAATGCATTGTGAACAGTTTATTATATGGTTGCATATTATTTGTTCGTGCTTCAATATTACTACAGAATTTATAGACAAACATGTCAAACTATTCCAGAATGGATAACTTATTATGTCTCTTCTTTAAAGAAATGCTCACATCTGGAGTTATTTTTAGTGCAGTTTGGATTGGATTCGAAATATGGAGGTATCGTATAACTGGTGGTCAAAAATATTTCAGAATACACTTAACTATGTACAAAAATTAAACTGATAATTACAGTATCAACTAGCGTAAGCAATACAAATCCAAACATCTGCTTCAGTCTCTTTTTATCAACCTTAAATAACTTTGAGGATCTAAAGCTGAATATAGACTTTATTTGCAACAATACATTCTCTAATTCAGATTGCATTATAAAAGACATTGTAGGGAGTTCTAATGGAGTACTATTTACAGACACTAGTGAACTAAAGTTGATTTAAGCTGATAGTATAAATATACTGAATATTTTACACTTTAGAATCATTTTCATGATCTACAACATGGGAAAAATGCAGATCATGTAAACTTTTTTAAATTACACTTTAATGCAAATGAAATATTCAGAAGATTCCAACATGAAAGACTAAACAATTTTAGTATTCAAAAAATACAATTTAATCATGTAAAGGGATAATTCACACATGAAACTGCCAATTAATTTTGAAAGAGTATGCAAAAAAGGGACTATATCCACTGGAAATGCAATCTGCATATGCATGAAATAATTTGCTGCGGTTTGGACTTTGATGAGAAATGGTTAAAGTGAAATAGAGAGCAATGTGAATATGGAGGGTGCTGTAGAAGAGACACCATTCTTGCTGAAGTTGCACATCCCTCTAGTCTCTTCTGCATTTCAAGATCAGAAGGTGAAATAGGGTAACTGCCTTAAAGGACATGCCGTGCAGTAAAACATTTCGTGCTATTCATAGATGAGATCATTTTGCAAACAGAAAAAAACAGCTTTGAAATGACCTTCGAGAATGAGATACAGCGGCCATCAGATTATTGGGTCTGCATATATAGAAAACATATACATAGAATGATGAACCTTACATTTTTCATAAGTGTTATTATGACTATATCTACTCCTCTATGTTTTAAGGAGTTTAACTTTCTGAAGTGCAAACCATGCAATATTTTGTTTTTTAAAGTTTAGGGTTGGAACTTTTACTGTCCCTCAGTAGCCATAACCGGAGCAATGGGCACCTGTGAAAAAACTGGTTTGTGCACCCTCATTTACAAACAAGCAAGTCACGTTTCTATTGTTTACATGCCTGGTCTGCGGTATGTGCATGCACTTTAACATGACTGGCTTAGAAGTGTATACAATGCATTGAAGTCTGCAATCTTAGTATAAAAACCTGCCTCTAATTTCCTTATTACAGTCGAGTTGTGACGTCTCTAGACACATGTAATAAGAAAAGATAGCTGCTCGATTCAGTTTAATTCGTTTTATCTTTATTTGGTTAATATAGCCATAAAAGCACAAAATACATAAATACAATAATAAAATGTATACAGAAAGAAAGAAAACCAATTCCTTGTAATAAATAGTGCATTCTGAGCAGATTAACCTACGTTTAACAATAAAAACATTTACTTGCAAACGGATTTCCCGTATCTTTTCCTTGTAACCTTTGAGCATCTAATATAATTAATTTAGCATAAAACATGTTTGCGAGCAACCGAGCTGTTGTAAAAATATTAGAGCTAATTTTGGTTGTCTGATAGTAACCTCACGTAAAATTGGGTCTGCAAAGTGTTTCCGATGGGAGGTATACAAAGTGCAAAAAAGCATAAAGTGCACTGTGCTTTGTGTCATGACATTGTCACAAGGGCAACTGGTAAGATTTAAAAAAACAGGATTCCTGCTCTGGAAACAGAGCTTAAAAACATAAATGGTAGTAAATCTTATTCAGGTGAGAAAAAAATCTATGCTGAATATTCGGAATGATAGCTAGATAAAACTCTAATCCTGGTGATAAATTTAAAGGCCAATATTGGCTGCCAATCTGTCATTTATGTATTTCTGCCAAGAGGATCTTATGGTGAAAATTAAAAAATAAACTTTTAACAACATCTTTTGAATAGTTTGAGATATTATCTGAGTTGTAGAACAACTCTGGGACCCTTAAGGTGGTAAAAAAGTGTTCCACATACACCAGCCAGGGAATGGAGGACACATTATCTAAGGATAAAAAATAAGCAATAATTGCCCTCGTATGGTTTGTATTTTTGGCTCCCCCATACTCTCATCCATGAAAGCAAAGAACTTAATTTGATAATATTTCATGGTAATAGCAGCAGGGTGCGGAGGCGCTGCCACCCTAAGGCAAGTGAGTCCTTTGATTCGGCATGCTGATTTTAGTATTCACCAGATTTTATTGTTTGCTTGATTTGTGTCACATTTCTTGGGAAACGGGGGATTTTAAAATTTGTTTTTAACCTGTCCTTACTGTCTGGCCCGATGCAGCTTTGGCTGATTGTGCAGAGAGAGCAAGGACTTTTGTTTGCTTGTTTCCGCATTGCCATTGAACCACTGCCATTTCGACAGGTCGGCAGTTCAGACACTCAACCTGCTAGCCTTTGTAATTAGCAGCAGGGTGTGGACACGCAGCGGACGTGCGCAGCAGGCACGTAAAAGACAAGCCAGTCTGTGCCCGTCCGTGCCTGGATGTAGCCAGTCTTGAGAACCCCTGCTCCGCTGACTAGCCATTCTTTCCACCATGATAAGCTCCAGTATACACCGCTAATCTGCTGACCAACTATTCTTAATATCTACTAATGTTATTACTTCCCTTAGTTCTCCTCACTGCTGCCCCCTGGATTTTCTCACATTGGAGAGCCCTGCCTCTTGTAGAAGATGTAGGTTCTCTTGTTCTACTACACCTACCACTCCTGAAGTGGGGGAGATGCCTGTCCCCCATGCCATTCCATCAAACTTACACAATAGTAAGCCGTTAGTACCCTCCAAACATAGTGTTAACCATAAGCATTTACTGTAAAACATTAGATTGTTACCGAAACATGCCTAGGGAATTTGAGATCTTCTATCTTCTACTGGCCCTGATTTCTGCTACTTTACAGAGACTTAGTTGAATGCTCCTTCCCTCCCTTGTATCCCCCTTGCACTATCTGATAATTATCAACTAATTAGACTAGATTGGGAGGCCAGACTAGGTGGGGGAGTTCCTGTTGCATTTCAGAACTCGGTCAAGTTCCAAATCATTGAATCCTCCTCAGAAGAGTGGGCATTTGAGTTGTCTCCAAATCTCCACTGGAAAGGTGCTCTTACATATCAGCCACCTGGTACAAAGAAAGATTGCAGCCATCTTTTGGCTGAAAGCATTGCCACTTTTGTATTGTCCTCTAGTAACTTTTTTTTGCTGGGTGACTATAATTTTCATGGGGACAATGTCACTAATCCAGAGGTCTCCCACCTTTTCAAGGACTTAGAGATGCTGGGCTTTCGCCAGATTGTAGTGGGTCCCACACCTGGCAGGTCATACCTTGGATATGATTTTCACCAACTATACACTCCTAAAGAGTGAAGATCCTCTCCTCCTCACTTGGACAGACCACTCTCTGATTATGTTTCAGATTGACAGGATGGAAGTCATGCATCAGCCAGCGAATGCTAGTCTTAAGGCCTATAGAGCCGGGATTTCTATCTTGCTAGATGAGTTTTCCAAGGTATTCATCCCGGAAGCCGTGAACCCCAAATGAGATATTAACGAAGCGCTTTCTAGCTATCATACCGCTCATACCTTAGCCTTTGATAAAATAGCCCCTTTTAAACAATCCAGGTATACCTCATCCAGGCCACATGCCCCATGGTTTACTATGGAATTGACCACCCTGAAATCTGGGTGTAAAGGGCTGGAAAGAAGCTGGCACTGTACTAAAAACCCTGCTGATTGAGCTGGCTACAAACAGGCATTATCCCAATACCATACCCAGATCAGGAATTCCAGGAAAAGGTATATATGAGATAGAATGAAGAAGGTGGCTAACTCTATCAGAGAACTTTATAAAGTGCTCAACGAATTTACTAAGCCCCATGATTGTACCTCAGATGTCCTTACCTCTCAGCTATTATGTGACTCCTTAGCAGACTTCTTTGAGGACAAGATCAAAGCTATATATAGGAAGTTTCAATCTAGCCAGACTCAGACTAATTTATCAATTTTTAGTCTGCCTCCCAAGGTTGCAACCCAGAACCCTAATAGGTTCCAATCTTGCACCTTAGACCAAATTCGGGAGTTACTGATATATGCCAAATCAGGTTCCCCTTCAGACCTTTGTGCCCCTCTAGTCTCTGCAAATCTGGCTACCTTGATAGCCCCTTCCATCCTTTAGCTCAATAATCACTCTCTGGAATCAGCTAAAATCTCTTTACTTTGGAAGGCTGCTCTGGTTCCCCTACATTGATAAAAGTGAATACTGATCTCAACAGCCTGTCCAACCATTGCCCCATATCTCTACTACCTTTGCTGGTGAAAATGTTGGAAAGCTGTGTCAATAAACAGCTCATGGCATTCTTCAGGCCCATAAGATTCTGGATCCCTCCCAATCGGGGTCTGAGCTGCTCACAGTACAGAAGCCGCATTGGTGGCAGTTACAGACTCCATACAGTGTACATTGGATGTTGGTTTCCTTGCCATGCTTGTGCTGTTAGATCTTTCTGCGGCCTTCACCACCATTTCCTATACAGTATTGATCAGCAGGCTGCAGGAGATAGGTGTCAGGGGCAACACTCTTTTCTGGCTCACAGATTCTTTTTAGAAATTCACACTCAAATAAGCAGGTTGGGCTCTTTAAAATCATGTACCATTTCCGTCAATAAGGGGGTGCCTCAGGGCTCATCTTTGAGTCCGACTTTGTTTAACATCTATGTGGCCCCCTGGCTCCGTTGGTAAAGTCTTGTGGCTTTGATATAATTTCTTATGCTGATGACACACAATTAATCCTTACAATGGGACAGGATACTGACAATGCAAAACATAGTTTTCAAGATTGTCTGAGGAAAATCGAGGCCTGGATAAGTACAACTTGTCTCCAGCAGAACTTAGAAAAAACATCGATCTTACTGTTTTGAAAAGCTCAGTACCGCTGGACTCCCAAATGATGGCCTGCAGAACTGGGGGCAGTTCCTTCGATATGTCATACTGTAGCAAATCTGGGCATCAAAATGAACCAGGAACTTTCCATGAAGAACCATATTGTTGCTACCTGCAGCACCTGTTTTGCGACTATGAGACTTCTGTGTAAGGATTTTGCTTGTCTACCATCCTCTGCCAGGAAAACAGTGGTCCAGACTCTAGTTATAAGCCGCCTGGACTACAGTAATGTGTTGTTCATGGCAGTCAATGACACCTTACTGTCTAAACTCCAGGTGGTACAAAATACGGTTTCCCGTCTGGTTTGTAATCTAATCCCCCATCAAGCTCCTCCTCGGCTCCTATTCTGAAAAATCTCCATTGGCTCCCAGTCCGAAATTGCATCCTGTTTAAGATCTGTTGTCTCACCCATAAGTCCTTGATGAGCAATGCTCCTCTCTACTTAAAGGATAAATTGCATCACTATCTGCCTTCCCTTACCTTAAGATCCAGAGATAATGAGTTTCTGATTGTGCACCTTGTTCTTACTGTGAGATACTGTGTAGAGCCTTTTCCTTTATGGCCCCCACTGCCTGGAATTAACTGCTTCTCCATCTTCGGCATTGTGCTGACTTCACCAGATTCAGGAAAATGCTGAAAACATGGCTGTTTTAGCCATTGGTTATTTTGTCTGTAGTGCCTGAGCGCCGAGATATACCTTAGGGTATGATTTGTTGCACTCTATCAAGTGAGATTAACATAACATAATATAACTCCCCAGAATAAACAAGCTTGGGGGCATGAGCAGACCCAAGCTCAAGCCAACTCCGAGATCTCCTTGCTTAACTATTTCATAATTGCCCAGATCCTCTTGAGAGGAACATGGCAGCCAGTGATATCAGGGCAAAAGGGTCTTTGTCTCCCGCAGGTAGCACCATGTACAGTGGCAGGCCATCCAATGGGCCCTGCCACACCCAGGAGTCCTCCACTGGGGGGCACAAGTAGGCCCGAATTGCCCAGGAAAATCGTGCACCCGGAGCTAGCCTCTGTCGCACCAGGGAGCCAAAGCAGAGGCGTTCAAAGTGGTCGGGCC
Organism: Calotriton arnoldi; assembly: GCA_963921515.1. Taxonomy (NCBI): domain Eukaryota; kingdom Metazoa; phylum Chordata; class Amphibia; order Caudata; family Salamandridae; genus Calotriton; species Calotriton arnoldi. The sequence goes on from CAWUFW010018015.1 coordinate 75,850, forward strand.
CACCATTGCAGTGTCTGGCCCAGTGTACCTCGTGCCCAAATCCTCGCAGCCATCAGCCCCCACTGCCTCACCTCACCTGTCTGGCTGCACAAAACCAGTCGCCTGCTGCCTCCTCAGTTCTCGCAATACTCCTGTCCTGGGGGGTGGCCGCGGGGACCCAGAGATGGGGATGATGCATGAGGGCTCACCTGCCTTGCCCCTCCAACCAGGCCACAGCGCCCAGAGCACCGACTGCAGTTCGGTGGCACTGTTCAATAGGCGCACCAGCTCCATCATCTCGATCCACACTCCCTGCCACTGCAGCTCTAGTGTGGAGGGAGCACTTCAATCAGCAGGCCAGCAGGGACAGTGTCAGGGGGTCATAGTAGGGTGGATGCCCCCTTAAGAAGCGGATACATATTAGATTATATTTCCTGGCCTGCAGAGCCTTGCTATGCTGCAGCTATCTCGCAGCCGGGCTCTCTAGCCCCGCCCCTAGTCTCATTGGTGAATTACATGTGATGTAGCACCCAATCCCAACCTGCTTGATTCTTATATTGAACAGGAGCTAATTATGACGACCATTTTACAGCGTATAAGTCATGAAGGGCTTAGAGCGCTAATGGTTAAAAGGCAATGGTTATGTCCTCCTATCTGAGGAACATTAATCTCAAATAAAGGGAACAGTCAGTTTCTGCTAATGTTATGTAATAAGACTCAGCTAAACAAGTTAAACAAAATGATGTGTATATTTCTAAATCTCACTCAGTTTGGATTTTTTTAATGCTTATAATATCCAACTTGCTCAGGTGCCCACCTAGGGATTCACATGAATAAAGCTGAGGCACAGTCCTCTTCTGTAGGTGTTATAGAGATTTGCTTAAGCACTTCATAAATCACCTCCAAGGATGGGGCACCATGGATTCTAGTGTACCCCATTGTAAACTCACTTCCTAATGTTGCACATTGATTCTGTGGTGGAGCCATTGCAATTGGGATGCACACAGTCATGATCCTATGCTTGTTCTGAGTTAAAAGTGAGGGTATACAGCATCTAACTTGTGTGAGGTCCAAATGGAATGTCATCTCATTTGACCAATTATGGCTGTAATCATTTGTAGATTGATTGTCAGGGTTGCAGTTGTGAAGCATATTGGACAGACTCTAGCATTAGTTCCCAAATGTCTGAATCTTGCCTCAATTGTCAGTAGATAATTTATGACTTTCAGGAGCACATTGCTAGTAACAGCTGAGTTCTGCCATTTCCTTACTAGTTGAGGGGTATATTCAAATAAGACAGACCACGTCTACCTTTTAGCATTAAAATATCAATTGCATTGGCCCTATTACATATGGCACAACTGTTTCCCTTTTAACAGGAATCCACTCCAGACTAGAAGTCAATGCAGAGCTGTTTACAGTGGCTCTGTACCAATCAATATTTCAGGTTCCTTTGTATCTGTTAAACTTAACAAATATGTTTCCATCCCTTAGAATACTTAATCTGTACTTGTTGACTGCCTCCACTGCAGCATTTACTTGTGATGAAAAATAAATCAGGGGTAAGACCTTTAGAAATCCTCAGGGGACCAACTTGTGGTACTGTTACATGCCCCCCTTTCTGGGTTCTCTAGACCACTGATTTATATGTAGACATGTGTTTCACACTCCACTCTATGCACTACACACATTTGTAGTATCTTTGTCTAGATGACAACAGTCCTGCAATTTAAATCTAATAGTTGTGAGAGGCTTACTTCATTCCCAGACCCTTCCCAAATCAATGCACCCACAAAATCACTCATTTTTGTGCAGGCTTATTGTGCCCTGAGCTATTGTACAGATCATAGTTTGCAAGGCTATAATACAAATATAAGCAAAGATGAACTATAGTAGGCAGAATAAAATGAAAAATGAAACATTAGGATTTGTTGGCAAAATCCTATTCTACATTCATACTTTGATCCGCTGGGTTTTGCAAAAAGAATCATTCTATACCTTGGTGCAACCCGCGGTGGCTTATCAGTGGGGAATGAGCACGACTAGCATGCATATAGGGATGGGCCTTCCCTCCTAATTTGAGCTGGAAGGTGATATAGTTTTGAGTCAGATTACCAGGGTGACCAAGAGCAATGGTTGTCAACATCCTACTGTGTCTGGATGCAGGGCAATCCATTGGTGGGTGAGCATACTTAAACCTTTTAGAGGGCTTTGACTGTTGTGACCTCTTGCTAAGCACAGGGGCACTGCAGCCCACTATCATTTATAAACTCAGTGAGATGATGTTAGTGACTCACCTGGATACCATTGTCAGACTTGGCATCCTTGGCATGGTATCCCCTGACATTTTGCCTCTTCCTCCTGCATTTTCGACTCTGTACTGGATTTCGTTTTTGCTGGCTTAGATGCTTTGTGTACTTTGCCACTGCTGATCAGTGTCAAAGTGCAAGTGTTCCATGTGTAAATGGTGATTATGATTGGTTATCCATGATTGGCATATTTGATTTACTGGTGAGTCCCTATTAAAGTGCACTGAGAGTGCCAGGGCCTGGAAACCAAATGCTACTAGTGGGCTTGCAGCACTGATTGTGCCACCCACATGAGTAGCCCTGTAAATGTGTCTCAGACCTACCACTGTAGTGTTTACACATGCAGTTGGTAACTACCCTGTTAACTTGACAAGTACACCCACTTTACAGGCCCAACCCTTCCCTTTTCTTACATTTAAGGCACCCCTCATGTAGGCCCAGAGTACTCCTATGGGCAGGGTGAAAGGTAAGACATGTTTTGGTGTGTTTTACATGTCATGACAGTGAAATACTGGGCATTTCGTTTTTCACTGTTGAAAGGCTGTCTGTCCCATAGGCTATCATTGGAGCTACACTGTATCATTTTACATGTGTAACTTTCAATACGGACAAGATAGAGATTTGGAGTTTAGGCTCTCTGAACTCTGAATTTAATAACACATCTCTTTTAGTAAAGTTATTTTTTATTTAATTGTGTGTTTGAAAATGCCATTTTTGGAAAGTGTTTTTTTTCTTGTTTAACCATCCTGTGTGCCTCTGCTTGTTTGTGTATTCACTGTCTGGTTTTGGAGTGACAGGAGCTAGGTATGCGCATTCACTATAGACAGTCACAATGGGGGTTGAGGTGTGTCCTGCCTTGCCTGGGTGACTCATAGCTGGGCGGAATAGACCTGGTCTGTATTTAGAGTGGTGGAAGGAGTTTTCACTAGCACCTGAATATCTTTGTCTCCTTTGCACAATGCTGTCTCTACCTCCTGTAGTGAAGCAGGGCCAGAGAAGACAGAACTGGTTTGGACTGGTCTCAGAGACCCTAACCCCAAAGAGAACAAACAGAAACTGGGGTATAAGTATGAGACCTTGAACCCCAGAACTTTAGATTGCTTCTGGACTAAGAGGACCCTGCCCAGAGAAGAGCTTAAGAGCTGTTATGAGGGGTACTGCCCCTTTGCTGTGTATTTGCTTTGCTAGTTTGGTCTGCAGTTGCTGCTTCTGTCTGCAGGCAGTGGAAAAGAGTGGACTTTTGACTTGCTGTGGTATCCTGCTTAAGAAGATTCTCCAACCAAGTAGCCACCGTCACCGGAACTTGAACAGGCCTTCTTAGACAGATGCGAAGACTTGCCCCCTTTCTCTCTACAACAGCACTACAGATGATAATATCGGCCACCATCATATCAAGACTGGACTACGGGAACGCCCTGTACATTGGCCTACCAGAAAAACTAACCAATAAACTACAAGTGACTATGAATGATGCCGCCAGGTTGATCTTTGGCTTCCCAGAAGGGCGCATGCGACCCCGCTGCTCCATAAACTTCACTGGCTCCCCATCAAGCAGAGGGCAAAGGCCTCTGCATTGCCCATAAAGCAACCCACGGCCAGGCTCCAACATACATCAAGGAGCGTCTGGGGAACTACGTGCCGGGCCGGAAACTGCGATCTTCCGAGAGCCGACTGCTGGCGGTCCCTCGGTTTAAAACCGCATCCAAGGGAGGTAGAGCCTTCTCTGTTATGCTCCCGCAACTCTGGAACAATCTGCCCGACGGCCTCTACAAGGAAAGCGCGCTCCTCCCTTTCCGGAAACACCTCAAAATGCTCCTGTTCAGGTAGGCCCTGGAGGCACGCCAATAATCCGCATATAGGCACCAGATGGACAGAGGCTTGTTTGTGTTCACTCTCTCGAAGCGCTAAGAGACCCCTGGGTGATTACGCGCTATAGAAATATCAGCTAACATAACATAACATAACAAGGGCTTGAAGTAGAGCATGCCTCCTGTTCTGAAGTCTCAGGGACAAAAAGACTTCACCTGCATCTTGCTAAACAGCACCTGAACTCCTCTGCTGGAATCTTGATTGCCAAAGGGTGCCAATTCCAGTTCTTGGGCCTTTGGAATTGTGTGGTTGGTGCTGCAACCCGAGAAAAACAACACCAACGGCACCAGTGATGCATCGACCTGCACTGGGGCTGACGTGCTAAAGTGCACGATGCACCTCCCGGCCTGCACCGCAGCTCCGACACCCTCTGACGCCTGCAAGTTATCAATCTCTCCAACACCAGTGCTCACACCGACGCCGGTCACCACCAGCTCCTGTATCTCGACATTGCGGAGCTGATAATCGGCGTGGGCGACTTCCCGAACTCGATACTGCACTGCTGAACAGAACTGATGCCTCACGACTGAAGCCGCCGCACCTCCCCTGCTAGGCCAGATTTGACATCTCGCTTCCTTGCGAACTCGATTCCTCACCACCCCTGTGGCAGTAAGGAGCCGGCCGTGCCTTGGTCACTGACTCCTCACCTCCACGATGCCATGAACCATCCATTGACTTTGTTTTCCAAGATACTGTTACTTGGGGGTCCGTGTGACTCGGTGGCCAGCCTGCGTACCTCATGGGTGGCGCCCTACTTTGGAATTGTGCCTGTCACAATGTCGTAATAGCCCCAGTTGGAGCTATATGTTTCTATGAGCTTTATTCTTGCAGTTATCCTTTTAAAAGTCATATTTTGAATTGGGCATATTGTTTTTTTGTTATTTTGGTCTTGGCTGGTTTAGATAAAGATACTTCATTTTTCTAAACTATTGTGGTGCCCATTTGTAGTGTTTTCACTGTGATATTGTATGTCTGGGTGCAAATACTTTGCACATTGCCCTTGTTATAAGCCTAAGACACACAATTGATGGACGGAATGCAGAACAAATCAAAACATTCACCCCCAGTCAAGAGATCTGTGTTAAATCCATCATTCTTTTGCTCACCATCCCACCCCAGTTTAGACCTGGCAATATGCAAATCAGTCTTTTGATTTGTTATAAGCCTATCTGCTCATGCCAAGCTACCAAGGGGGTGAGCAGGGGTTATCTAAAGTGTGTAACTCCCTTATCCTGACTAGAAGCAAGGGCCCCTAGTTGGACAAGTTACATACCTCTGCCAACTAGAGACCCCCATTTCTAACAACCATACTCTTTATTATCATAATTAATGCACAATTTGCCCACGTGCTTTTTTATCAAAACACACTGATTGAATCTACCATATAATTATCACAATATGCTTACAGAAAACATTGTTTTATCCCGTAGCTTTCTCCATAAAACATAATTGATAAGAAAAGAAATAAGATCCAGAACCCTAAGTAGGATGACAGAATACCAGCCTTGTAGATTACCAAAATGCAGTGCATGTGACCTAATAAATGACATAGTGCATAAAATGCCTACGCTGACAATAAAAACCACACCGCAGGGGAAGTTGAAGAACATTATTTTGAACTAGGTTACTGTGCATGAGGCCTTACCTCGAAGGGAGTTGGCGGTAGAATTAAGAACATGGCTAGGAGTGTGCATGCTGTCTCTGATAATAAAGTAAGGAGGAGGTATGTCATGGTTCATATTGAACCACTGGATGAGAAACTTGTGGCCTTTTTAGCAACAAGAACTAGCCTGATTCATGGTGATTTGGAATTTGTGCATTAAACAGCTCAAGTTAAAGAAAGTTCATGCTTCAGGAAAGATGAGGAAGTAGGGCTAAGACAGCACAGAGGCTATGGTCAGGCCATGCTTTTAATCAAGGTATTAATTGACTTGAAGAAAGTTGCCACTAGAATTTATATTTGATGAATTGCTGGAGCTGGGTAGCTTATGCAGTGGAAGTAGTACAGAGGTAACAGTCACTGGGAAGGCAGTGCAGACTCTGCGATTCCTGGCTGAGGGCAAGGGTGTTTATTTCGGTTAGAAAAGGCATAGATAGAGAAATTGATGTGGACTAGGATTAGAGTAATTTAGCACGAGGGAGTGGAGTTCCTTCCAGTGGTGAATGGCTTTAAGGTGATCCATGACATTTGTCGGGTCGCTGAGTGAGGGTGAAGATCCGAGCCTTATCTGCGAATAGAGTAGAGGAATGTCGAATTTAGGAAAAGATGGTACTGAGATATGTGCTGTCGAGCAAGAAGACGGAGGCTGAGGGAATGTAGCCTGGGAGATACCCACTTGAAAGGTTGTAGGGTTGAGAGTTACAGAAGTCACAGCATATCAGGAAAGTGTTTAAGACTTTCCTTTCAGTAGCTGAAGCCTTCACTAGATGATGCATTACATATAAATCAGAAGAAATCTTATGTCTGCATTCCAAAGGATGTGGAATATCTATTAGATGTTCCAATACTGATAACATGCAAATCAATCACTGGAATAATTTTCTAACCTATATATTCGCCATTGTTTTATTTGTGTAGCTCACAACTATCTTTGTGAGGGTTTTATCTCTCACATGAGCTATTCTTTCCCCCAATTTCTGCATCCTATCAGTTCTTTCCACGCTCACTTTTTACTGTGTTACAGTGTGCAGTGTATGCAGTGCATGCATAGGTTGAGTGGAATAAATGATATACAGCTGCATTTGATAGTCTATATTTTTAAGTGTTTATTAATAGTATTTCATTATTTTAATAATTGTCATTCTCTTCATTGTCGTGGCTCAGTGGTCTAAGGCATCTGCTCCCGAAACTTGTGTTTGACCTCAAGCCCACAGATTTGAAACCTGGTGGCTCCACTCAGCTTTTCATCCTTTCGAGGTAGGTAAAATTAGTACAATTGGATTGGGTAACATTGAAAACACCTGTCATTCAGGGCCAAGATGACCCTAGCCTTTAAAATACATGTTTTATGTTATTCTCTTATTGGAAAAGCTCCTGAAAGTGTTTTCAACTAAAAATAATAAAATATATTTAAAGTAATTATTTTATAATAATACTAATAACACTACTACTACTCAGGAGCGGCCCATGCAGGTAAGAGCAGTGGGGCCGGGTAGGTGGGGGATTCGACAGATGATCACAAGGGAAAATTAAATAAATAATAAATGTTCCCTCGTCGTCATTTGTCGAAATCCCCCCCAACTGGCCCCACCGCTCTTACCTGCATAGGTCAGCGGCTACTACTACTACTACGACTAGTAGTAGTAGTAATAATAATAATAATATAAATAATAATATAGTGACGTTTATTATTATTATTGTTGCTATTTTTAGTTTCATACAGCACTTTGCAGTTGCAGCATTCCGTAATAATAAATATTACATTTAAATAAAAACTAAGCACACATTTAAACATTCTGATCGCCTCTAAATCAGATAAATTGTGTTTAAATGCCACTGTTGACAGTTTCAGAGGCTCCATTGAATACACATGTTCAATAAATGCATTTTTCCCAGGCCACTAAGCTAGCGACAATTACTGGTGTGTAGACTCAACATGCATTGATCCATGGCAGATAGGAAGACAAGACGCCATTTTTGGCCGATCTCAATTCTTATCAAAACAAACGTAGACACAAAAGAAAGCCTTATCCAGGCGTGGGCATGCAAGCATAGTCTGGCATGGCGTACATGTTGTCAAAGTGCTGCAGCTTTTTCTCATTGAGGCGGCGTTTTAATATTCATTCTTATTGAGGCATTACATTGCAGAGAAGCGCCAATCTAGGTGGGCCGCCTTTGAGTATCGCCCGGGGAAATGAAGTCAGGAGCATGCAGACGAAGAATGATTTACAAAAGTGACACATTTAGTTTCCAGAAGGAGTCTGCTACTGAAATATTTTCAAAAGCTGTGTCATATCTCCCTGTCTAGAATGTTATAACATTTTTAGGTGCTAAGAGGAACCTTCAGAAGAGGAAGCAAGTAGCATGTTGCAGAAACTGGACATCCGTGAGACATCCTAAAAAGACACATTCGCCTTTTCCTCGTGTATTGTGAAATTACATATTTATACTGCTTATGAAAAGCAGATGAGAAAAGCTCTTTTGAAGCTTTTATGGCACAGGCAGTGTAGATGCCACACTGCAGTTTCAACAGAAAAAAAAATACATTACTGTTGTAATGTTGTGGATTTGTCAAATCAGAGCATTATGCTGTAAAATGTAATGACATAATGCTCCTCCATAATGCAAAACTAGCTTATCACCATTACTCTAAGTGCAGGCACCTGCCACCGACAGAGCATCTCACCATCATGTTACGGAACAATTTCTTGCAGCCCTGTGCATATTTTCATTTTCGTGAACATTTTAATCCAATCAAGGAAAGCACATAACTGTAAACACCTCCTAAAATATTTTAAGCTACAAAGCTTTATGAATTTTAATGCAGCACAACATTTCTTTCCACATCTTGCAAGCCCTCTTTTGCTTGAGTGGAGAAATGGTGGATCTGATGTGATTTGAAGAGAGATTTACAAGGCTGCAATCTGGGATTTCTTTTGTCTAAGAGTTTGATTGTGTATGTGGATTGCATTTAGTCTGTAGAGAGCAAGGAAAAGTAGGGATCTAAAGCCAAGCAAAATTGTGTTTATTCCACTTAAAACGTCAGTCAAGAGTGACAGTTACTTTATCATATGCAGTACATATATGAGGCAATGATATTTTTTTATATGCCATTCCTATATTATTTTATGTATTTGGGCAATAATTAAGGCTGGAGTAGTAAATGAGGTTAAGTAGATATTTCATTGGGCCGTAACACCTGAGAACAGTGAGGAGTTGCAGTCTCTTAAGTGCTTGATGAAACTGGGGCCCAGATTTACGAAGCGCTTGCGTCATGCAAGGCGATGCAGGGCAGACAAGGGCTTCAGTGAGATTTACTAAACCACACAAAGCCACCTTGCTTGGCTCTGCGTGGCTTAATAAATCCAGAGTAATGTAAATCACTGCCTTGCATTAATCTGTGTTGGGAAGGCATTCCATGGGTGGAGAGTGGGCATTCTCATGCATCCACCCAATTATTTTGGTGCAATCCAGGTTGACTAAAGGTAGTAGGCTTGGGATTACGTCAGAATGCTACACCATCCTAACAGAGATGTAATGAGGTGAAATACGTTTATTCCTCCTCGTTGTTTCCTCTTTCTATGTGTGCTGCATTCTAAAGACAAAATAAGCTCAGAGAATTGTTTTTGTGCAGAAAGGTGTCAGTTCCTGCACGATTCTGTGCCTATCCTGGGATTCAAGTCAATCTTTTGATTTCGGAAGCTTGCTAGATCTTGTTTTAAAGTGCCTAAGAGAATTATATCTACAAATCTTTATTTAGGGATTATATGTTCTGGTTTTGTTGGTTGACTTTATTCGTCATGTAATTCATATGACAACAAATCAACTTTTTTATAAAATATTCTTGAATAAAAGAAGATCACAAAGTAAAAAAGTTTGCATTGTTTGGATTGTAAGACCTTGTTCTAATCTCAAATATTGAATTGTACATTACAGCACAACAATAAATATTTTTTTATTTCCCATCAAATCATATTGCCAGTGTTGACTAGCAGATTTAATTCCCATCAAATATGTATGTTTGACCATGCATTTCTTCCTGGTCTTTTACAGTATTTAGGAGAGTAAGCCATTGGATACAAAGTAATTGGAAGTCCTTTCATCCATAATGGAATCCTAAACTCATCAGGAAATCTTAGAATATTAGTTTCATTTATACTTCTTCAGAAACATAAAGGTGTCTTATTCATCACACACGTCTCATTAGAAAAACATAAAACATTAAAATTAGATACATTTATAACAGTTTTTTTCTGAATTAATCTGCGTAATACAAGAATTAATACAAATTTAAAAAAACTTTTTTTTTAAATGGAAAATTCTGTGACACAACTTAATTGAACAGACTGTGTAACAACTGTGCAGCAGCTCTAGCTGATTTAATGCCATATTTCATTAAAACGGCATTTAAAAAACGGCATCTGGGGGATTTCAAAACAGAACAAACAAATAGAATGTGATCAACTGTTAACACTGCACCCTAGCAAAGGTTACACCTCTTATCGGCCCAACTTATTCTCCTCCAAGCATACATAACACAACTTAAAGGGAGGCAATCCGTCTAAACATTAGCATATGGCAGCAGACCTCTTTAATCTCCCACAGAGGCCAATGTCCTGTTCCATAGAACTATGTTTAATAAAAGTCTTGAGATCTCCTCTGAGAGTATAACTCATATCTTGCAAGTCTACCATTTTTAGACTAAAGTGCTCAAGTGCATATACAAGATTAGACGTCAAAATATGGTCATCCCTTCCAGAGGAGAAACATTCGGCAAGGAGTTCTCCTTCGAATGAATAAGATGATAACCCTAGCATATTATTGCTGCCAATCTCCTTACAAAGGTGCTTACCAGCCCCATTTCAATGAGTAAGGCCTCAATTGACGCCATGGTATTTAAGTTACAGATTGAACACTAAACTTTCCATTCTACTTTATGCATACAGTGACAGTGCTCAGTTTTTATAATTACTACATCATATAATAGTGTAGGGGGGATTTTCGTCTTGTAAGCAGTCAGTAAATTCGATAAAATGCCTTCAGCAGCCTGTAGATAGATAGATAGATGGATAGATAGATAGATAGATAAATCTATTGCACAATTACTTAAAATCATTGCAATTGATTACTTAAAAGCAGATAGAGAACACATACTTTTTCCAACATTTTCAAAAAACTTATATCAATTTATAATCCTGTTGCTCTTAAAATTTAAAATTAGTTCACCATATTATCAACATTAAAAGAAGAAAAAAGTAACACGGGTAACTGGGCTCGTGCGCAGGGTAATAATAATTCTGTACAGTTATCGGAGTCCATCATGGATTTTGCAGCTGTCATGAATTTCATAAAACGAGTGGCCAGATGCACTGAGTCGCCTTTCATACACTCTACTAGAGCCTCTTGACATGTCCGTACATTTAAAATACGCCAACTAGGGCGAAGCCAGTAAATTCTCAAGGTACGCACTTTATCACAAATGCACAGTGCATGAATTAGCCTGTAGCACCATAAAGTGCTTTACATGCGTTTGCCTGTTCTTTCTCAGTTAAATCAGCCACATTTATTTTCCTAAATAGAGGTGTGATTTAACTGTTTCTATAGGTACGGTACCCAAAGGCCATCTATAGTCCGGCTTCAGATGGCAGCCCTTCCTATAAAAACTTCATGATTTTAATTTTATTTATATTTACTATTAAATAATTTCTGTCAGCATAACTTATTAAAAATGAAGATGTTTCTGCAAGCCTTTAAGAGTGAGGTCAAATAGCACAATACTCTCCACATAAAGGAGAGTCCCCAACGGATAAGACCCTACAGTCAGGGAATCCCCCCTTCAAGATTCACCAGCCTCGGGAGATCAGTGATATAAAGTGAAAAGAGAAGGGACTCTAATAGACAGCCTTGTTTTAGGCAATTTTTTGCATCAATTTCTGGTGTGAAGCCACTACTACCACCCAACATCATTTGACACCAGGTGGCTGTGTGCAGGGCTATTATCAATTTTAGTAGACCGTACGTTTTCCCATAGGGCATGCATGTCCATGCTGTCGACAGGCATAATGTGATAAAATAATATAATAATATGAAGGAGGTGGTCTAAATACATGGGCATAGATTTACAAAATTTAACACTGAGCAGTTTTTCATTAATATTTGTCGGCACTTTGTTGTACAATGTTGCTTTATGTATTGTTCCATATTTACTATGCTTTGCTGGTTCAGCACAAAAAGAGTGTTGCAGCACGAGTGCATCCTGCAAAATGTCAAGGTGCAAGATGGCCATGCTAGTGCTCCATGAGCTGGACCCGTGGGGATGCATTAAATTATATGCTAAGCAAAAATGGCAAGCGCACTTGGAAGGATCCCTGGGGACCACACAACAGGGATTGTGGCAGCCAGTTAAGCGGAAAGGGTCTCATGGGAAGCAACACTCCAAACTTTGAAATCGCACCTAGATCTCTACAGCCTTATCAAGTCGATTTGGTCACCGGTTCTCCAGAGTCATTGGGCGCGCCTATGAGACTGCACTCGGATGAAGTGAAAGTGCCATCTGCTAAGGGGTGGAACAGGTCTTGTGTGTGCAGTCGTACAGCCATTCCCAGTCCAGAGTTGTAGACTGGGAGCTCTGTGACCTCGATGGACCTACGGAGCACTGAGTCTCTGGAGTGGCAGGCAGCCCTCCCATGGCAGTAAGTGGGCAAGGAAGGTGGGTCCCATCATTGGCCACAAATAGAAAAAATATCTGGGCTGAAAGAAACAACAAGATGCAGATCAGGGGGCTAACACTAAAGATTGTATATGCAATTCAACACCTTGTACCAGTGAAAGGGAAGCTGTGGGAGTACCAGGCCAGATGGGGCCCCAATCAAAGCAATTGAAATTCAGGATAATCCAATGTTCACTACTGCCTCACACAAGCTGGACCACTTTTGATTCATATGCATTGGGAAACAACTACAATGGGAGGGCAGTCTCAGACCCACATTGACCCTCTTGTAAAGAAACTCAAACCAAGTGAATATCTGATGTACGCTCAGAGGAAGAGCTGGGCCTGATGGACGAAGTACAGACTACAAAGATCCTGAAATAAACAGTAGATGTGAGCAATCATAAAAAGGTGCAATCACTTTTCCCTCTTCCAAGATATTGCCATAGCCACATTGCTTCAAAGCAAGCAATTAAGACATTGTAGGAGAGTAGGATCTGCTTCACATGGGTACCCCCACTTTTTGCTGATGCTTCACTGTTTTTCGACATTAGTCTGGCTGGGGCCCTGCTAATCAGAACCCCAGCCTAGCTGCTTCCTCTCTAAAATGGTTTCCATGTGCCTTAGGCACATCACTGATTGGGATCTGGAGTGCCCTTATAAGTCCCTAGTATATGGTATACTATGTACCAAGGGCATAGGTACCTCAGAGGCCTACCAGGGGCTGCAGCATGTATTATGCCACCCCTGGAAGGCCATCCAAACTGACACCACAGGTCTGCTACTGCAGCCTGGGTAAGGTGGTGCATGCACCCCTTACTGTGATATAGGTTACCTATATCACGAAATACATACACACATATAAACCTATAAGTCACTCCTAAGGCAGGCCTTATCAATCCTAAAGGCAGAGTGCATGGGTCCTATGTGAGAGGGTGCCCCTGCGTGAGCAGGGCCCCTCTGCAGCATTCGGAGACCATCTCTGATGCTGTTTGTAGTGCAGCCTGACCATATACTCTTAAGCGCATTATATCCTCGCGGTAAAATGCTAACTTTGGAATGGCTGCACCTAAACATGTCGTGTTTGGTGTCAAACATCTTGGAATACTACCCCCCCGCCAATTCTGGTGGCGGGGGTAGCATTCCACCCTTCTAGAGGGAAATACATGTTAACTCTGACTAGTCCGGTAACTTCTTTCCAGAGCCCTGGCATCACAGAATGGATGCTGCTGCCACAGACACGAGTCTGGCCTCCTGCTGCTGGACGAAACTCCGGCAGGGGAGGCCTGGACAATAGGTTTCCTGTCCCAGGGAGGTGTGACCACCTCCCCAGACAGGATAATGTGTATTGGGGCTGGGCGGGAGCACCATCTGTGTGCTTTGAAGTCCTGCACTGGGGGCACACTTGGTGTCCTTGTGCATACCCCAGTTCAAACCAGATCAGGGGCTTGCAGCCCCTGCTTTGGCGCGAACTGGACAAAGGGAAAGGGGTGTAGCCAACCCTCTGCCCTGACCCACCCATAGGTGGGGCCACAGAGTAGTCCAACCCCTATTTTTAGAATAAAGGTAGGAACCCAGTCCTTAGGACTTTAGATTATACCTGGACGAAACTCTGAAACTGAATCCTGGACCTTCGACGCTCTACGACAAGATTAGAGGACTGAAGAATCTCCCTTGGGGTCAAGGAGTGACTCCCCTGCTTGGCAGGCACCAAAGAAGCATCTGTCTGGTTCGCATTTCTGAAGCTCCCGTCGGACGCCGAAGTCATCGCATCACCAGAGGTGGATTCTCAGACTTCCCCGAGGCTACCCTGAGTCCCCAGCAAAGCTGAGGCCCGTGGCTATCGTGGGTGACTTGAGACCGTGACCCCTGTACACCAAGCACACTTGCAAGTGAACCATCTTCTGGGTCTCCCAAGAAGTCGTGCTTTGGGCTCCGAGTAGCCCTAGCCTCCAGCACCACCTGCACCGAAGATCACTGGCCCCCACTCCACGAGTGTCCTGTAAGCCAGCTCCACGTGCGGCATCACGAGGCTCCTTTGCGGTTGCTAGCCCGTTGGCTAGTAGCCCTTAACGAAGGCCAATCCTTTTCTAACTTGGCATCCTGGTTGCTCCTGGCCTGCCCTCACTTACCCTTGCGGGGTGAGTTCCACAGACCTTGCTGGTCTGCACCATCGACGATCTATATCTTCACCGAGACTTGCCGTTGCCAAGGCTTGTTGGGTCCAATCCGGTCGCCGACACCTCAGCACTCGACAGACATCGTGTACCAGCCCGAATCCTGCTCCTGGTCACCGACAACTCCTCCTGGACCTCGTGGCTGAAGAGTCAAGACGACGTCACCGCACCTGAAGCACTCGACATCGGTGGGCATCTGTCCATCGCCTTCCTGGTCACTGGCTAGTGACCCAGACTCTGTCCCCTCTGCTTTCAGGTTCTTCAGAACTCTGATCCACTCTTGGATCCACCCGGACACTTTTCTCTTGGCCGCCAGCAGCACTTTGCAGCAGATCGCCATTCGAATCGACGACGAAACCCGACCCCGAAAGGCACCTATGCACCCGGATTCCCTGGGTGAGGTAACACGAGTACTCCGGTGCTCCCATGGGTAGAGACTCTTCAAAGTCCTAGATCTCAAAGGGTTTTGTCCTAGTCCTCTTTTAAGTGTCCCTTTCCTCTATTTTCCCGATCCCGACTTTCTCCATAGAAGTTAACGGCGTATCGCGGTTGTGTATATACACTGCACGCGTCTCCCGTGGGTCCCCTATGTCACTACCTTGGGTGGTTCCTTGTGGTCCAAGCACTTCTAGAGGCTCTAGGCCTAGTGTCTAGTTCAGTCGTGGTTCGCATACCACTTTATTGGTATATGGTTTGGTACGCCCCTAGGGCCCAAACGTGTATTTGTGCTATTACTGTGATTTGATAACTTATAACTTATGTACTTCGAACTCTAGCCTCATAAAGAGACTAGAGGGGTGTGTTTAGCAATAAATACATATATTTTGAATATATACCTGGTGTGGTGCTCTTTCATTTGGTCACTCAAGAGATTATAGACTGGTAAAACAAGCTGCTTTACATTCCTTCAAGACTTAGCCTGAAGGCTGCTCTCCATAGCTACCACTAGGATAGCTTTCAATAAGGTTGTCTTTAACCTATCTCCAATAAGGGGTTGTTTGGACGGGTGCAAAGTGCCCACTATAATTAGTGGACAGCATATACCAGGCCAACTTCTCACATTGGTGTGCAGCGTGTGGGATTCCAGCTTGCTATTGTTTTACCAGATAATCTCAATTGAATTGATCAACTGAAAACCACTAAAGGTACCTAAGGTACATATAATTTAAGCTTAGAATACAGTAAGTTCTACTGAACTTAGAGTTGTGTGTTAAGGGATAGCACAACCCTTTCTACAACTCAAGAGAGTTTAGTAGGCCACACTAGAGTAGGTAGTGCATACACCACACCACACTAGTAATGTCTTTAAGGGTAGGATCCAAAGAATCCTTGCAGGAAGCCATTGAGCTTCCACCCTCCAAGTATGATACACTCCCATTCTTGGAATTGAGAGCTTTATGCAACTTGAGAAAAATGAGGACAGGCCAAAGCCCCACCACCCAACACCTCAAGGAGTTGTTGGTGGCTTATGACCTTAGTAAGCCTGTAGGGACTGAAGGGGTAGGAGCTGAGGGTGGGGCAGAAGAAGAGTATGAGGCCAGGGGTACCAATACCCCCAGCCCCCCCTCTGAAACTGGCCAGGAGGGTGACAATGACCCTGACCTGGAAAACCCAATCCCTCCTGTGGATGATGATGAGGATGATCAAGATTATGCCCTCTTTGTCCCCCCAGGAAGGATTAAGAGTGTGCCCAGGAAGTCTAGATCTCCTTCTCAGGAGTCTAACCACTCTGGCACCTCTATAGGGAGCTCTGTCTCCTCTCACAGGAGGGAATCCTCTCATGAGAGGAGAGCCAGGCTGGTCCGGTATGAGGAAACTCAGCTGGAAATCAGAAAAAAGCAACTGGCTTTAGATAGGGAATCCCTAGATCTCCTTAGAGAGAGAAGAAAGTTGGGACTAGAGTCCCATGGTGGCAGCCATGTCCCTAGAGATAGGGAAAGGTCCTATGACCATAGGAACCTGAGCAAGATTGTCCCTCCCTACCAGAGTGGGGATGATATCCACAAATGGATAACTGCATTAGAGAGGGCCTGTAAAGTACAGAAGGTCCCTCAGGAGCAGTGGGCAGCAATCTTGTGGCTCTCCTTTGCTGACAAAGGTAGAGATAAGCTCCTCACTGTTAGAGAGGAGGATGCTGATAATTACAAGGTCTTGAAGAGTGCTCTTATTGATGGGTTTGGCCTAACCACTGAACAGTACAGGTTGAAGTTCAGAGACACCCAAAAAGCACAGACTCAAGACTGGGTAGACTATGTGGATTGTTCTGCCAAGGCTCTGGAAGGCTGGTTGATGGGCAGTAAGGTGTGTGACTTCTCAGGATTGTACAATCTGATATTGAGGGAGCAGATTCTTAATAACTGTCAAAATCAGCTGTTGCATCAATACCTGGTAGACTCTGATCTGTCCTCTCCCCAAGAATTGGGAAAGAAGGCAGACAAATGGGTCAGAACCAGGGTGAAGCAGAAGGTACAGAACCAAGGTGGGGAAACCAAGAAGCAAGATGCTAAGAACTCTGAAAAGGGTGGGGAGAAGGGTAAAGATCAAAAGTCTTCATCAGGCCCCCAAAAATCTTCTTCTGGTGGGGATTCACAGTCTACCAAAGGGAAAGGCCAAAGAAAACCATGGTGCAAGGTCTGTAAGCAAAAGACCCACTGGACCAGTGATTGCACCAAGTCCAAAGACTCAAGTCCAGCACCCACCAATGCCCCTAAGGCACCTGTTCCCCCTAGTACAGTTACAGTTGGTGGGAGTGCTCCAGCCAAGGGTTTAGTAGGGTTCACCCTGGGTACTGAGTTGGGCTCTGACCTAGTCAGAGAACTGACTCAGGCTGTGTTAGTCTGTGATGGAGGCATGGATGTGCCCTCCTCTATGAGTCCCAGTAATCTGGGCAAGTACAGACAACAGCCTTTAATCAATGGACGTGAGGCTTTGGCATTTAGGGACACAGGGGCAAGTGTCACAATGGTGACACAAGACCTTGTGAATCCTGGGCAAGTTATACTTGGTGAAATGTACCAAGTGACCAATGCTAGCAATGTCAGAACAGACCATACTCTGGCAGTTGTTAACTTCTCCTGGGGAGGGGTAACTGGCCTTAAGAAGGCTGTGGTAGGTGCAAACCTACCAGTCGAATGCTTGCTTGGCAATGACTTAGAGACTTCTGCTTGGGCAGAAGTGGAGCTCAGGACCCATGCAGAAATGCTGGGGATCCCTGCAGATGTGTTTGCTGTGACCAGGTCACAAGCCAAAATGTCTAGCACTGAACAGGCCTTGGATTCTGGAAGAATGGACCAAGGGCCCTCCAAGAGGAGGAGTAGTAGGGTTAAGGCAGTGCCTTCCCCCTTGGCTCAGGAGGAAGATCAGTCCCTTGAGGGGGATGATCTCAGCCCTGAAGAAGGAACTGTCCCAGAGGAACTGGAACCTGACCAGGTTGAGTTCTTGGGGAAAGGGGACCTTCTAGGGCAGATCTGAGCCAGGAGCAGCAGAGCTGCCCTCCCTTGAACCCCTCAGACAGCAAGCTGCTGCTGAGGCTGCTGGGAAAGCTAGTGGTCCCCATACAGTGTATTGGGATGATGGACTCATGTACTCAGAGAGTAGAGACCCCAAGCCTGGTGCTACCAGGAGGTTGGTAATACCTCTGAAGTTCAGGGGCTTCCTATTGACCCTAGCCCATGATATTCCCTTAGCAGGTCACCTGGGCCAGAACAAGACTTGGGACAGAATTGTCCCTCACTTTCACTGGCCCCACATGTCTGAAGACAGTAAGGAGTTTTGTCGCTCCTGTGTAACCTGCCAAGCCAGTGGCAAGGCAGGTGGCACCACAAAGGCCCCCTGATACCACTACCTGTGGTGGGGGTGCCCTTTGAAAGGGTAGGGATTGACATTGTTGGTCCCATGGATCCCCAAACAGCCTCTGGGCACAGGTTTATTCTGGTGGTAGTGGATCATGCCACCAGGTACCCAGAAGCTATTCCCCTCAGGACCACTACAGCACCTGTGGTGGCAAGGGCCCTCCTGGGAATCTTCTCAAGAGTGGGCTTTCCTAAGGAGGTAGTCTCAGACAGGGGTGCTAACTTCATGTCTGGGTACTTAAAAGCAATGTGGAAGGAGTGTGGAGTGACTTATAAGTTCACCACACCCTATCACCCACAATGCAATGGTTTAGTTGAGAGATTCAACAAAACCTTGAAGGGCATGATTAAAGGGCTCCCAGAAAAGCTTAGGCGTAGATGGGACATACTCTTGCCCTGCCTTTTATTCGCATATAGGGAGGTGCCTCAGAAGGGGGTTGGTTACAGCCCTTTTGAACTTCTGTTTGGCCACCCTGTGAGGGGTCCACTGTGCTTGGTGAAGGAAGGATGGGAGTTACCTCTCAAGCCCCCAAAGCAAGATATAGTGGACTATGTACTTGGTCTCCGCTCCAGGATGGCTGAGTACATGAAAAAGGCAACCAAAAACCTTGAGGCTAGCCAGGAACTTCAAAAGGCCTGGCATGACCAAAAGGCTGTTCTGACTGTTTACCAGCCAGGACAGAAGGTGTGGGTGTTGGAGCCAGTGGCCCCAGCAGCTCTAAAAGATAAATGGAGTGGACCCCACACTATTGTTGAGCAGAAGGGTGAGGTCACTTTCTTAGTGGACCTAGGAACACCCAGGAGTCCCCACAGGGTTCTCCATGTCAACAGGTTAAAACCATATGTAGACAGGGCAGACATGGGCTTGCTCATGGCTACTGATGAAGGGCAGGAGGAAGAGAGTGACCCACTCCCTGACCTGCTCTCTCAGAACCCTGACGATGGGTCAGTTGATGGTGTAGCCTTGGCAGGCAGCCTCACTACCCAGCAACAAACTGACTGCAGGCAAGTCCTCAATCAGTTTAGACATATGTTTTCACTGACACCCAGTCAGACCACCTGGTGCACTCATGAAGTGGACACTGGGGACAGTCTGCCTATTAAAAACAAGATTTATAGGCAACCTGACCATGTCAGGGACTGTATCAGGACTGAAGTCCAGAAAATGTTGGAGTTGGGAGTTATTGAACCCTCAGATAGCCCTTGGGCTAGTCCAGTGGTCCTTGTACCAAAACCTCACACCAGTGGTGGAAAAAGAGAGATGAGGTTTTGTGTGGACTACAGGGGTCTCAATGCAGTCACTAGGACTGATGCCCATCCAATACCCAGGGCAGATGAGCTCATAGATACTTTGGCCTCTGCCAAATATCTCAGCACATTTGACCTAACAGCTGGCTACTGGCAGATCAGACTAGCTGATACTGCAAAGCCCAAAACAGCATTCTCAACCCCTAGTGGGCATTATCAATTTGTGGTAATGCCCTTTGGTCTGAAGAATGCACCTGCCACTTTCCAGAGGTTGGTGAATACAGTTCTCACAGGACTGGAAGCCTATAGTGCAGCATATCTAGATGATATTGCTGTCTTTAGCTCCACCTGGGAGGATCACCTGGTCCACCTCAGGAATGTTTTACAGGCCCTGCAAAAGGCAGGCCTGACTATCAAGGCCACTAAGTGCCAGATAGGGCAGAGTCAGGTTGTGTACCTGGGCCACCTTGTGGGTGGAGGCCAGGTTCAACCTTTGCAGAGCAAGATCCAGACCATTATGGACTGGACTGCTCCCACTACCCAGACTCAGGTGAGAGCCTTCTTAGGCCTGACTGGGTACTATAGGAGATTTGTCAAGGGGTATGGATCAATAGTGACACCCCTGAATGACTTAACTTCTAAAAAAATGCCCAAAAAGGTTCAGTGGACAGCTAGCTGTCAAAAGGCATTTGATGACCTCAAGCAGGCCATGTGCACTGCTCCAATTCTGCAGAGTCCTGATTACTCCAAGAAGTTCATTGTTCAAACTGATGCATCTGAATTGGGGGTAGGGGCTGTACTGTCACAATTGAATGAAGAAGGTCAGGATCAGCCAGTAGCTTTCATTAGCAGAAGGCTGACCCCTAGAGAGAAACGTTGGTCAGCCATAGAGAGGGAGGCCTTTGCTGTGGTCTGGGCTCTGAAGAAGTTGAGGCCATACTTGTTTGGTACACACTTCCTGGTTCAGACAGACCATAAGCCCCTCTTATGGCTAAAACAAATGAAGGGTGAAAACCCCAAACTGCTTAGGTGGTCCATTTCCCTACAGGGGATGGACTTTACAGTGGAACATAGGCCTGGGAGTAACCATGCGAATGCAGATGGACTCTCTAGGTATTTCCACTTAGAACATGAAGACTTAACTGGGCAAGGTTAGTTTAATGTCCCTACGTTTGGGGGGGTTGTGTAGGAGAGTAGGATCTGCTTCACATGGGTACCCCCACTTTTTGCTGATGCTTCACTGTTTTTCGACATTAGTCTGGCTGGGGCCCTGCTAATCAGAACCCCAGCCTAGCTGCTTCCTCTCTAAAATGGTTTCCATGTGCCTTAGGCACATCACTGATTGGGATCTGGAGTGCCCTTATAAGTCCCTAGTATATGGTATACTATGTACCAAGGGCATAGGTACCTCAGAGGCCTACCAGGGGCTGCAGCATGTATTATGCCACCCCTGGAAGGCCATCCAAACTGACACCACAGGTCTGCTACTGTAGCCTGGGTAAGGTGGTGCATGCACCCCTTACTGTGATATAGGTTACCTATATCACGAAATACATACACACATATAAACCTATAAGTCACTCCTAAGGCAGGCCTTATCAATCCTAAAGGCAGAGTGCATGGTTCCTATGTGAGAGGGTGCCCCTGCGTGAGCAGGGCCCCTCTGCAGCATTCGGAAACCATCTCTGATGCTGTTTGTAGTGCAGCCTGACCATATACTCTTAAGCGCATTATATCCTCGCGGTAAAATGCTAACTTTGGAATGGCTGCACCTAAACATGTCGTGTTTGGTGTCAAACATCTTGGAATACTACCCCCCCGCCAATTCTGGTGGCGGGGGTAGCATTCCACCCTTCTAGAGGGAAATACATGTTAACTCTGACTAGTCCGGTAACTTCTTTCCAGAGCCCTGGCATCACAGAATGGATGCTGCTGCCACAGACACGAGTCTGGCCTCCTGCTGCTGGACGAAACTCCGGCAGGGGAGGCCTGGACAACAGGTTTCCTGTCCCAGGGAGGTGTGACCACCTCCCCAGACAGGATAATGTGTATTGGGGCTGGGCGGGAGCACCATCTGTGTGCTTTGAAGTCCTGCACTGGGGGCACACTTGGTGTCCCTGTGCATACCCCAGTTCAAACCGGATCAGGGGCTTGCAGCCCCTGCTTTGGCGCAAACTGGACAAAGGGAAAGGGGTGTAGCCACCCCTCTGCCCTGACCCACCCATAGGTGGGGCCACAGAGTAGTCCAACCCCTATTTTTAGAATAAAGGTAGGAACCCAGTCCTTAGGACTTTAGATTATACCTGGACGAAACTCTGAAACTGAATCCTGGACCTTCGACGCTCTACGACAAGATTAGAGGACTGAAGAATCTCCCTTGGGGTCAAGGAGTGACTCCCTGCTTGGCAGGCACCAAAGAAGCATCTGTCTGGTTCGCATTTCTGAAGCTCCGTCGGACGCCGAAGTCATCGCATCACCAGAGGTATATTCTCAGACTTCCCCGAGGCTACCCTGAGTCCCCAGCAAAGCTGAGGCCCGTGGCTATCGTGGGTGACTTGAGACCGTGACCCCTGGACACCGAGCACACTTGCAAGTGCACCATCTTCTGGGTCTCCCAAGAAGTCGTGCTTTGGGCTCCGAGTAGCCCTAGCCTCCAGCACCACCTGCACCGAAGATCACTGGCCCCCACTCCACGAGTGTCCTGTAAGCCAGCTCCACGTGCAGTGTCACGAGGCTCCTTCGCGGTCGCTAGCCCGTTGGCTAGTAGCCCTTAACGAAGGCCAATCCTTTTTTAACTTGGCATCCTGGTTGCTCCAGGCCTGCCCTCACTTACCCTCGCTGGGTGAGTTCCACAGACCTTGCTGGTCTGCACCATCGACGATCTACATCTTCACCGAGACTTGCCGTTGCCAAGGCTTGTTGGGTCCAATCCAGTCGCCGACACCTCAGCACTCAACAGACATTGTGTACCAGCCCGAATCCTGCTCCTGGTCGCCGACAACGCCTCCTGGACCTCGTGGCTGAAGAGTCAAGACAACCATCAACGCACCTGAAGCACTCGACATCGGTGGGCATCTGTACATCGCCTTCCTGGTCACTGGCTAGTGACCCAGACTCTGTCCCCTCTGCTTTCAGGTTCTTCAGAACTCCGATCCACTCTTGGATCCACCCGGACACTTTTCTCTTGGCCGCCAGCAGCACTTTGCAGCAGATCGCCATTCGAATCGACGACGAAACCCGACCCCGAAAGGCACCTATGCACCCGGCTTCCCTGGGTGAGGTAACACGAGTACTCCGGTGCTCCCGTGGGTAGAGACTCTTCAAAGTCCTAGATCTCAAAGGGTTTTGTCCTAGTCCTCTTTTAAGTGTCCCTTTCCTCTATTTTCCCGATCCCGACTTTCTCCATAGAAGTTAACGGCGTATCGCGGTTGTGTATATACACTGCACGCGTCTCCCGTGGGTCCCCTGTGTCACTACCTTGGGTGGTTCCTTGTGGTCCAAGCACTTCTAGAGGCTCTAGGCCTAGTGTCTAGTTCAGTCGTGGTTCGCATACCACTTTATTGGTATATGGTTTGGTACGCCCCTAGGGCCCAAACGTGTATTTGTGCTATTACTGTGATTTGATAACTTATAACTTATGTACTTTGAACTCTAGCCTCATAAAGAGACTAGAGGGGTGTGTTTAGCAATAAATACATATATTTTGAATATATACCTGGTGTGGTGCTCTTTCATTTGGTCACTCAAGAGATTATAGACTGGTAAAACAAGCTGCTTTACATTCCTTCAAGACTTAGCCTGAAGGCTGCTCTCCATAGCTACCACTAGGATAGCTTTCAATAAGGTTGTCTTTAACCTATCTCCAATAAGGGGTTGTTTGGACGGGTGCAAGGTGCCCACTATAATTAGTGGACAGCATATACCAGGCCAACTTCGTTATGGAATACTTATAGCAAAACAAAACCAAATACCGCTGTCTTTTTCCCTTTGGGACTGCATTTGAAATGGGTAATAAACAGCTCCAATTTTCTGATCCCAATACAGCAGTTCAGGCTCTAGAAATTACTGTAGAGGACTATGTACCACGTGAATGTGTCACAGGGCACCATCCAAAGGTTTTGATGACCTTGTGGACACTGCACTCACAATAAGCCAGAGGATCAAAAGAATGCAAAAGTCCAGCAGACCTTGGCACTCACCACATTGCTGAAGCAGTTTAACCATTCTCTGGCACCTCATGCAACAAATACCCTTCATAAAGTCCATAATGAGCATTTCTGTAATTGTCTCATAAGAGTACTTAGTCTTCGTGAAACACTGTATGTTCCGCCGCACCATGATAGAACTCTCGCCAATGGCCCCACATTTCCCCTTAGAACTAGCTAGAGAGGCTTTGTCGTGTAGAATGTGGCCTCCAACGGAACATGAGAAATTTCGATTTGTTGTTTATGTCTATTTAGATTTATTGATATGGGAAAAGGTAGGAGTAGGGAAGGAGGGAGGGGATGGATCCACAGGAAAGTGCTCAGATATACCTCTGGGCATTTTGTATTTATACTATCACACTACTACTCAGGGCCATTAGGAGGCACTTCATTAAAGATGCCACTTAATCATAGTTAAGATATTGACATTAATCGTGAAGGGGTTTAGCTCCTCCAAACAAACAAACTAAGGGCCTTATAATGAGTTTCTGCGTTTCTGGAGTGGGAGGCATGCCACCTCTCTGCTCCAGGACCGCCAAAACTCACCGGCGTCCGCCCAGCAGATTACAAGTAATTTTGTGGTCTGGTGGGTGGGTGGCGTGACGGTCACATGGTGGTGCTGTTTAAAGGCTCATTGTGAGCCTTAAACAGCACCGCCACGGGACCGCCAGTGCACGTTTCTGCATGGGAAGGAATGCTCCATGTCATGCATTTCTTCCCGTGCAGGAACTGGGGTGCATAACTACAGTGGAGCACAACAGGCGCCCCCCCTCATGTACCCCCGTGCACAGAGGCACAAGGCGGCCCTGTACCACCACCATATTTTGGTCTCAAACCGCTGCCAGACCACCGCAGGATCCTTGATCTGCGGCGGTAGCAGGGGTTTAGTGGCGGTCCGACCACCACACTTATAATACTGTAGGCAGTCCCGCTGTGTGGCGGTAGTCATAATAGGGCCCTAAGATTTTGCATTATATGAAGAGCTCACAACACAACATAATAACTCTCAAATAAAAGCAGTTACTATGGACTGAAGAAACAGAATTCAAACATAAACACTGCCTAACATGTAATACCAAAACCAGATCAATAGTTCTCTTTATATACTAAAACCTCCTGTTTATAAAAAATGACTAGAAGAGATACAAGGAGGAGAGGTACATATGTATCAAGGGCACATTGGAAGCTTAACCACTCACTATGGTGGTGCTTTCTGCACCCAACTCTCAACCAGACAATTTCACACAAAAAAAACAATAGAAGAGCCAGAAAACTTTGCAGAGGGCTCGATGATCCTCATGGACAATTTTAATGCAGTTTTAGACAAGCAGACAGAACAGGCCCTAATACCCCACACTATGGAACATTCTAGAAAAAACTCACGTCTAAATTGTAGAACTGGGAATGCATGAAATATGGATGAAAAAATATGAGCAGGACAGAGAATACCACATTGTTCTCTAGCATCCACCACACGTACTCACAAATTCATTACATTCTCATGATTTCCTCCCTCGTATCTCTCATATCTCATTCAACTATAGGCACAATTTCAATGCCAGAAAACCACCAGTCTCTGTCACATGGAAGTGGCCAAGCAGAAAAAGGCAAAGGGAAAGATGGACTTTTCTTCCATCCTTTTTAAGTGAACTGTTTTAAGAGAAAATTAACATCCCACATAGTAAACTACTTTCAAGAAATCAACACAAGGAGACCTAATTAGCAACTCTGGGACTATAGTATATATCCTACTAATCATATACACAGAAAGCTTAACTCTTTATGAAGACAAATATGAACTTCAGACACAAATAAGGCTCTTACTTAAAACAAGCACACTACTCGCAGGGTAATAGTATGGGTCCCAATTTAGCATGCCTACTCAGTATAACACAAGACAAATAATTTGTGAAAGAGCTATCTCTTTATGATGGTACTAGGTCAATAGGGAAGACAGCAAAATGAACGCCTTTTATGTTTTATATACAAAATTCTATTCTTCTGATCACACATTTGCTCAACTACAAGAAAAATATTTAATTGACTGTTGACTTCCCCATATTACACCCACTAAAACATCAACACTTTAAACCCAATTATCATAAGAAGTAGTTAAGGTGTCAACTAAGGATCGAAAGCTTAACAAAGCACTGGGTACCAATGGGTATAGGGGAACATTTTATGAAGCTGTTCTAAACCATTTTTCCCAATCTTCACAAGGGTATACAATTCCTTCCTTACCACCTTGAGCGGAACACCTTCCTGGAATGAGGTGTTTATTACATTTATCTATAAACAGGGAAAGGACTCACTGGCCATCAAGGCACAGTAGAATGCAGTCCTGTCAACACTTGCTATCTTAGATACTGAGAAGAGCTTCAACCAGGTGGACTGAAGATTTCTGTCAAAAGTCATTGAAAGGGTTGGTATATGTTCTAAATTTAACACCATGGATCTAGCAGGCTATCAAATACCGATATCTTGAAAACTGCTAAATGGAAGAATGTCCCTCGCAATGGGGGACCAGACATAGTTTCCCCCTCTCCCCTCGCCTATTTGCCCTAAGCATCAAACCTCTAACTGTCCATCATGAAGAGGATAGAGAGATAACAGGACTCCATTCTGGGAAAGAATAACCTAAGGTAATGTTATTTGCGGATTATGTATTACTCATTCTCACAAAGTCAGAAGTTTTACTTCCGTGATTATAGCATCAATTATAAAAATGTTAAAAGGTGGCAGGCTTTAAGATTAATACATTGAAATCTTAAATTCTTAGTCTAACTCGTTCACCATCGGCAATGGCACCCCTTAAAGAACACTTTAATTTTAGGTGGGCATCCAAATATATTACATACTTGGGGGTTAAAATCACAAAATCCACATCAGACCTTTACATAAGAAATATGATACCCTTTTAAGGCAAATGCAAAGAGACCTCAGAAGGTGAGGGACACTTCCATTCTCCTGGCTCAGACAAATTAAGGTGAATAAAATGGAAGTACAACCCAGACTAATATGTGTTTCAGTCCCTACCGGTACTCATTCGGAACCCCTTCTTTGCAACTTCAAAAAGCGTTGTCTTGAGGTACATATTGTAGGGCGGGAGATCAAATGTAGCATATAAGGTACTTTATCATCTGAAGAAAAAGGGATGACTTACCCTGCTAGATATTCTTAACTATTATGTGGCATCTCAAATCTAAGGGGCCGATTCCGATCTCGGCCGGTAGTGCTCCGAATCGGATTCGGATTTACCGGATCCGATTCGGAGCCCTGTTTCCCGACCGAATCGTACGCGGGTCCGGCCGAGCGAGTACGATGCAAGCTCCCGCGAAATCGCCGACCGACTCGTACGTGGCTTCAACACGCTCCGACCGACTCGCATGGACACGACTCGCACCGCGCTATGGAGACGTTTCCCGGCCGGGTAAGTACGATGCGCGCCGCGAGCAGTCTGACCGACTCGCGCCGTCCGGCTCGAAAAAGCTGTCGGAGCCGGACTTTGGGGGTCCGAGTCGGACCCCCCTGTATGCGTAGGCACGCGAGTCGCACACAGGGGGGACCCATGGGTCCCCCCTACCTGTGCATGTACGCCGCGATGCGCATGGACGCGTACCCGCTGTAGGGGCGCCCTTGTCCGCCTCACACCCATTGAGTCAATGGGAGCCCGCGTACGCGTTGTACGACCGGCTCCCATTGACTTCAATGGCAGTCCGACCGAATCGAGTCCGATAGCATGCAAATGCATCGTACTCGTCCGGTCGGACTGCTAGGGTCCGATTCGGTCGGAATTCTCTCCGGGTCCGGCTCGGTCGGAGAGATTTCTGGCCGGAATCGGAATCGGCCCCTTAGTCTTGGCTGACTGGAGTACCCAGGAGTCCGAAAAACTCTGGCTTCATATGGATAGGGTAACAGCAGGATTTAATTTGGCAATTCAAAGCTGAAAGGCACCCCAAAGTCTACCTGAGCACCCCAAAAAGTACCACATTACAGGTATGGGATGAGGCTAACAGTAAACTGTCCTTAACTACATACCATTCCCCCATACATCCATTACTTCTAGTCCACCTTTAGCACAGTCACACATTCCCGGCCCCTGTGAAAACTTGTGAAAAGAGAACGGCCTTATGGTAAGTGACCTGCATAACAATGGGACTATCAACTTGTTCACAGAATATAAGCATGTCTTTCACTTGGAAGAAACAGAGAGTCTACGATATGCACAACTTACACACTGGGCACTTCATCCAGCTATTAAGGAGGTGATATCCAGAGACACAACGCCCATGGAGTAAATCCTTAGAAGTTCGACTGACATAAAAGGAATCATTTAAAATTTATACCAGATACTACTTGATGAGACACTATCACACATACAGACATAAGCAAATAGATGCTCTAGATTAATGAGAGGTACCCACAGATCAACAATGGTCAGGTTCATTGAGAGATATAGACTGGAATGGGAAAATAATTGGGTCCTATCTTGGGGAGCATTCGTACATTTTGTTTGGGGTATGTGTACAAGGCATACATTATCAAAAAAGAGGGAATACGATGCTTATTTTGAACTATCTAAGGAAGCAGCTCAGAGAAATATAGACCTTCCAAACATTAATCAAGGACATGTCTGACTTTGGGTGTTTATGACCATGTGGAAACTCACCTGGAGCTTGATTGAGAATGGCAAAGATTATGAGACAATCTTGGAGCCTGTTAAACTACTTGTCGGAGTGAAGGCCAACACGTGCATGACACCCTAGGATTAAATCAATTTCAAATGGAACACTTTCAAGATCAGATGAATGAGACTTCAATACATGATAATAGGAATAAGAGAGATGGTATGATAACTGTAATTTTCTCAGATTAACCTGAGCCCTGTGTCATGTTAATAGCTTTGCCTAGGCAATTATAACTTCTATCATTTTTATGCGTGAATATAGAGAAATTAAGGGAGGGTTTAAGGACTTCTCCTATAAAATGTTGTATGTGCACCTACTCCCCACGTTATGACACATTGACCATTTCTTTTTGAAAACCAATAAAAATCACTTGTTATAAAAAGAAATGTCAATGTGTTGCACACACATTGCACAACCATTCACAAAATGACGCAAAATGGTAAAAACATATCCTGAGTATATTGTAATATGGCAAACACCAATCAGGAAATGGGGTGCTCAAAAACAGAACACTTAAGTTCATCTGGAGGAGGTGGAGATGTTGATCACTGAGGTGACAAGACAGGACAAAAATCTCTTTTTATAAAACATTAACAGACACAGAAGAGTGCCTTGTGCTGGGAAATACTTTACAAAGTCAATGCGATTGCACCAACTTGCAGGATCATGGAGAAGTATAAGAAGAGGTGACAGGATTAGAAGCAAAGGTCTAATGACATGTTACAACTGAATCTAGGGGCTGCTATGGCAACTGGTGGAGGCCCAGCCACACATCAGGAGTGTGATTAGGATTAAAGAGAAGCCAGTTGTGGTACTAATTAGCCTTGCAATGGTAGATGGAATTGATAGCACTCACACTGCCAGTCTTGAGGACACTACCACATCTTAGCATAGGTAAAGTGGCAAACGACAATCTTATAGATAATCACTCATGTCTCATTCCATAGTAGCTGAAGCAAAACCACTGGCAACCACACACAAACACACACAGACTGGCTGTGCTTGTCTTTCATAATCTAGTTCCATCTTTTTTTTTTCTCCGATTTTCGCTTTTTATTTGTCTTTCTAAATTTAGTGATGTAAGATACCCATTGGGGATTGTTTATTTGATAAGTATTGTAACTGTTGTGGTCATATGAGCCATGTTCTGAAAATCAATGATAAGGCCCTGGTCTCCTGCTGACTTTTTTAATTTGAAAGATGAGATGGCATTGCATTAGCTATATTTTTTTTTCAATATATTGAATGTGTCCCTGTAAACACCAAATGCAATATCATTCATTGACTGATAATTAAGAATTATTTTCTCATAATATGTTTTCACATTCACCACTCTGTTTCCTACCAATTCAGCTCAGACACTGAAGAGGCTTATTGATGCTGCACCTACTCACACAATAGCACATTGGCAACACCCAAGTGTGATTATATTTCTGTGTCACCATTGAAGTTTGGTAAATGTACCCTGTGTCACATTGCTATTGTAATTTTACCTTGTCATCCTCAACGCCATCATCATCTAGATTTTATCACTTAAATATTGTATTCTGGTACTTGTAGTTGCCCTATATTAAATGAAAGTATTCACCTAAGACACCAAAACAATGTATTAAGAAAGGAGTGAACAAAACTGGTCATGAGTATGCCACTCTTTCATCAGTGATTTAAACTTATCTAATACTAATATGCTTCGCTGTTTGTGATAGGAAGGATAAGCCTGCATATAAGGTGACCATCTCACCCAGGCCAAGATGGAAAATAGCTCCAGTACTAAACATTTAAAGTATGTTTTCTTCAGGTGTACTTCCATAATTAGTTTAATATTGTAGGAAATTGAAATCTTTTGTATGATGACGCCCCAGATGCTTGCCATATCTGCTTTGCTAGCTTTAGAACTCTGTGCAGTCTACCCCTGATAACAAGTGGTAAAGTGTCTGTGCTCCTCTTTAAACACGGTTGAATTGGCTTATTCCTAATTTGTACATTTAGCATGTAAGTGCCTAGCATATGGTGTAGAAAGAGCACCCAAGGCCAGGAAGTTAAATGCCACTTTTGGACTGCAGCACAGATTGTGCCATCCATTACAGCACCATGTGCAACTGACTGCTGCAGTGTAAAACTTCCATGTGCCCTGTCAAAATAACCCTTTTTGATGGAAGAAAGACTTCCTTTAAATATTAGTAAGTCTTCCCTATGTAGGCCTTGCATCCTACAAGGGTAGGAGATGTAGAAATTTAAATGTAACATCCTTAAAGTGGGTAAAACTCACAAGCTATATGCACTGTAATAAGGCTCTAACTAACTGGCCAATAGGAAACAATGGAAAGTGTGACTAAATATTCATTCTGCTGTCTATGGTTTGATACCGGCTAGACATATTATTATATCACTCTTATTAAGGAAAAATGACTTTTAGCTATGAAGCTTCTCAAGTCTAATTTGCATTAGCCTTCCAGTAGTAACCCAGTGAGTGATTAGCCCTGAGGAGATGTGAAAACAAAGACAACATCTTTGGTATGGAGAGGTGCTTCCACCTCCCCTGGCAAGTAGATCAGTTTGGGAGTACCCAGGAACTTAATTTATTTCAAAGCAAATGTTAGGTGGCACCTGGGAAGACCACAGCTTTTCCCTCCCTGTCAGGCAGGCATCAAACCCATTGGAGGGAAAGCTATCCTGGAATTGGTTTTAAGTGACCACAGAGGAGGGCATTGCTCATTATCCTGGACGCCCATATGGTTGGGCAGACAGGCTCTGCACAAGTGGAGGAGTGTTTCCCCATCTAGGATTTTAGGGCTGACGGGTACTGTGGGACTGTTTGCAGTAGAGGAAACAGGAATTGCTACAAGAGTGGAAAAGACAACCCCTGGTAACTTTTACCCCTTAGCTGTGGAGGAATTAAGAGTCACCCCACCCAATGCATACTGTCAGACATAAATTTGGCTTCCTAAGGCACCATCTTCAGAACACTTTCTAGACCTGTGTAAGAACAGAAGAGGACTTGATCAGCTGTCTGTGACATGAGAGAAGCCCTAAAGGACTGGGTCTGCTCCTTCTTGTACCCAGGACAAATAATTAGACTCCAAGGCTCATCAGGCTGACTTCCTGTTCAAGTAAACTTAGATACAACAAGCAACACTAGGCTTTTACTGCAACTGCCCAGCTAACCTTTTCCAACTGGATTTGCTGTTGACCCTGCTGTGGCCTATGATGGAGTAAGTCCTCACCCCAATGCTGTTTCTCCTAACATCCCTGTTTCTCCTACCACCCCTGAAAACCTGGAACTCAGAAATGTTTTGACTCCAAAGACCTCCAGAGGACCAGGACAAACTTGCCAAGCCGATCTGACCAAGGTGCATTGCTGCTGTGATGAAGATTCAGGTTTTTACCACTCATAGCTTTTTCACAATGGCAAATCATTTGCAGTGGGACCTCATGGAGACAGTATCAGAACTCATGTAGCCGTCTTCAGCTGCATCCTGCAGTCTTGCCCCACTGTAAGAATTTGAGCTGTAAAAAAGCCAATAACAGAAAATTAAAAAATCTTGATTGGGCTAAGGCACCAAAAGTATCTGGCCTTGGAGGGACCTTCCCTGACCACGAAATTCTAGTATCTCCCACATGGAGATTTCCTTTCTAAAACCAACAGATTCAATGGGACCACACACAATGGCTATCCAACCTTGAGGTGCCCTCCTCAGCTACCTCCTTGCTCTGATGAAGATTTAGGACTTCTATTTTGGGACTAAGGGCCTAATTACCATAACGGTGGGACCGCCACCGACAGCCCGTCGGTGGTGGTCTCACCGCCATCGAAACCATGTTTACCGCCCGCCATATTACAATGGCAGGCAGATGGTTGGCAGTTGGAAAGACCGACGCCACTCATCCGACGGGCTCCTTGAGCCCGCCAGTACGTCAAAGGGAGCTGCAATCTCGGATTATGATGTCCCTCCCCACCGCCCGTTTTATGGTGGTTTATCGGCCATTAAAAGGCTGGCAGAAAGAGACATTGGGGGCCATTAGCGGGCCCCCCTTACCTCTGGCCCTCAGTTTTGTGTTTCTGGGGGGCACCTATGGTGCCCCCTTACATATCCCTGCACCATGCAGCAGGCACTGCATGGTGCCTGCCACGTAGTGCAGGGATATGTAGGATGTCCATGTTTTGTATTGTAACATAACATAACAGGTGTATTTGTAAAGCGCACGATTACCCGTAGGTGTCCTGGAGCTCAATAACAGATGTTTGTTGTTACCCAACTCAATGGTACTCATTTTATCGACCTTAGATGGATGAAAGGCTGAGTGGACCCGCCGGGATTTGAACCTGTGACCATGAGGTCGAACACAGGCCCCTGCAGTGGCTGCTTTAGTCCACTGAGCCACCAGACCCGGCTCTGTGGCATGTGCTGCAGCCCGCAGCACCCCCCGCAATGCAATGGCGGTCGCATCCTAATTGCGCTGGCGGGACCGCCGACTTGTAGTTGGACAGTCCCATTTCTGAATGGATGGCGGTCGGACGTAAGTCCAACCACCATCCTAATGAGGCCCTAAGTCCCAAGTTAATCTCTACAACTGGGTCAGACATGGTCCCTGTATCCGACCCATGCTCCATTGCAGTAGGCTTCAAATCACATCTAGGTCCTAGTCT
This sequence comes from Calotriton arnoldi, assembly GCA_963921515.1. Classification (NCBI taxonomy): domain Eukaryota; kingdom Metazoa; phylum Chordata; class Amphibia; order Caudata; family Salamandridae; genus Calotriton; species Calotriton arnoldi. The sequence goes on from CAWUFW010018015.1 coordinate 109,193, forward strand.
ACCCCGATCAGCTGACACATAACATTTAGATCTTTAAAAATTCATATCTCCGGATACCCTTTTTTAATTTTATTTTATGTCATTTTATTTAATAGGAATTAATCTTGTTTTCTATCTCTATTTGGGACTTTTATTGTGTTGTGTTATGACCTGATTACTGTTTTGGTACTACATAAATGCTTTACACATTACCCTTAGTTAAGCCTGTCTGCTCAGTGCCACAGCTACCAGGAAGTGTAGCTCAAGTTAGTTTAGAGGCTTTAGTGGTTCACCATGATAAGGAATGTGTTTGTTATTTAAGGTGGATAGTCACCCCCTTAACTAATAACCACATTTCTCATAGTGGGCATTCCACAGGGGGGACTAGTGTTACATTGGGGGAGGGTTACCTAGAGGAGGCCCCAGGAGCCCTTAGATGAGAAGTGGAAGGAGGATGTAAGATGCTGACCCCTGAGCATTCAAGGGTGACAGTGAATGGGGTCCTTGTCACTGCTCTGTGGATACCTTTGCCATATCTTAACAGTGCTTGTCTTTTGCCAGGAAGGAGCCAAGAAAAAATGCTGCTCCCACCTGGCAAGTGCACAGAAAATATTGTGAGCTCCCTCATGACCCCATAAAACAGGGACTGCTTGAAGGGAACAGTGGGGCCATGAGGGCCTTGGAGCACCCCAACAAAGAAATAGGTAGTGGGTGTGCCAGGTGGGACCAGGCACCCATATAGAGCCACTCATTTTTTATTACCTTCTCCTGACCAGGAACGCCCCATAATGCCCTTCATGGCAAATCTGCATATTTTCTCCTGCTTTGTGATGCCCCTCTCTGGGCAATGACACCATCAACATGTTGCAAAAGTGTTCTGGGGGGGCTGCAGGGAGAGCAGTAGCCCTCTCCCCCAGAAATCATTTTCAAAAGTTATTACTATGTCTACTGGGTCGTATACAATGTGACCACATGAAAAGTTTAATCTATTTGTAAGCATTCTCTGATCTGGACCTTTTGTTTTTTAGTTGAGGATTACGGAGATCCCTTGTGGTTAGTTTTATGGCTGCATTAAGTGGCATGCGGCATATAAAAGAAAGACTCAAACATGTTACATATTATTGACAAAGCTAATAGGCTTGCCTACATATGCTTAGGTGGACAGTTCTTAACAAAGCCAGTAAGCTTGCTTTGTATGTTGATCTGGTCACCCCCGATACAGCCAATAGACTTTCCTTGCATATTGATGTGGTCATTCCTTGACAAAGCCAGTAGATTTGCTTTACATAATGATGTGGTCACCTCTTGACAAAGCCAATAGCCTACCTTTTTTATATTGATGTGATGACCCCTTGAGAAAATCAGTAGCCATGCAATATTTAAAATGGCACCCCTTCATATTGTGTTGAGCGCTCTCTTTGGTTGGCTGAGCATGGGGGAGATTGGCTATCCCCAGTGGCAATGGGTGCAGTGCTAGTCCGCCACAGGCTAGTGACGCTATAGTCAGGTAAATGGTGGTAAGATCATATTTTGCATAAAAAAGCAAAACATCACTAAAAAAACAATGGTTAAAGTGAGGCTATAGTTAGGTACAGAAATAAGATCTTACTTTACATTAATAAAAACCTCACAAATTTGCTGAAAAGACCAATGTTTAAAGTGACATTATAGTTAGGTCTAGTAATGAGTTCTTATTTTACTTTAAAAAAAACTTAGAAATTCCCAGGAAAGAAATAAGGGTTAAAGTGAAGGTATAGTCAGGTGAAAATGCCAGTTAAAAATGCCATTTATAATTTAAAAAAACCACTGAATTATAATTTACTGAGCAAAACATATTTTGCACCCCCACCTTGCACTACTAATGTCCTCACATATTACATCACTCATTATGTGTTCAATTACATCATAGATGACATTGATGACAGCTCAAATGACATGCAAGGTAGTACACTACAATGAATTCCATTTGGTTATAAACTAATCCAAATAGTGATGTCTGTTGGTTTATAAATACCAACATTAATTTTGGGTCAGGTATGCATTACAAAAGTACTGAGAACTATAATTAGCCTATCTGGACTGGCGCATTCATCAGGGTTACAGGATCCCTATAACTAATAGCCACTAGGCTTAGTTAACTTTTCTGGTAATATAGGTGCATCACCAAATATCATAACCGCCCAGGTGATTCCTATCTGGATTTTTTCAAAGCAATTCAGCAGCGGCATGGAGCGGGAACCCTTAGGTTCACTGGAGTGGTGAACTTTTTGATGCAAGTGTGACTACAAAGGACACCACCCCCTCCCTGACCAGCCTACCGGTATCCCCTAATGTCTAGAGTCTTCAACAAGAATTGCTTTGTAAAAACCCAGGTAGGAATCACATGGGTGATTACGATGTTTGGTGATGCACCTGCATTACCAGAAATTTTAACTAAGCTTAGTGGCTATTAGTTATAGGGTCCTGTAACCCTGACTAATTCCCCAGACCAGATAGGCTAATTATAGAGGGAAGAAACATGTTGGGAATTGGCAGACGGGTTTGACCCATTGTGCTCGTCCTACCTGCCGAGCTAAGTGTTTTTAGCCATACCCAAAGTCCTCATGAGTAAGAGTGACAACCGAGGAACTTTGAGGTATTTTCAGATTTTCTGGATCCCGACCTATCTAGGAAGCTTTATGTAAGAACTCCCTCTTACCGCCAAGTCTTTGCAGGGGTTGAGTCTGCCCTGGTAGTACCATCTCACAGGGGTGGGGAGAGGATGCGGATGATGAAACATGACACTATTATGTGTGTGAGACATCCTCTTCCATTAAGGATGGCCTTCCCATTTTAGTCTGACTCCCACCGAATTTAGAGGCAACAGAAAAACAACCCCCCGTGAATACAGGACGGGGGCATCTCCATACATCTCTGATTTACTTAATAGGCATCCTACTTGCATGTGATATATGCATTGCAAAAGTAACACTAACTAGTAGAAAAATCTTTTTAAATATGACCAAAATCTGTTGTCACAAGTATTTGAAATTTAATTACACTTATAACAATAGACTCACCTTTCATTATTGTGTATAGGCCGCTATCTCAGACCATTTTCATGTACTAACATAGAGACACACACACAAAACAAACAATATTACATTTCTCAATTTTTAAACCAAGAAAATAAGTTATGACAAGAACATTGTATGATGTCTTTTACCATTTTTTAAAGGGAATTCAGCATAGAACTAGAGAAAAGTGCATACAAATTTGAGATTGAAACAAAAAAATAAAAAAACTTTTCTTACTCTGGTGTTCGATACTCGGCTTATCTCAGGCAGCAGTACATTGTTCGCCAGCAGACACCACTTTCTGGCATTTTCTATAATAAATCACCATAAACTGATAGGCCTTGATGGTGTCGGTTTGGTTGGAGGACTTCAGCTGGAACAATGTTCCCAGGTGCAATGGATGGTCCTGATGCAAGCCTGAACATCATGTGGCCACTTCGCTCCAGCATGGTGAGTGGGATGCACCCACATTATGTGTTTCCACATCTTTTAAATCCCATGTGAGTACCTGTTAGCAGTACCACATGAAAAGTCTTTCCCTCATATGAGGCAGATAACAATTTTTTCAAGAATCTGCTTTTCCCCTGGAGGGTTAGTGAAGAACTGCCAGACTAATGATTCTTTCACAGGATGAGGAGTTGGTTACTGCTCCTCTTGAAGATCTTCACTCTCCACACCTGATGCAATTTTAACAGGAATTACCTCAAAAAAAGTGAAAGTGCAAAAACACAAGAGGGCCTAGTACAACATGCAATAATAGCAAAGTGCTAATCCCAAATTAGATTAGAAGGGTGGGAATTTGTTTTAAATGGAGCAATACAGAGATTTCAACTAATCAGCTGTCTTTCATGTGTATGTCTTAGGTTCTGTAGTACTCTCATGGTACTACCAGTGTACTCCCACAAGACAGCAACATCCAATATCAAGGCAATTTCACAAAATAGACTCAAGAGAACCTCATTAATTGACCCAATTAGAAAAGCGCCTGTCTCAAAATTATGTAAAAACAACTCTTTCATATTTGACACAGCATGTTTTATTTTATGGTGGTCTCGCAGGACTCCTGCGGGACCCAGAAAAAGAAGTATAGCCCACAAGGAACTCCAGTGGGGGCCTTTTTATTGGTTGTAAGTGTCCCGCTGGACTACTGCAGGAGAACCGTGGGTGCCTTTGAAGTAAAAAATAAATAAATAAACATGATAACCTACATTCAGATTTAACATTAAATCATAATATATAAAACTACAAAATCTAGACATAAAATTAACATTATAATTAACTAAAGTGATGTTTCTTTATGTTAAAAAAAAACACTAGCAATTCACCGAAAACCCAATAAGTTAAAATAATGTTATAGTTAGGTGTGGAAAAAGACATTATCTTATGTTAAAAAAATAGGTTTTTGAACAAAGTTTCGAAAAAATAATATTATGACGCAAAAATATTGTGTGAAGTATAACGGGACATCAAAAATATTGTGGACAAGAATTACATTTACGTATTGTTTTTAATATTGTTGTAAAAAATATCGATGTTGAAAAGATTGTTGTGTGTAATATCGTTTGTAAGTGTTAATTAGTATGTAGTTGTAGGAAAGTGCCCTTTTTGCGTTAGCCCCCCACATTTTGCTGGAAATGCTGATGGTCAGAACTCTGACAGTTACCCGGAGTATGCTGCCCAGACCTCAGTGCCTGTGCTCACTCTCAAAACTGTTATGTTTGACTTGGTAATCCCAAATTGGACAAGACTTTATCCCTTTATAAGTCCCTGGCATATGGTACTATGGGTACCCATGCATACGTGGTAAATGTGTCCCCAGGGCTGCAGCATGGTTTTTTGCCACCCTGGCTGACCCAAGCAAACTACTGACAGCAGGCCTGCCATTGCAGATTGCAGGAGCAAAGCAAACTGCTTGAACTCAACTGTGCTCTCACCATGTGTGGCACAGTTAACTGCACTACCATTAATATATGTCCGGCACCCCTTAGGTAGGCCTCCTCAGCCCAGGAGTCAGGATGCAGTATTTTAAAGGTGAGGGCATATAAGTGCAAGCCTATATGTCCCTGTAGTGGCGTTCCCTATTGGAAAGTACTATAATTGTTAGCGTTCCATTGAATACCATGGGCTGCCACCCGGGCATTCTCGAGGTTGGCAGCCCCATTCTGGTACCATTGAAATTTGTCATGTTTGGTATCAAACAGCATGCCTTCTCACCCCTGTCACATATCTCGTACCCCGGTGATGTGGCATGCACCCAGGTGGTGACCTTAGAGGTTGCCCATTTGGTTGCCCCAGCTTCTCTGTGCCCTGGCTGTCCAGCCCATACTTTCCTGCACCTTCTACTGCTAAGACAAGTTTCTGACCTCCTGCCCGGCAGTGCGATCCCTCCCAGGAGTCAGGAACAAAGGCCTGGGCAGGAAGGAGGTCACATATCCTTCCTCCCAAGCAGGCTAGTGAAGTGGCACATCAAGGCACTGAGCCTCAAAGACAGCACCGCCTCTGATGTGCATTAGGGCTGACTCCCTGTGGAGGAAACTGCACTTACCCTGCCCCAGGCACATTTGCACATGGGTAGATGGGAAATTAGCTATGCAGGGACGTGTACACTCCCAGAAGACTAGCCACCCTACAAGATGAGCAGCCTGGTCTGTACACCACAATTAGATTTCTGACATCTTTAGGACTGGCAGAATAGAGGGTTCTGGGTAGAAAGGTGAACTACACCCCTGGATGTGGTCACCTCAGGGGTGGACTAGTTGCAGGGACTAGCTTCCCATTGGCTACTAGCTCCCACACCCCTAACTTCCCTAGGATTTAAGGGACCCCCCTGACACCAGAACCTCAGATCTGAACAACTTGCAACAAAGAAGGACCAAGAGGAGACCCGTGTTGCTGACAACAGGACTTTGCCCACAGCACCAAATTAAAAGAGCGATATTTTGTCCCTGTGGCAACAGACTTGGAACTGAGTGAACAACTCTTGTCCTAGGCTAAAACTTGGCACTCCCTGAGAGAGAGATCCCTGTGGAAGCCAGAAGCACCCTCAGACTCTCCTAGACTAGTGGCACTAGTCCCTTGCAAACTGCAGATAAAAACATTCACCAGATCCAAAGAAACACTGGCCATCAGGCCCTCTGTGCATTGTGGGAGTTGTAGCCTCACCTACCATGAAGTTTCAGGCTGCTCCCTCACTCCCCGGGACCCAGTGAAGTTCTAGTACTTTTTCTGCTGTGTTTACCACTGCCAAGGCTTGTTGATCGCCAATCCAGTAACTAACCCCTAAACTCAACTCCGCATCTACAGAGAACACCGTGCAGCCTTCATCCATCATCAGCTTTTGTGTATCTGTTGTGTATTTGCATCCTGCTTCTTGCAGCACAGTGTAAGCGGTAGAACCAGCATCCCCACGGACAGCCAGGACAACTCTGCACCTGCTTCCACAGGCTAGGTAAAATTGATCGGACAGTCGTGGCCTGGTCCTGGGGTACGCATGACCATCATCCTGTAAGGGTTCCACTTAACTCGACCTGCAAGTGACTGATTGTCACTAGTGTTTTTTTCATTGACCTCAATGTTATATTTTTCATGAATCTTTTTTGCACTAATTTAATAATGTTTCAAAAATCTATAACTCCGATTATATGTAGGCTATTCTGTTCATTTTGGTGTCTAAATTAAGATGAAAAAACCCCACTCTATTTTTATAAATTGGTGTCGGATTTCTCTTGAGTCGTGTCAATTACTAATCGTCCATGTTGGTACTCTGAAATGCTTAGCACATGTTCCTCTAGTAAAGCCTGACCACTTCTTTCCACACTACCAGGGCTGGACTAAGGATTTATTTGTGTGAATCCAAGGACCATCATTGGGGTATGATGATAGCATTACATGGTGAGGACTAACTCCCACACCACATAATACTCTACTTTCCAAAAGTAATGTATTGTAGTGGGTTTGATTGTTTGTGCTTATAATTTTTTGTATTTGTGTTTTTAGTAAGATATTATTTTATTTATGAAATTGTTGAAATTTGTATTTCTATTTGTAAGAATGTATATGAATAATTGTTGAATATTTGTTTTAGGTAGAGAGATATTGAGTCTTTAAAAGATAAGGGCGTGTAAGATTTTTTTAAATTGATGTTTAAAATTTAAATTGTTAGGTAATAGTTTTAAAGATATGCAAATTAATAATATAGAATTTTTTATTCATGTTATCATATTATTATTTTAAGATATTTAAATGTGTTGTTCATTCAAATATATATTAACGGAATTAAATATTTTTGTTAATAAGAAAACAACAAACGTCATAGAATATTAAAACATAATAAAATAAGTAGAATATTGGAAATGTTTTTATGTTAAAAAAGTGAAACATATTTAAAATTGTATATTTTTAATGTTTTAATGAAAATATGAACTTTAAGTTAATTTTTTAAACAAAGAAATATGGAAATATTTTTGAAATTTATGATTGTTAATTTTGCTATGATCTTTTATTGTTAAATGTTCATGAATTTTAGTAAATAATTTTGAACAATGTATTATTTTTAATAGTAATTAAAATAGTAATTTTATCATTTAAACTGTAGATATGTATATAAAGGTTTGTAGTTTAGATTACTGTGTTTTAGATAATATTTTAGCACATTTTATATTAGAAACTTTATGTGAGAATATGGAGTGTTAAATGTGTTTATAATATTTTTATTCTGTAATATGTTATGTAAATTGTTTTTATTTTTATGTGCATATTGCATATTTCAACTCTTTCATGTCCAACACCTTCCCACAATATGGTTAGATTGGAGTATGAATAGTAAATACCACCTCTTTAGTGTCCAACACCTTCCCCCAATGTGGTTGCTTGGAGTGGGAATAGTAAATGTCAACCCTTTAGTGTCCAACACCTTCCCCCACTATTGATAGATTGGTGGGGAGTAGTAAATGTCACACCTTTAGTGTCCAACACCTTCCACAAATTGGTTCATATTAGAGTGGGAATATAAAATGTCACCCCTTTGGGGTCCAACACCTTCCCCTAATTGGTTTAGACTGGAGTGAGAATAGTAAATGTCACCCCTTTAGTGTCCAACAACTTCTCCAAATTGGATTAGATTGATGTGGGAATAGTAAATATCACCCCTTTAATGTCCAACACCTTCACCAATATGGTTAGATTGGAGTGGGAATGGTGAATGGTAACCCCTTTAATGTTCAACATCTTCCCCTAACATGGTTAGATTGGAGTGGGAATAGTAAATGTCACCTCTTTAGTGTCCAACACCTTACTCAAATTGGTTTAGATTGGAGTGGGATTAGTAAATGACACACCATTAGTGTCCAACACTTTCTTCGAATTGGTTTAGATTGGAGTGGGAATAGTAAAAGTCACCTGTTTAGTTTCCAAAACCTTCCCCAAGTAGGTTTAGATTGGAGTGGGAATAGTAAATGTCACCCCTTTAGTGTCCAACACCTACCCCGAGTTGGCTTAGATTGAAGTGGGAATAGTAAATGTCACCCCTTTGGTATCCAGCACTTTCCCCACATTGGCTTAAATTGGAGTGTGAATAGTAAATTACTCCCCTTAATTGACCAACACTTTGCCCACATTTTGTATAATAAAGACATGTCATAGAGTTTTCAATTTTTGATTTTTTAAAATTTTTATTTATTCTATGGCTTTACATTTTGAATCATATATACTTCAAGGAAAAATAAAAAAATATACATAAAGGTAGGTAAAAAACATGTTTTCGTAATTTTTTAATAATACTTCTGATACATTCTGTTTACACACATTTGTTGTACATTTTCAAATCTCATTTTTCTTTGAAATTTAAAGATTTCTCAGATATACAACTTTGGCCACAGTGGATCCGCAAACCCTCCCAATCTCATGCATGAAATCTGATTGGCTGACAACACTTCAAACCAGGAAGTGTTGGCAGCCATCTTGTGACTCGGTTGAACCGAGACACAAGAAAAAACATGAAAAAACAAGAAAAGGGGGCAGGGTAGAAACACCCTGACCCACTAGGCCTGTTCAGGGGGTCCCACAGGGACCGCCAGGGCCAACAAAAGCATTTTTTTTTAAATTTTCATTGGTAATTGTGGTGGATCCGCGAATCCTACCGAATTTCTTTTAAAAAACAAAGTGTGGTCTCTTGAACTTCATTCAATTAGGTCCCTGGGTGGGCCAGGTCCTGAGGGCAATCTGAAATAAAAAAGCGGGGACCACCCGCAGCCCCCGGAACCGCCACCTCCCCGGGGCTCAAATGAAGTAAAGACAGGGGTCTGTTGCGGACCCCTGGGGACCACCACCTCCCCGGGGCTACAAAGTGGATGGGAGGGGGTCCTTGTGGCCCTCCTCCAGGAGCCCTCCATGGCCTGGGGACTGCCACCCCCCAGGGCGGGCTCCAGCAATGTCCTGGTGTGCTCACCCCCGGGACATTGCAGTTTGCTGTGGCTTGGCAGGAGCACTGCTCCCACCAAGCCATAGCATGCACCGCTTTGCTTCATGGAAGCAAGAGCATGTAAAATGCTCTCGCTTCTGTGGAGCAGAGCAGATTTGCTTTTGGTGAGAGGGAGCTGCATGTTTGCAGTTCCCCCTGCCCAGAAGCAAAGCCGGCTCCTGTAGGAGGCGGGGAACCAGCAGGGAGCGTGGGGGCCTTGGGGTTCCTCCCGCATTCGCCAATGACGTGACCATGCCCTGGGGAATGGAGTCCCTGGGGCAATATCGGCCCGCATAGGGGGGCCGCGCATGCCCTCCTACCCATTTTTTTTAAAAAAAAGGTTAAGGCCTGGCCCCGGGGGATGGGGTCATTGGGGCCAAAGTTGGCCTCAGGAGGGGGGCCGCGCAAAACCCCTCCATTAAAAAAACGTTTTTACAAAAAAGAAATGGCGTGGCAGCGGGGGATGGGAAACCTGGGGCCAAAATCAGCCTGGGGAGGGTAGCCGCATGGACCCCACCCCTTTACAAAAATATCAAGATAGTCCTAGCCCGAGGGGATGAGGTCTCCGGGGCCGAAATCGACCTCGGGAGGGGGGCCACGCAGCCTCCCTCCCTTTTTATTTTATTAAAAACAAATTTAAAATGGGTCAAGCCCTGGGGCATGGGGTCCCCGCGGCCCAAAAGATCAAGGAAGGGGGGGCCATACAGCCCCACTTCCTAAAAACAAAAAATGGAAAGCCGGCAACTCACCAGAGGCCCCGCCCCCTTTCTCCACTACTCTGAAAATGCGCATCCTGGCGCACTCTTGGTTGGAGGATGCCATCCCCTTCACTCCTGAGGCTCCTTAGGGGCCAACTATCCCACCTGTTACCTCCAGTAAGCCCTACAAAGTGGGATTGCTGAGAGGTGGTCAGAGGCCACGCTCCTTTTTCCACCACACTGCAAATGCACCTCTCTGTGCACTGCTGGTGGAGCGATGAGGTCCCCTTGTGTCCTGAGGGCCTCAGGACTAAAGTGGATTTAATCTCCCAAGTAGCAGTGCACCAGGAGGCGCGTTTGCAGAGTGGTAGAGAAAGGGGGCGTGGCCTCTGGCCACTTCTCAGCAATTAAGCTGTGTGGGGCTTACTGAAGGTAACAGGAGGGATATTTGGCCCCCAGGGACCCTCAAAAGGCAAGGGGACTTCATCCCCCAAATAGTAGTGCGCCAGGAGGCACGTTTGCAGAGTGGTGTAGAAAGGAGCATGGCCTGCGACCACCTCTCAGAAATCCCACTGTGTGGGACTTACTGGAGGTAACAGGTGGGCTAGTTGGCCCCTAAGGACCCTCAGCAGCGAAGGGGACTTGTTGCGTTTGCAGAGTGGTGGAGAACTGGGGCGTGGCCTGCTATCAGAACTCAGCAATCCTGCTGTGTGGGACTTACTGGAGGTAATAGGCGGGGTAGTTGGCCCCCAAGGAAGTCCTTGGGACCAACTACACCTCCTGTTACCTCCAGTAAGTCCCACACAACAGGATTGCTGAGAAGTTGTCAGAGGCCACACCCCCTTTCTCCCCAACTCTGCGAACATGCCTCATGGCGCACTACTAGTTGGGGGATAAAGTCCCCTTGGTGCCAGAGGGACCTTGGGGGCCAAGAAGCCATCCTGGTACCTCCTGTAAGCCCTACGCAGTGGAATTCCTGAGAGCTGGTCTAAATCCCAGCCCCCTTTCTCCACCACTCTGCAAACGTGACTGCTCATTAAAAACCCTTAGAAATTCACTAAAAAACCAAAGGCTACACAGACGTTATAGTTAGGAATTAGCATTTAAAAAACCTTAGAAATACACTAAAAAAAACAAAGGTTATAGGGACGTTATATATAGCAGATAGAATTTGAAAAACCATAGAAGTTCAGTAAAAAAACAAAGGTTACAGGGAAGTTATAGTTAGACTGACATTTCACTCATACAAAACCAGAGAAATTCAGATGAGATGTCATCAGTGATATCATGACCATGTCATGAGTGATGTAATATGTGAGGTCATAAGTAGTGCATTGCGGGGGCACAAGTTATAGTAAACTCAGGTACCTATAACAGCTGAATTTCTCTGGTTTTGTACAAGTGAAATGTCAGTCTAACTATAATGTCTCTGTAACCTTTGTTTTTTTAGTGAATATATAGATATATATATATATTTTTAAATATTTAGAAATAATTGTGTATATTTTATACTATTATTTAATTTATACTTTATAATTTTTTCACAAGTTTTTATACCATTGTTTGATATGTTTTATATGTTTAATAATTTGTTTTAATTTTTGTAACATTTCTAAACATTTTTATATGCATATTTTCAACATTGTTTTAACATATACTTTTCTATTATGTATTAAATAATTGCATATATTCTATTCTATCATTTTATTAATACTTTACAATGTTTTTTACCATTTTCTATAACATTGTTTTATATGTTTTACATAGATAATAATAATTCTCATTCATTTCAATAAGGAGATAGTCTATTTTTAGTTTCATTTTGCAATTAGTTTTATTTACTGCTACTGTCTATTTAGCAATCTAATTGTGTTATTAGTAGTCTATTTTCCAAGTACCAGGTCACAGTAAGGTGCTGCTGTTCGTTGGAACAGGGAAGTTTATTTTAATGAATTTTTAAGGGTTTTGAGGGAAGGGGATTTAGGAGAGAGGTTTAAAAGTTAGTTATAGTGTTGTTTGTGGGTTTTTGGTATATTTAGATCTATTGCTGTTAGTGTTTTACACCAGTTTGTCATTTGACTTTTTCACTGTTTTAGTATGTATTACCATGCTATGATAAATTGTGTGATATCAGTTATATTTTGATGATTATTTGTTATGTATATGTATTTTTAGCGATGTAATGTCTTTTGTAGGTGGGTTTTTTACTTTCATTTTACATCTTTTTGTCTACAAATTAGTTCTATGGGCATTAGGAGTTTACTTTTTTTAAGGAAATCTATTTTGGTTTATAATAAACCAATGGTTATTACTTTGATTTCCTTTTTTTTTAGGTTTCCTGGAGCAGTTCTTAAAACACCTTTTCTGTTTTTTATGAAATCTAGATACTTTGGAATGCTTCGAGGGATGTTGATTAGATTTGTTATATTTTTTGGGGGGGATTTTTGGATTCATTTACCTCATTTTTGGTGGATTACTGATTTTTAATATGTGGAGACAGAGAAAGATATGCAGCTACAGAATTGTACATTACATTTATTTCATTTATTTTGCATGGGAAATATGATATCATATTGTTTATGTCAGATTTTTGTGATTGTTATGTGGAATTGTTTGGATTATATGTTGTAAATATTTTATGTTATGGATTGAGATTTATTTTAACTATTTTGGTTGGTGATAGTTATTTTTTTCAAAACAAATTATATAGATGTTTATTATAGCAGTCTTTATTAACATTGTGATTTCAAATAATTGTTTGACTCATATAATACAATGTTATATTTATTATTTAAAACAATAGATTTGGTATGTTGGTTTAGAGTTTGTTATACCTTTTGGCAGGTTAACATTTATTTTATAATATGATTGACTATCACTTCTAAGTACTCTATGGGGCATATTCTCAAGGACTTATCGCAGAATTAGCGGCACTTTATCGCAGCCAAAGTGGCGATAGATTTATCGCCCTATTCACAAGCTGGTGCTAACAGCCAATATCGGCAGTTATCCTGCGATAGCAGCCGCAAAAAACATCGCCACGGATGACACCGGCAAATAATGCTAATGAGATGCAGAGTAGGCGTTCCTGTGCAAAAAGCCGTGATAACACCACTTCGCAATATTCCCAACGACCAGCCAGATCGACGATAAGATCCCAAAACAGGCGATAAGGTGCGTTAGCAGCAGGGATTTAACACCTGCTCTTACCTGGTGTTAAGTCGGATGACAACCTGCACCATAAAAGGGAGCCCAGCCCAGAGCCACACCTGAAGAACAACAGATGCCATGGAGCTACTGATCATGCAGCTCAGAGCCCCAAGAATGCCACACCACCCACCGCCACCACCCCTAGGCCCGCCAGCCCCCCTGGACCCCCCCCCCTCGCCCCCCCAGACTACCACCGAGGCAGCGCAGACAAAGACAGTGGACCTTCAGAAAACGCACCATCCTCACAGACTTAACACCAGAGGATGTCATTGCCCACTACAGGCTCAGAAGGACAACCATCCTCCGCATCCTCACCCACATTGCCCACAGGCTGACGGTACCAACACAGCGGACAACCAACATCCCTCCACAGACAAAGCTGCTGGCTGTGCTGCACCTGTTGGCCTCTGGGACCTTCCAACCAACAACTGCCAGAGTCGGAGGAGTCTCACAGCCAGCCCTATCCAAGTACCTCACACCTGTCTTGGATGCCATCATCAGCTTGGTACACCAGCACCTTTACTTCCCACACACTGCGCAGGAACAGCTGGGGACCAAGCAAGGGTACTACGCCATAGCTGGCTTCCCGCACGTGTTGGGGGCAATCGACTGCACACATGTACTCCTCATTCCCCCAGCCGCCACTGCAAAGAATTACCTCAACAGGAAGCACACGCATTCCATCAATGTGCAGGCAATAGTGGAACACCGGGGACTCTTCACCAATGCCGTCGCCAACTACCCAGGCAGTGTGCATGATTCCTTCATCTTCCAACAGTCCATCATCAACCAGCGCTTTGAGGCTGGCATGTATGCAAATGCAATGCTCATCGGTAAGTACCAACTGAACACACCACACACCTCAACTCCACCAACATACAACTCACAACTCTGGGAATGCACACATTACAAAATCACATACAACATGACAAACAACATGCCCACATACCAGACACGACAACACAACTTACTGTGGTAACCTGGGCTAGCCATGTACACAAGCCAACAATGGCATGGCACAACAGCCACACAATAGAAGAATGTGGGGAGAGGTGGAACCAGGCATGTGCGAAGGAGGCAAGTGACCCATGAATGAGAATGTACACAATGCCAAGTGTGGCGTGGATGTGCTGGACAGACTTGAGTATGCAGACCACAGACATTTCCATGTCGACATACACTGCTGGTGTTTGGGGTGTAGTGGACAGTGGACGCAAACATGTTACCTCAGCCAGTGGGGAAGATCGTGGAAATGTAGCTTGTTACGTCCCCCCCCTGTAAGCGTGAGCGGAGTGGGCTGGCCCAGCGTATGCCAGGCCAGCGTAGGGGTGTGAATAAAAAGCACGTTGCTCTTGGCGTGGTTCTCTTCCGGAATGGCAAACGTGTCTGCCAGGGCGGCGCCTCTCACCCCGCCACGAGGCTGATGCCATGAGCAGTGGTGCCTGCAACCCTGTACGCCTGCTGCACCCCAGGCCGATGGTCCCCAGACCCGTCTTGGCCACCCCTGTGCACCCAGGCCTCACTGCTCACCTGCCGACACTGGCGTGTGTCAAAGAGGGCGCGCCGGTGAAAGATCCAAGCCAGAGGCCCGCGACCTTGGCAGCCTCCTCAGACCATCGCTGGCCTCCGCGACACAGGCCCCCTGCACTCCTTTCTCGTTGACGTACTCCACCACTGCCTCCGGCCTACACTGCGGTGAAGAAGGTCACACATTTGGAACTGAGTCTTGATTATTCAATGGCCGAGTTCATATCATTGTACGCAAGGAGAGGAGTAAGAGGAAGACGCGGTTCAGTCCGGAGGAAAAAAGGATCATCGTTATGGAGGTGATCGAACACTACCAACAACTGCTCTGGTGCCACTAACTCTGTGCATCGCAAGCCAACGACACGTGGCTGTGGGCCCCTGCTGACCGCTGCCTCCGGCCTACACTGCGGTCAAGTAGGTCACACATTTGGAACTAAGTCTTGATTTGTTTATGGCAGAGTTTATACCACTGTACAGGCCTCATCGCAGACTGCATCCCCTTTCAGCTCTGGTGCCACTAACGCTGTGCCCCGAAATTCATGGACACGCTCTGGTTGAACTTTGGTGGTGTCTGAGTCTATGGCCTGGGGGTTGTCTTCATCATCATGTAGCTGATACTGACTTGGTGTCAAAAAGGAGTCTGTAGCATTCATCTCCTCCATATTGCCTGTTTCTGCTTGGTTCTGCCCTCTGCATCATGCCCTGGAAGAACACCTTCCACTGTCCCCCGAAACACTCCACGACATTCACCTTCGACATCGACGAGGACCCGCTCAGCTCTCGTGGCCTTACCTCAGTGCACCGCAAGTCACCGTCCCTTGGCGGTGTGCCTGTGCCGGCCGCAGTGCATCCGGGGCCACTAACTCTGTGCAGCTCAAGTCATGGACCCTGTCTTATTGAATATTGGATGGCCTCTGAGTCAATGGCCTGGGGGTCATCAACGCCATGTGTCTGTGGCCCTGCACTGACCGCTGCCTCCGGCCTCAACTGCGGTCCACCAGGGCTCACACATCAAATTGAGTCCTGACCTGCCCGGACGACGCATCACCGCTGGCTGCACACGCCACCACCGCCAGGACCACCTCCAACCAACAACTGCCAGAGTCGAAAGAGTCTTCCAGCCAGACTATCAGAGTTGCTCACACCTGTCTTGGATGCCATCATCAGCTTGATACCCTGCTCAGCTCTTCAGGTGCCACTAACTCAGTGCACCACAACTCATGGACCCTTGCTGATTGAGTTTTGTGCTGTGGACAACTCACGCAACAATGTCACCTCAGGCAGTGGGGAAGACCTGGGACGATGATGAGGAAGATGAGGCAGGTGTAACACACCCCACTGCAGCTGCAGCAGGAATATCCCGAAGGGACACAATCCTAGACAATTTCTTCACATGAGCACACTCAGCTCCGGTACCCCTACCTCAGTGCACTGCAACTCACGGACCCTTCTGATTGAATATTGGGTGACCTCTGTACTTGCTCCGGCTACCACCATGATGCTTCGCAGTTGTTTGTGTTATGTTGGTGTTTTCTGTTTCTGTTTTAATAGTGATCACTGTTCAAGTTGTTGCCAGCACCAACCACTCCGTGAGGGATGGCTCACACTCACCCCACACCCATTCAGCAAAGGCG
Organism: Calotriton arnoldi; assembly: GCA_963921515.1. Taxonomy (NCBI): domain Eukaryota; kingdom Metazoa; phylum Chordata; class Amphibia; order Caudata; family Salamandridae; genus Calotriton; species Calotriton arnoldi. The sequence goes on from CAWUFW010018015.1 coordinate 125,754, forward strand.
TCACTGGTCAGGTGACCCTGGTAATGAAAAGTGGCCGGGCGCACGTGCCCGTAGCCAGTTCAACTAACTATCAAAGTGTGTCCGTGTGCTCATTACGTATGCATGATGGCCCCGGGCCCTACCACATTACATTGTGCTGTGTACAGCGGCCGCAACCATGTCACCTCAGGCAGTGGGTAAGACCTTGGACATGTAGCTTTGTCGTCCCCCCCTTTATATGTAAGATGAGTGGACTGGGCCGGCGTACGCAAGTACAGCGTAGGGGTGTGAATGATTATCCCGGGGCTCTGGGCGTGGTTCAGTACTGGAAATGTGCAAATGCGTGTGTCTCTGTCGCAGTGTGGGTGTCCGTTGGGGAGTGTAAGTGGTCCCTGATGGGAATTAGACACCCACGTATGTAATCTAGTTCGGCTGCCATGAGGTCGAAACCCACCGCACCTGTTCAGCCACCTCCTTCTGGCAGTCTAACACCTGGCCTTGGAATGCAATGTGTGCTTCGGTGAGGTGCTGGGAGCCAGCCGTGGTGGTGGGTGCTTCCTGCAGTGTGGTCTGTGCAGGGGGTGGGGTCTCCTCGATGCAGCTGGGCTGCCCTGCTCCTGGAGGTGGGTTGCCTAAGATGTCCATGAGCTGTTGTAGGGCGTCGGTGTCGAAGGTGTGGAGGTCCTCTTCATCATCACTGATGAGTTGTCTGGTCTGCTCTGCAGGAGGTGTTGATTGTCCCTCTGCAATGTGAAGGGGAGATGCATTTTAACATTGTGTTGACATGTATGTTGACGCATTGTTCTAGTCTGCATACAGACTGCATGACAATGTACATTGGGACTGTTTGGGAGGAGCTGACTATTTGATGCGGGACAGTGGACATTTGAACTACATTACGGATGTGAGGTTGTACACGTACATTTTCATCTCACAGTTTCCTGCTATGCCAGATGTGATTGGCCAGTTTCTACACACAAGCGGAACCAGTTGTGTCCTCTGTTCTGTAGTGAAAGTGTTGCACTTTGTACCACATTGTCGTCAATGTTGATGTGCTGTTATTGCTATGTGTGTGTGCTGCATTGTGGGAGAGTCGCCCCTGCAGCTGTGATTTTGCTGCCCCTTATCCCTTTGAGGCGGTGTGCCTTTGACTTCTGTGCTTCTACAGTGCTGAGATGTTGCAGACTTGGCTAATTTTGGCTCTTGTTCGTATTTTGGACTCTTGGGCATGGTTTATCCGCAGATGTGTTTTTGACGTCAGGGGTTGTTTGTGCACGTGGATGTGTCAAAGTGTGACCTGCTCCTTTCCGGATGTGTTCCACACTCAGCCACCACAGTGTCGTGGCATGCACCATGTCATGATAATTGGACTGCAGCCATGCTATTCGTCATGCAGTGTCACTTGCATTGTCATGGTGGCTCACAGACACGCAGCTTTGCTGGTTTTGACACGTGTGCATGGGTTGGTTGTGAGATTGGTGCTGTGTGGGGAGGGACCCCTCTGTGCCCATAGTGGACGGGGGCCTACTTGCTGTTTGTATGTGTGCTGCAGTGTGCCAAGGGGATCAGGGACATGATCCAGAGTCATTGTGGGTGTGCAGTGTGCTCTACTTAATTGTGCATGTGTGCCATTGTGCCCATCTCCCCCGTCCCCCAGTCCCTGTTCGGTACTCACCCTGGTGCTGTTGTGTCAGGTCATGTCGAGCAGTGTCCGGACTCCCAACTCCTGCCACCGTCTCCCCCACTGATGACTGTGGCCACCATTTCCTCCATCTCATCCAGCTCCTGGTGTTCCGCTGGATTGCCACCTCCAGTCTGCATTGCTGCCTGATGGTTGTCAGCGAGTTTCTTCTTGGTTTTGCGCTTCGCATCATTCCAGCGCCTCTTGACCTCTCCAATTGTCCTCCTCCTCACTCTGACTGCATTCACCTTGTCCAGGATGGACTGCCATATTGCATTTTTATTTGCCAATGACACGTTGGAGGTGACGAACAGTTGTTGGTGGTGTTCTATCACCTCCGTGATGATGATCCTGTTTTCCTGCGGACTGAACCTCGTCTTCCTCGTTTTCTTCTCCTTGCCCTTCCATGACCCCGAGGTCCCAGGCTGGTCCTCCTAGGGGCTTGTGGGGTTCTGGTCATCCTCTGTACTTGCTCCGGCTTCCTCCATGGTGCTACGCAGTTTGAATTATTTTGTTTGTGTTTTTCGGTGCTTTTATAGTGCATTTTCCCGCATGACGCGTGGGAATTGCAGGCCTGTCGCTTGTTATCGCTGATTTTTTTATCGTGGTTGGCCACATCGCAACTTTTTTTGCGTTTTTTTGCCGTCACGGTAATTTTATCGCAGTTATTTGACGCATTAGCGTGAGACTATCGCATGGTACCGCCGTGTTGAGAATACAATGTTAACACAGTGTTAATTTCCCGCAATAGACTGCGATGTGCAAAGTTGCTTTAAGCAAATTTTGCGATAATTATCACACGTTCTTGAGAATATCCCCCTATGTCTTTGTTATGTATGAAGAGTTTAACATTAAATTGTAGCATTTCATGCACTCCTTTGGTTTGTTTGCTAAGTTTAAGGCCAATTTGGCTAACAGATTGCTCCATTCGTAGTTGTTGGTAGCTTTGCTCTTTTTGCGATGCTTCTATAAATTTGTATAGTGTAGAATGTGTTCTGCCTAGAGTGGATTGGAAGGCATTATGCCATCCTTCCACTGTGTTGTTTGTTTTGGCTTCCTGTGCCAAGGTGCTGTCATAGACATTCCACCCCTGGTATTTGAAATTTGGGTTGGTGTCTGGATCTGGAGTGATGAAGTCTTCCACTCCTAGTGTCTTCGTTTGGTTGGTGAAAGGCTTTTAATTAGTAAATTGTAGCTGTTGGCTACCTCTGTGATAGGGATATATATTCAAAGGTGAATTTTCTGTTTTTCAAGTATTCTACAATTAGTAAAGAGTTTTGGATGTGTCTCCATATACTTTTATTGAAATGATAGTACTAGCCTTATATGGCTGCGTGGGGATATATTTTTAGAATGGTTTGAATCATGGCTTGCTCAAGCTCTATGATTATTTTTTGGTGGTAGTTGTGATTTGTTGCACATTTTATATGGTTTAAGAACTCATAGTAAGTGCTGCTCTGTTTATTTGGTAGTAGAGCATATATAAAAGGGATATTGGTGTTTTGATATTCAGCATGTATGATCTATATCTGAGTCTGACATTTTGAAGGTGCCATCCATCATCCAGGTTTGACACTGGCTACGTTTCATTAACTTGCTTGCTGTAGAGAATATTACAAATTGTTTCTCATTATTTAGGTTATTGTGTAATAGGAAAGGTTCCTCATTATGTGTAATTTTTTATTGTTCAGGTATGTCTATGTCTTGTTATCTTCTAGGGGCAGGTGCAGTTAAACATTTTAAAGTGGAGATAGGTGGTAGTTGCCCTGTTATGTATTCAGGGATTCTAGGTAGTATATCTTTCAGGACGTTGCTTGTGGGTTCCTGGGAGCTAGTGCTTGCCTCTCGTGCAGTATTTCTCTTACTTTTATTTCTGTTACATTTGGGGAGTGGTTGTGCTCTCTTACATGAATTACATCATCTCTTGTAGTTGCCCTCCTATAGCATGCATTAGAAAATATTTAGTACATTTCCAGTTTATAGTTTTTGATGATGCACTTTCTTGGCTGTAGGTGTAGCCCATGTGATTTAGTAACTGCTTTTGTTTCTGCGAAGTGATTAATCTGGCGGCCTCTGTCATTGTATCTGTAAGTAGTGTAATAGAATAAATATATCATATGTTTTAACTTTAGCACGTTTGTTATTAATATGTTAATAAAGGGAATTACTTCTATTTTGTATACTTGCATGTTCTGTTGCAATGTGTTGCATGGTTTTGCAGCTTTGCCATTGATGGTGTTTTAACGGAAGCACGCGTTTTCTTTTCAGTTGAATGAAAAAACATAATTTACATTTTAAATAGTACTTTGTATTTAGTTTGTACAGCTTACGGTCGTTAGGTTTATTGTTGGTCGCTATTTGAGAGTGTTTATAATTTGTTGTTTATTTATGTATACTTAGTGCCTGATTACGACTTTGGTGGGGGGTGGGAGCGGGCCCCCACACCACTGCCTTGCTCCCACACCACCAAAGTTGACCACCGCCCGGCCACCAGATTATGAGTCATTTTGTGGTCTGGCAATCGGGTGGCACATTGGTCCTGTGGCGGTGCAGTTCAAAGGCTCATATGTGAGCCTTTGAACTGCAGCGCCGAAGGAGTGCCAAAGCAAGTTCCTGCATAGCATAGACTTTGCATTCCATGCCATGCAGGAACTGGGATGCATGCACACAGCGGGGCACTCCATGTCCCCCCTGCATGTATCCCCTGTAGGACCCCCTTAGTTTCCTCACTGCCAGCATTTTCATGGCTTGAGCACCGCCATGAGACTGCTGTCGGTGAGGAAGCTTGTAGTACGGCAGTCGGACTACTGGTGCATCAGTACCCGACTGCCACCTCACCTCTAACGCGGGTTTGGCGGTCCGATGGATCACCAAACTCGTAATTAGGCCCTTTATTTCTTACATCTTTTTGCTTATTTGCAATATTTTATGGCAGTTTTTCCATTTTCAAGTCGTAGATTTATTCTTTTAGGAAGTATATGTAGGAAGAGAAAAGTTGGAGAGCGTGTTCATATTTATTTGCTATTTTACATTTTTAAGTTTCATAACAGTTAAGTTTTAGCTTAAATATAAGTATTATTTTCTAGGTTATGTAGCTGTTTAGATGTATATTTTTCTTCTTTAATGGTTTGTTGAGAGAATCCGGCTGAGTTTCCTCATCTTGCAGCGTTTGTTGTTTTTGAAGTGTTCAGGGCCTGATTACGTGTTTGGCAGATGGGACCTTCTGTCACAAACATGACGGTATCCCCTCCACCATAGTACAAGTTCCATTGGATATAATGGAATTGTAATTTAGCAGAGGGGATATCCGTCCCATTTGTAACAGAGTATCCCTGTCTGCCAAACTCGTAAACAGACCCTTAGTTGATTAAGTTAGTGTGTCTTTTATATTCTTGATTTAATTGTTTGTTTTATTTTATTGGTTAAAGTCATTTGTTGTTTTATTTTATTGGTTGGTTTAGTATAGTTTTAATCTTTTTTTATCAATTGAGTTCTTCCGTGGTAAATGCTAATTTTGGTTTTACTTTTTATGTATAATATATAGTTATATCTGGTTATAAATTCATATATATATAGATATATATATATTACCAACTGGCGGTCGCCAGTAGGTAGGTATAGTTAGGACCTATTTTCCATAGGGAAAGCATTTTTTGTTTCCCCAATAACTTTAGCGTCGTTTGACGAATCTTCGCGAAATTTTCAAAACTAGTGGGGCGCTCTGGTCAGCTTCTGTCTTGAACGTTTCGGGGTGATTCGCCAAGCGGGGGCCGAGAAAAAAGGGGGGTCCCAAAACATGTTTTCTCCATGTTAATTTCCATAGGAAACTTTAGACACGGCTACAGCCCGAACTGCTGAACGGAATTACACCAAATTTGGCAAAAAGGTAGCCCTTGGTTCAGAAAGCGTCCTTTTTTTTAAATGGTGTAAATCCGTTCAGTAGTTGGTGAGAAATTCAAAAATTAAAAGTTTCGATATCTATGGCCGCGGTGGATTCGCGAACCCTCCCGATCACGAGCTTCACTGTGATTGGCTGCCAACACTCCAAACCAGGAAGTGTTGGCAGCCATCTTGTGACTCGGTAGAACCGAGTCACAAGAAAACAGTAAAAACAAAGTGAAAGATGAAGAAAAGGGGGCAGGTTAGAAACACCCTGACCCCCAGGCCTGCTCAGGGGGTCCCACAAGGACCCCCAGGGCCTAAAAAAGCATTTTTTTAAAAATAATTTCAGCGGAAATCGCGTTGGAGTCGCGAATCCCGCCGAAATTATAAAAAAAAAAATGAGCCCGCGCTTCGTTATCTATAAGCCCCCGGGTGGGCCAAGTCCTGGGGGCATTGTACTAATTTATATGGGGGGCCTCCAAGGGCCCCCAAGCCCCAGGGACCTGTACCCCCAGGGGCTTCTTTTTTTAAATATATATTAAACCTGTGTGGGGGGGCTCGAGCCCTCCCACACGCCCCGGGGACCGCCACCTCCCCGGGGCACTAATCATGTAAAACCATAACCATGAGGCCAGATCCCAGGGGATGGGGTCCCTGGGGCCCAAAATGGCCGGGGAGGGGGGTGGTAGTGCCCCCTCCTTTATTTAAAAAAATAAAAATATATATATATATATATATATTTGGGCATGCCCCGGGGGATGGGGTCCCCGGGGCGATTGTAAATTAATGAAAGGGGAAGGTTTCTTTTTTTTTTTTAAATTTGGGGTCGCGACCCTAGCGCGGCCCCTAGTGTGAACGCGAGGATTGCGCGACACTCAGCGCGGCCCTTGGTGTGAACACGAGGGGTGCACGGCTCCCAGCGCAGCCCCTGGTGTGAACGCGAGGGGTGCACGGCTCCCAGCGTGGCCCCTGGTGTGAACGCAAGGGGTGCGCGGCTTCCGGTCGCGCTGGGTGCGCGACTCCTAGCAAAAATAATTAAGATTTTTTAAATATAAACCTAGGTTATATGTTGGGTTATTGGGTGGCTCTAAAAAGAGTCCTTGTGTTAATTAAGAGTTTCTTACAGCTACATGTAAGTGCGGATGCAGAGCTTTAGGTTGTTGAGAAACACTCTGTTTCCTTCATCAGTGAAGTGTACTCTGTCACTCCTGTAGATGCCCTCCATATGGAAACGTAGATTGTTGTTATATATGGAGCCCATTCTATGGTCTCTGAGGTAAACAGAAACAGCTTTATTGACATTTTTTCTAGCTTTCTCAATCTGAGGACAAAATTGATTGGACCACTTCCATGTATGTCTTTGGCATATGTTAGAGTATACAAAGGCAGTTTGGGGGAAAAGCAACATCAATTCTGCAAAGGTGTCCTTCATTAGCATTTCCAGACCTACCCCAGTCAGTGTGCCTAGGTCATTGCCACCACAGTGCACAATCATGAGGTCAGGGGGTTGGAGATGCAAAAATGTTTTAACCAAAGGCATCAATTGGTGCCACTTTAATCCTCTCTGTCCAATCCATTTATTGTCTACATTTTGCAAAGATAGGTCTTTGTCAATACCTCTGCTTTCAGCATACCTTTTGCACCAGAATACATAGCTGTGCCCAACAATCCACACTGAAAGCATCTTGAAGGGATTACTGAAGGTAACGAAAAGATGTCTGTAGCTGAGGTAGTCAGTTGGTAGAATGAGAGATATCTAAAATGGTGGACAAAATGGTGTTTTTAAGAAAGTATAGATTTTATTGGCTGTTTAAGAACATTATACATTCAAAAATAGGGTGCATTTTACTTTGTTTAAAAAGCAAGTTTCTTATTGGTTAGTAAAAAGTGTTTGGAAGGTACAGCAGAAAGGATAAGGTCATGATTTGCAAAGCTAACCACACCTGCTGTTGTCATTTGCAACATTGTGTGGTGAACTTGTGACATCTCAGTTAAGTTGAATGTTGCATGACCTGTTGCTATGGAAACTGACATTAAGCAGAAGGGGTAAAGAAGTCAGTTGATAAGGGATATTATTTGTGACCAATGGAAATGTGTTTTACAATTTGAAAATCTCTAGGAAGCAATGTCATTTGTTGCTTATGTGTATTTGTATGGAAAAAGAGAGGGAAACCTTGCCATTACTGGTTTCACCTTCCAGAGTCTGGTGATTTATATTGACTGTGTGTAAAAGAAAATCCTGTCTGAGTGTGTGAGATTTTTCATTCAACAGATTTGTTTAAAAGGTGAGTTATATATTTTTGAGGTTTATTTAAAATAGATTTGACATTATTCTAAAACTGTGTTGATTGAAATATATTATTAAATGTAGAGATGTATATTGGGATTATTTTTAACGTACTTGAACTTTGTTTAAAAAGCAGTAATGACAGTAATATATATATATTTAAGTCTGTTCAAAGGTATAGCTGAATGTTGCTTCTTATTTTTTGAAAGTTGGTTGAACATGCACTACAAATGTGTATTTTCAAAGATGTTCATATAAAGTGTAGTTTATTAGGCATCATTTTTCTTCTTTCTACAAAGGTATAGTTTAATGATACTGCATAATTATAGTTAGTTTGGTAAAATGTAGCACATCTGTGCTGTTTGAAAGATGATCATATAAGGTGTTAATAATTAAGTTTTTGTTCTTAGTTTGTACAGAAGGTAAAGTTAAATGATGCCATATGTTTTAAGACAGAATGGTGACATAAGGAGTTATTAATTATGCTTCTTTTTGTAGTTTGAGCTAAGGTATAGATGAATGATGCCACATAATTTTAGATATAATGTGAAGATGTATAATAAAACCGTGGTTTTAGAAATGCTTATGAAAGGTGTTGTTTATTAGTGTTGTTCCTTAAGTCTGTTGAGAGGTATAGTTTGATGATGTCGTATATTTCTAGATTTAATGGTGAAAATGTAGCTCAAAAGTAAACCACCACATTTTACTCTTTCTGGGATATTGTAGTTATCTACTTAACTAGATAGTATGTAATGACTCATGTATGTGTTCAGATTGTATTTATATAGTTGTATGTATATTTACTGAATTATTGTGAGGTGCTTGACTGATTACAGGAGTGCAAAGGTAGTGAATATATGATTTTATAAGTACATGAGAAATGATTTACTGATTCTATATTGTGCAATCACCCAGATACTATCCAAGCACTACCCATGCATTCATGCAATGACTCATGCACTAACGTATGCACTGGTAAAATCTCCAAAGCACTACACATGCAGTGCAGCAATCCCCCTGTCACTCCCTGTGGACTCTTTTAATCACTCTGCCTTGTCTTTATGTAATGACTGCGCAGAAACCCAAGCACTTATAAATTCACCATGCTGTCAACTTACAGCACTCTAAGTATCCACTTACTATCCATGTACTTGTACAATGACTCAGGCATTAAGACATGCAGTGCTACAATCAAATGTGCACTATCTATGCAGTCCCCTAACCACCTCCACACTACTGATTCAGTCCTCCTATTACCCAGATAGTACCCATGCAGTCCAGCAAACAATCTGTCACTCTCTGTCCACTCCTGCTATCATCCAGCCAGTACCATGTCCTTATCTAATCACTGCGGCAAAATCCAAGCACTTATAACTTCACCATGCTGTCACCTTGCAGCACTCCAAGTATCCAGTCACTATCCATGTACTTCTACAATGACTCAAGCATTAAGACATGCAGTGCTACAATCAAATGTGCACTATCTATGCAGTCCCCTAACCACCTCCACACTACTGATTCAGTCCTCCTATTACCCAGGTGGTACCTATGCAGTCCAGTAATCACTCTGTCACTCTCTGTCCACTCCTGCTATCATCCAGGCAGTACCATGTCCTTATCTAATCATTGCGCCAAAATCCAAGCACTTATAAATTCACCATGCTGTCAACTTGCAGCACTCCAAGTATCCAGTCACTATCTATGTACTTGTACAATGACTCAAGCATTAAGACATGCAGTGCTACAATCAAATGTGCACTATCTATGCAGTCCCCTAACCACCTCCACACTACTGATTCAGTCCTCCTATTACCCAGATAGTACCCATGCAGTCCAGCAAACACTCTGTCACTCTCTGTCCACTCCTGCTATCATACAGCCAGTACCATGTCCTTATCTAATCACTGCGGCAAAATGCAAGCACTTATAAATTCACCATGCTGTCAACTTGCAGCACTCCAAGTATCCAGTCAGTATCCATGTACTTGTACAATGACTCAGGCATTAAGACATGCAGTGCTACAATCAAATGTGCACTATCTATGCAGTCCCCTAACCACCTCCACACTACTGATTCAGTCCTCCTATTACCCAGGTAGTACCCATGCAGTCCAGCAATAACACTGTTACTCCCCGTGCAGTTCTCCAATCACCCAGACAATACCATGTCCTTATTTAATCACTGCGCCAAAATCCAAGCACTTATAAATTCACCATGCTGTCAACTTGCAGCACTCCAAGTATCCAGTCACTATCCATGTACTTGTACAATGACTCAAGCATTAAGACATGCAGTGCTACAATCAAATGTGCACTATCTATGCAGTCCCCTAACCACCTCCACACTACTGATTCAGTCCTCCTATTACCCAGGTGGTACCTATGCAGTCCAGCAATCATTCTGTCATTCTCTGTCCACTCCTGCTATCATCCAGCCAGTACCATGTCCTTATCTAATCACTGCGCTAAAATCCAAGCACTTATAAATTCACCATGCTGTCAACTTGCAGCACTCCAAGTATCAAGTCACTATCCATGTACTTGTACAATGACTCAAGCATTAAGACATGCAGTGCTACAATCAAATGTGCACTATCTATGCAGTCCCCTAACCATCTCCACACTACCGATTCAGTCCTCCTATTACCCAGGTAGTACGCATGCAGTCCAGCAATCACACTGTTACTCCCCGTGCAGTCCTCCAATCACCCAGCCAATACCATGTATTAATCCAACCACTCCACCCAAAATACATGCAATAATAATTCACCTTGCACTCTCCTTGCAATACTCTAAACATGCAGTCAGTACTCATGTACTCATGCAATTATCCAGGCACTAACTCATGCACTTCTACAATCTTTTGAGTGCTACCTATACAGTTCAGTAATCCTCCTTATTGTACCCATGCACTCCTCCAATCACCCAGCCAATATTATGTACTAATCCAATCACTCCACCAAAACACAAGCAGTTATAAATTCACCATGCAGTCTCCTTACTGTTTTTTAATCAACCAGTCACTACCCATGTACATATGCAATGAACCAGGTATTAATACATGCAGTATTAAAATTATCTATGCACTGTCCATGGACTCCTCTAAATAGGTAAACTCTTGTCATTTACTACTACAATTATCCAGTTAGTACCTATGTACTGTAGTAAATGTATTGTGATATCAAAACAAAGTGCCTTAATGGTTATTAAGTAGAACGTGTTTCTTTAGTAATAGATTGGTATATTTTATAGATTTATATTAATAATATTACTTTTTTTTTTTTACAGATATTCTTCAGCATTATTAAAAAAGACTTATCATGACTAAAAAACAGTAAAGAGGAAACAACAAAAGAAAGACTATTATTTGAAAAAAAGACAACGGCAATAATTAGAAGAAGTACAACATGTGGGAAAAAAGAAAAAGTCTTGCGGTAAGAGAACAAAATAATTTATTAAAAGACTTTCAAAGACAAGAAACAGTTTGCACAATGTAGAAAGTACAAATAATACCTCAACAGCAAAGAAGAATGAAAAGAAAAATGGAGAAATTAATGGGAAATCACGTTTTCAAAAAACAATCTATGGTAAAAGGAGAAACAATCAATTTCATGAAATAAGGAAAAAAATGTTTCACAATAGAGTAGTACTTAATTTATTAAAAATGCCAAGAAATATAAAAAAGATCAGTATTTTACAAAAAGAAGAAACCGATTGAAACTATTATTGAAAAGGCTTTTCAATTAAAAAGGAAATTATTCATTTTAATTTTAAACAGGATTCGATCATTAGATAAGCCAATACATTTTATGAAGTCCAAAAGTAAAAAGAAGAGAGTAATTAACAGGACTAACTTTTGTGATTTTTTTGGGGGAATGGAAGCACAGTTCAAGTTCAGAGCCTTTTTTTAATGAAGAGAGCTATTTTCAAACCAATACATTAGTGTACGCAGTTGAAACCAGTGGTCGTGCATATGAAGTGAAGAACGGATGTCCAATTGAAAAAGAAAAGATGGTTCCTAGAAATGTAGAAGAAGTGATAGCTGATGAAGTTCTAAGGAGACGTACTAAAGCCCCAGTGTATACTTGGGATTGTAGTAGTATTTGTAGTATATGACAGGAGTCTATTGATATTTTACTCAATTTCTTACGAGAGTATAGTAAAAAAAGTGTTAAACAAAAGATTAAGATGTTGCAAGGACTAGATCCTTGCAGAGTGAGAAAAAATACTGGTTTGCAAGGTCATTCTCTGGCTTGTCTATCTAGAAAAGTATGTCAAAGTGTTTTTCATCATTTTAGAATAGTTAGCAGTACATCACTCTCAAATGCGGAAGTTAGTCAGAAGATTGTATTACGCAAAAAGTCCAGCAATATGTTTAATTGAGTTCAACAGTGCTCTTTTGCATGGGTCAGTATCAGATGTAAAAAAAGTTTGTGATGAAATAGAGTTTTGTTACTTTGGTCCTAAAGAAGAGTGTAGACAAAGTGAGACATTGTTAGAAGTAGATGTTGAAGAAGACGTGGAAAATAGTAGTACTGAGAAGTTTGAAGAAGAAATTACAAAGTTTAAGGTAATTTCGTGTGAAAGACCAAATTATGCTTGTATTTGTTGTCGACGAACTCAGTATAAAAATCAGACTAGGAATGTTGATCTGTATTTAAAAAGTGAAAGAGAAAATAATGATAAGTGGAAGGAATTTGGAACTTATTTGTTGGTAGAGGATTGCTTTGATTTGGGTACTGATCAACGTATTTGTAAATATTGTTATAATAAATTAGAGGACAATAAAATGCCAGCTAGAGCTGTCCATAATAATCTAGAGTTGGTAGCTATTCCTCCAGAACTGGTAGATTTAAACACGTATGCGTCTATTCTGATTCAATCTGTGCACCCGTTTCAGGCTATTGTTCGTATGGAGCCTAAAACAGGTAAGTTGCTTCCCACAGATTTACAGAGAGGATTAAAAGGAAGAGTTGTGTATTTACCTCTAGATTTAAAATAAAATATTGAAACTATTGGTGTAGAGAAAGAAGAAACTGAACCACTAGTTATTCTAGTTAATGGTGTTCCTACAAAGAGTTAGAAAATCTGGCAGGAATTAGTAGATGTCAGCAAAATGCAAAAGGCAACATTGTATCTTATAAAAAACAATGATTACTACAAAAATGTGTATGTGGAAGAAGAAGAAATAGTTTTAGGAGATGATAGTGAAATGTCAAGTGGTCAAATTGAGAAAGTGGACATGTCCAAAAGTGAAGAAATTTATGAACATTATAGTGTACATCCTTTACATTCCAAAGAAGTGATGGGGAATACTATTGAATTATTCCAAATGAAGAAAGCGAAGGGGACTCCCATGAGTGTTTGGGAAAAAAGTTTGGAAGCTCGTTGTTTTCCACAGCTCTTCCCCACTGGAAAAGGTGGACGATATGACGAACGACCAGTACAGATTCCCGCATCAGAATATCAGACAACAAGATTGTACTCAGAAGATCCAAGATTTCGACAATGTATCCCATATATATTTCATCTTTTGTTTGAAAGTGACTTGTCTGGATTTTCATATGCAGTCAACCACATATTAAAAACAGGAGTTCATCTTGAAAATGTTTCTGCAAAGGAATTCATGGACAAAGTACATGAGAGAGATGATCATTTAGAATCTCAATTGATTAATTTGATGGCATGTCAGCGTGGTACTAATGAGTATTGGTATCATCATCATGGAGAACTTAAATGCATGCTAAGGAACTTAGGAACTCCTACGTGGTTTGTTACGCTAAGCTGTGCTGAATACGCATGGGACGATTTACTTCAATTTCTTCGAGAAGCAAATTCAAATATTAAAAATATTGAATTCAAAACACCTGGAGAACTGTGTTCCTTGGATCCTGTAAATGTGTGCAGATATTTTAATCATAGGTTTCAAGCTATGATGTCTTTTATCTGCAATAAAAACAATCCTCCTCTTGGAGAAGTTATTGATTTCTTTTGGAGAAAGGAATATCAAGCTAGAGGTGCTCCTCGTATACATATGCTTTTATGGATCAAGGATGCACCCAAATTTGGAACTGATTCGGATGAGACTGTTTTATCTTTTATTGAAAACTATGTTACATGAGCTATACCAAAAACAAGAGAAGAAAACACCTTAAGGCAACAAGTGTTACGGTTTCAAAGTCATCGATGTGGGAAATACTGTCGTCAGAAATACAAGTCGAAGGAAAAGTTTTATACCAAATGTCGTTTTGGATTTCCACGTCCAGTAATATCTAAAGGAAGAGTGAACAGTTTTATGTCAGCAGTGAGACATACCATCACTAGAAAATCTCCCAAAAATACTTACAATTTGAAAAGAAATGAAGAATCAAAGTATATTAATGATTATAATCCGGTTCTTTTGTCAATGTGGAATGCTAATATGGATATCCAGTATGTTGCAGATAATTCCATTGCTGTTGCTCGGTATGTCATGTCATACATAACAAAATCAGAAAAGACGGAGTTGAAAGAAATGTGGGATGAAATTTCACACAAGAAGAGTCTTAGTAAGAAATTGTACAGCTTTAGTTTGAAGATGCTGTCCCATCAAGAAATTGGATCCTACGAATTTTCAGATCGCTTGTCGTCGGCAAGTTTATATTCAAAGTCAAGAGGAATAATTTGGGTTAGTCTAGGTCTTGCTGCAACACGAAATCGAGTACTTAAATCTGTACAAGAAATTGAATATTTAGCATTAAATGAACCGGAAAGCACAGATATTGTTAAAACAAACATGTTGGATACATACTATCCAAATAGAAGTTCTCATCTTGAAAACATATGTCTCTATGAAGTGCTGCAATATTATACTTTTAAGAGAAATATCACAGAAAACATAAATAAAGAAAAATATGCAGTGATTGGTTCAGAAGGATGTTTGGTGAAACATAACAAAGGAAATCTGATTAATCACAGGAAACTGAGTTGCGATACTCCTGATAAAAGGGAATTTTACTATTTAGCACTTCTGCAACTCTTTAAGCATTGGCGTAGCGAACTGGAATTACTTGGAGATTTTCAGTGCTATGAAGATTCTTTTAATGCATGTAAAGATAGCATTGAATGCACAGTTTTTCCAAATTATCTCAAAATGTTGAATGAAGAAATTGATCAAAAACCTACTATTGCAGCTGAGATTTCTAGAGACAGTTCTCAAGATAGTCAAAGCTCTGCTCCACTGAGTCAAGATCCACTAGGACAACCAATTGTGGAAAATGAAGCATCAATCGCCATGAGTGAAGTGGAAACAGCAATGCATCAAGCTCAACATGATATTATGGACTTAGGGAAGTTGGAAGAACAACTAAATATTGAACAGAAAGAAATATATCAACAAATGAGACAACAGATCGACCATGGTTTTCTTCATGAGAAAAAAGAATGCACATGCACATCATTTCAACCTATCCGAATGTATGTCAGTGGTCAAGCTGGAACAGGAAAAAGTTTCTTAATTAAAGTTTTGACCAGTTATCTAAAGAAAACAACTGACTCACATTTGTCTTATGTTGTAACTGCTCCAACTGGGTTGGCAGCACACAACATTAAAGGAATTACATTACATCGCTTACTAATGCTACCTGTAGAGCATGAAAACAAATTGGAATATCACAAGCTATCTGGAGAAGCTTGTTATGAAGTTTCAAGAGTGCTAAAGAAAATGAAACTTCTGATTATTGATGAGGTGAGCATGGTCTCAAACTTAATGCTTGCCTTTGTGCATTTAAGAATGCAGCAAATTTTAAAAACAGAATACGATGTCTTATTTGGAGGAAAACATGTGATAGTTTTTGGTGATCTACTACAACTTACTCCTGTAAAAGGGCAACCAGTAATTAAAACACTTGTGCATGAAGACACCAGAAAGTCTTTGGGAAGTGTTGGAAACGTCAACATTTGGTCATATTTTGAATACAAAGAACTTATTAAAAATATGCGACAGGCAAGTGATGAAGATTATGGAACCATTCTTCAAGATATAAGAATTGGAGTATTGACAGAACATGGCAAAGAAGCTTTGCAAAGTCGGCTACTTACAAACCTGTTTCCAAATGAAAATATAGTTCCAGAAAAAATATACCAAAAGATTGCAGAAAATAAATCTATAATCTGCCTAATGCCAACACTGCGAGAGTGTTCTCAATTCAATGAAGAACTGTTAAAGCTGGAAAAACAACAAATAATAAAAATGGAAGCCATTGATAAAATAGAGCATGAAGGAATTACTATTATTTTGTCGGAAAAATTAAAAACAAAATTGGATTCTTTGGAAAAATCTATATCTAAACCTGCTGGTTTAGAAAAGAATTTATATATATGTGTAAACTGTCGGGTAATTTTACGGCGTAATTTGGATGTGGAAAAAGGTTTAGTAAATGGAGCAATGGGAAAAGTAGTTGATTTTGTTAATTATCAAAATAGAGATGGAATTGAATATTTGAAAATCAAATTTGATCAGATTGAAGAAGTAAAACAGATTGCTCGTTGTTCTGTTTGTTTTTTGCTTGTTAAAGATTTGTATGTTCGTAGAAAACAGTTTCCTCTTTCTTTGACATATGCGGTGACCATTCATAAATCTCAAGGTTTAAGTGTAGACAGTGCTTTAGTAAACATTGGAAGTACCGTGTTTAAAGAGGGTATGGCATATGTTGCATTATCCCGAGTCAGAACTTTATCTGGATTGCATTTGATTGATTTTGATGAGAGAAAGATTAGTGCAGATGCAAATTGTGTAAGAGAGTATAATCGGTTAAGAAGACTGTATGCTCCCAACTTAGGTGAATATCCTGTATATGAAAAGCGTGTAGTAGGTCGAAAACGAAGATATGACAATGTGTGTAGTGAAGTTGAAAACAAGAAAAAAAATCAACAGAATGTTGAGATTCCAAACAAAAAGAAAAAGGACACTGTTGAAGAGATTGTAGGATATCAGTTAGAAAATAGTTCAGGTATCAACTGCTATGCTAATGTAGTGGTGAATGTCATATTTTTTCTAGAAAATCTCCAACAGCAAATTACGGAAAATCGAGAAAAAAGGTTTTGTTCCTTGTTGCATTCAATGTTTGAAAAATTGAGAACTGATAAAACTAAAATCCAAAGTGTTTCTGGCATTCAGAATCTTCTGGATATATGTTCTGGTTCGTCACAATTTACACAGAATGTACAGCAAGATGCTCAGGAATTTCTTATGTTTATGCTTGCAGTATTGGAAGATGAAGGAATACAAATTGAAAATCTGTTTGGACTTTGTTATAGATGGGAACATGAATGTGAAAATTGTACATTTACTTCTACCACTAACATAGACACTGAAAGATTCATATATTTGGCAATACCAGATTGTAAAACAGTGACATTTAACAAATTAGTTAAATCAGCTAATCAAAATATGGAGTGTAGACACTGCATATCAGAAATGTTATCAACATTATTTATAGAAAGATTTGGACAGTATATTATTTTAATGATACAACGTTGTAGAGCAAATGGAAGAAAATTGGAAACTTTAATAAAAATGTTTGTAGCAAGTCAACTATCAATATCAGGAAGAACTTTCGTAGCAGTAGCAATTATTTTCCACGATGGACCTTCTACAACATCTGGACATTACACTGTCTATTTAAAGTGCAATAAAGGATGGACACATAGTAATGATGCCCATTTGGTTTTCAAATATCGGTTGCCTAATGAATTACCAAATTCATACCTAATATTTTTAAAGCCAAAGTTCTGAGAACATCATTCGGCCTATTGGGAAGATGTCAATATGAATTAATGACATTATTTTGGATCATTTCAATACAAAGGATTTCAGGAATATCATTCGGCCTAGTGGTAAGATATTGATATGAATTAACAAGTGTATTTTGGATATTCTCACTGCAAATGTTTTAAAGAACATCATTTAGACTATAGGGAAGATATGAAGAATTGCTGATTCAATTATCGTT
Organism: Calotriton arnoldi; assembly: GCA_963921515.1. Classification (NCBI taxonomy): domain Eukaryota; kingdom Metazoa; phylum Chordata; class Amphibia; order Caudata; family Salamandridae; genus Calotriton; species Calotriton arnoldi. Next base: position 143,575 of record CAWUFW010018015.1, read on the forward strand.
TCTGTTCTTTGATATTGTATTTAGAAAATTGTCTTAGAAAGAACCATTTGATATATTTGATATTTGTATTATATGTAATGTTATTGAAGATGTTTATTTTAGGAAATGTGAACACATAGTTGACTTTGTTGTAAATATTTTGGACACAGATTTGTTTTTTTAACAATCTTATAGATTGTATTTATTTTGCCCGCTGTTACATGATGAGCAATATTGAAATCACTGTCTATGATGAAATTCAATAGATTCTGAGAACAGCAAAAAAGGCAAACTGAATATCTTATATACTGGTAAAATTATGTTGTGTAGTTTAAACTATAATATTATATGTTATAACTGTATTTTTTCTTCTCTTTTACAGACCAAAATTCTAAAGTTTGAAAGTTTTTAAAATTTAAATGATAAAATACAACTGTAAAAATAGTTTCAAAGACTTTCATATCTACTATTGTAAAGGTAAGATTAAGTAACCCAAACACTCTCCATGCACTACTACATTAACCTCTGCACTATCCATACAGTCCTCTACCCACCTAGACACTGCTCATTCACATCTTAAATTTCCCAGATACTACCCATGCAGTCCAGCAATCACCCTGTCATTCTCGATGCACTCCTCTAGTCACCCAGCCAGTACCATGTACTAATCCAATCCCTCTGCCAATACCCAAGCACTTATACATTCACTCAGGTGCTCTCCTCGCACTACTCTAATCATCTACTCAGTACCCATGTACTCATGCAATGACCCAGTCACAAACACATGTACTGCTGGAATCCCCTATGCACTACCCATGCAGTTCTTTAACCACTTACATATTTCTTATTCACTCCTCCAAATCCCCAGGTAGTACCCACGCAGTCCAGCAATCACCCTGTCACTCCCCATTCACTCCTCCAGTCACTCAGCCACTACAATGTACTAATCGAATCACTCCGCCAATACCCAAGCACTTATAAATTTACTATGCACTCACCTTGCAGTACTCTAATCTTCCAGTCCGTATCCATGTACTCATGCAATTACGCAGGCACTAACTCATGCACTTTTATAATCTTTTGAGTGATTACCCAGGCACTAACTCGTGCACTTCTACATTCCTTTGAGTGCTACCTATACAGTTTAGAAATCTCCCTGTTACTACCTATGCACTCCTCCAATTACCAGCCACTCCTATGTCCTTATCCAATCACTCTACCAAAAGCCAAGCACTAATAAATTCACCATGCACTCTCCTTGCAGCACTCTAAGGGGTCGATTCTGATGCGGGTTGGAAAAGCTTCCCGACCCAATCGGTTGGGAAATGGTTTCCGACCCACTCGGATCGGGAAAGTCCGACCGGCGGAGTAGGATGCATCCGGATGCTTCCAGATACGATTTGGTTGAACTCCCATTGACTTCAATGGGAACATTTGTTCCTAACCGCATCAGAATTGGGCCCTCGGTCGGGAAGACACGTTCCCGATCCGATTTGGAAGGAGCAAATGCCTTTAGGAGGCCTTCCTAACCGCATCAGAATCAGGCCCTCGGTCGGGAAGCTTTTCCAACCCGCATCAGAATCGGGCCCTAAGTATCCAGTCACTATCCATGTACTCATGCAATGATCCAGGCACTAACACATGCAATGCTACAATCACATGAGCACTATCCATGCAGTCCTCTAACCACCTACACACTACTGATTCACTCCTCCAATTACCCAGGTAGTACCCATGCGGTACAGCAATCACACTGTCACTCCCCGAGCACTCCTCAATCACCCAGCCAGTACCATGTACTAATCCAATCACTCCGCCAAAACCCAAGCACTTATACATTCACCATGCACTCTCCTTGCAGTACTCTAATCATCCAGTCAGTACCCATGTACTCATGCAATTACCCAGGCACTAACTCATGCCCTTCTACAGTCCTTTGAGTGCTACCTATATAGTTTAGAAACCTCCCTGTTACTACCTATGCACTCCTCCTATTACCCAGCCAATCCCATGTCCTTATCCAATCACTCTGCCAAAACTCAAAGAATTTATAAATTCACCATGCACTCTCCTTGCAGCACTCTAAATATCCAGTCACTATCAATGTACTCATGCAATGACCCAGGCACTAACACATGCAGAGCTACAATAACATGTGCCCTATCCATGCAGTCCTCTAACCACCTACACACTACTTATTCACAGTTCCAATTACCCAGGTAGTACCCATGCAGTCCAGCAAACACACTGTCACTCCCCATGCACACCTCCAGTCACCCAGCCAGTACCCTATACTTATCCAATCACTCTGCCAAAACCCAAGCACTTGCAAATTCACCGTACACTCTCCTTGCAGTACTCTAATCATCCAGTCACTACCCATGTACTCATGCAATGACCCACGCACTAACACATGCACTGCTACAATAACATGTGCACTATCCATGCAGTCCTCTAACCATCTACACGCTACTCATTCACACCTTCATTTTCCCAGGTACTACCCATGCTGTCCAGAAAACACACTGTCACTCCCCATGCACACCTCCAGTCACCCAGCCAGTACCCTATACTTATCCAATCACTCTGCCATAACCCAAGCACTTGCAAATTCACCATACACTCTCCTTGCAGTACTCTAATCATCCAGTCACTACCCATGTAGTCATGCAATGACCCACGCACTAACACATGCACTCCTACAATAACATGTGCACTATCCATGCAGTCCATACTCTCATGCAATCACTTTGGCAATTTTTCTTTTTTTAACCAGTAGATGCGGTTCCGTGGGAACCGTTTTTTTTGAACAATTTAAAAAAAACATTTGTATTTTTCTAACCTTTTTTATTTTTTGTGTGTGTTTTTTATTTTAAAAACAAGAGAAAAAAACGAAGATCAGGAAATGATCTGTTGAACAAAAACAAAAGCGCATTATAAATTTTTTTTAACATTTGTGCGCTTTAAGGGCAGCTGAAATTACATCTATGCACTGCTCGCCAAAACAGAGTTCAGTGGCACACTTAATGCAACTAATAGATGCATTTTGAAATTTGGGCATAATGTGTGGCCTTGGTGTCGATGGAATTTCTCCAGAGGTTGATGGAGAACTGGGGTCTTCAAGAGCAGCAGCATTCAATTTTCTCTTGGTTTCCTCTCTAGCAAGGTGCACAGGGTGGATGGTCTCCATATGCTTCTTCATGCTACTTGTTCCACAAGAGTACTTTTTATCAGACCCTCTGGACAGCACTCTTTTGCAAATGATGCATGTGACTTTTGTAGCATTGACCTTTTTCTCTCCCTCTGGAACACTAAAAAAGGCCCAAACAATGCTCTCCTTTCTCTTCCTCTTCTGCTGCACTCTCTGTTCTTCCTCCGCGCTGCAAGTGCATCCACTTCTGCAAAATTGGAAGCCATACTTGGATTCAAAATAAAGAAACACACAAAAAAAGTAATACTATGAAGAGAATAAACTAACAGGTCTTCTCTCAATGAAAGTCAAAGAATAAGGGAAATATCAGAGGGACGGATCCTCCCTCTGTCATAATTAAATTGATTTAAACCAATCAGATTCCTTTTCTCTTTTGCTGACATGAAGTCGCGTAGAGTGCGCGCGCCCGTCACGCACCCTTCACGCACCCGCGAAATCTATATATATCGTTATATACTATAAATGGAAATTTCTATAAACCTTTAATAGGTATATTAGCAAAACTGTTCAGTATAATATCCGAGTCCGAGTCCAAAAGCTTTTTCGACACATTGTCATAAAAGCATTTTACATAAATATCCGTGATCTTTCCAAGATATGACTAAAACCAAAGAGGACATATGACAAAAAGATAAATAACATGTGATAATGGTTTCCACTAGAACACGTTTTCAATTAAGAAAAACTAAAAACTTACCACTTCTAAAACACAATTAAAAGTTCACAATTAAAATTATATAATGTTATACACTCCATCTTAGTTGGTTCTGACCATAAATTGGACATAAGATTACCCACTTTTTGAGCGGTGTGGATTTCATTGCATCACTCGATCAATGGCTTTCTAATTACCAACAATCAGTGTAAATCAAGCTACTTTTGAATTAGACTTTATAACCCACATCCACCCTAAATATTTTGCAACTCCTATAGAAATATGCGGTAGGGTGCTGGTACGTATTATCCTTTCTGCCTCCGCACTCTTCCTCGTACCTAGCATAGTACATAAGGGCTTCAACCAAATCCGGCGCAGAGCAGCATAGGCTGGGAACACAAATAGCATGTGGGCAATCGTTTCACTATGTGACAAACAGATTGGACACCTGTTATCACCTGGGCTCGACCACCTTGACGTGAAAGATTTGAGAGGCAACGAGCCCACCCTCAACTGAAAGTACAGCTTTCTATCCAGTGGCTTTGTTATGGTGTCCCAATAAGGTTCTAGGTTCGGGATGTGTTTAAAATTCAGAAAAGATCCTGTTAGTGAGGATGATTCACTACATCTCAAGGTGTTATACGTCACCATCTCCCAATACTTTTCTTTTAGGACCTTTTTTGAGGGAAAGCATGCTGAAGTTGGATCCTCCCAAAGTGATTTCATCCCAATACCTATTAATACATCCCTAACTCCACGTAGCCAGCTTATTTTGTGGAAGGTATCTGATTTAATAACATCCACAAAACCCAGAGCATATGACATCAATTCCGCGTAGTCCACAATCTGCGCCAGTATAATACAGGGCGTAATTTTGCAATGTCAGATATGGACTTTCTGCCAAGCTCATAGAGTAAAGGGCACATTGGTGTACTTTGGGGGAGATTAGTGATACTACGTAGGAATCTATTTTCAGAAGCTCTAAGTTTGGACATGTTCTCAAACCCCCAGACTTCAACGCCATAGAGGGCTGAGCTAGTCACTTTCATGTCATAAACCTGGAGCACAGGCCTAATTGGTTTTGTGAGTGACTTTTTGTGCTCCACATTTAGTACTCCTGACAATTGCCGGTGTTTAAGTCTGGCAAAATCAATTTGCTGGTTCCACTTGAGATCACTCTGAATATTTACCCCCAGGTATGTAAACATTCTAACTTGTTCCAGTGGTCGGTTATTCATTAAAATTTTGCCTTTAAAAACACTACGTGAATTAAAAATCATAAACTTCGTGTTAGATACATTGACTTCTAGTCCACGAGCGGAACAAAATTCTTTGAAAATAAACAGAGCTCGCTGGAGTCCGCTGGGGGTCTTCGAAATTATCAAAGTATCATCGGCGAACATTAAAATAGGTACTTTAATCCCTGCTAATGTTGGGGCATCAGTATTCACAGATGATATACAATCCACTATACCGTTGATAAACAACGAAAATAGGGTAGGTGCCATGGCACATCCCTGCCGCACCCCTCGCTCTACTGGAAATGTGCTAGTGTCCATACCCTGGGAACCCCATCGGATTCTAGCAGAGTTGTCCTCATGCAACCTTATTACGAGTGAGAGAAGTTCACTTGGCAACCCCATGTCCTTCAAAGTTGCCCACAATTTGGGGCGAGGAACTAAGTCAAAGGCTGGCTTCAAATCCACGAAAGTGGCATAAAGACTGCCTTTGCTTAGAGCCACTACTTTCCAGTATAAAATAATAAAGCGAAACACCTGGTCAATGGTGCTAGTAGATGCCTGGAATCCGGCCTGCAGGGGGGAAAGTATGTTATTGTCGTCTATCCAATCCTGCATTTTGTTAAGTATCAGCCTACCCATGATCTTTTGCAATTAATCAATCAAACTAATGGGTCGATAGTTCCCGGGCAATGATTTATCCCCTTTTTAATATACGGGGACTATTACTGCACCCTTCCAGGAATTCGGGATGGGTGCTCCCTGTGCTATGGCATTTGCCAACATTTCAATGTACCTACCCCATCGTTCTTTATCATGTATGAACACATCTGCGGGGACACCATCCGGACCTGGTGCTCTCCCACCCACCACAGCTCTAAGGGCTAACTCAACGTCCCTGCTATTAAAGGCCTCTTTAGTATAAAACAAGTAATTAAATTCCTCCCCGTGTTCCTCTATTGAGCATCGGGCGTACTGTGGCTTAAAATGTTTGACCCAATCTTCCTGAGAGACATGATTTTGTGGTTCCTCAGGTTGGCCACCACGGTCCCATTTTATTATGCTCCAGAATAATTTGCTATTGTTTTGAACACTAGCCTCTTTAAGGTCGTGCCAACGTTTCTCGTCCCAGGAGCACTTAGCTTTATGCATCGAGTTCTTGTAAGTTTTCCTAGCTATCCGTACTTGTACAGGCTCTCTGATTTTGATCGCCCTCCCAAGACTAGCTCTCGCCTGTCTGCACTCATTGTTATACCATCGACAGGGTTTTTGGGGTTTCAGTTTCTTAGACTTACAACTCTTAAAAAAATGGGTTCTCATGTGCACAAAAAATCTTCCGTGTGACTGGATGACACACTCCAAATTCCCGCTAGTGGATAATATATTTTCTATCTCTAGCAGGGCGTTGTCAACATCTTTGGAAATGCTAATCAGTTCATCAGCATTTTCAACTAAATTTACCCATTTGAGTCGCCTCATATCGTGGGTAGGAACCACATCTAGTGGGCACAATTCTACCTCACTACGTTGTGGGGGTGTGTGCCACCACTTCCCAAGGGTTACACACAGGGGGTTGTGGTCACTTTCCGGTCGATCCCTTATTTCCATGTCATCTATTTTGTGCCACAGTTTCAGGCTCACCAAAATGTAATCTATTCTGCTATTGCTATACCCGTTGTTGAATGTACTCAACCCTGATCTATCATGCGGCTTCCTCCCATTTAGCGCTCTTAGCCCTTTGTCAAGACAAATGGAATTGATCTGGATAACTACCTCCTTCCATTTCTTGACAGGAGCAAGTTCCAGTTGTGGGCTACCCCACTGAGTGTCTTCATCGTCAGTGAGGCGCCAGTCATCGGTAGCAAGTGGCTCAAATGTTACATTTAGATCTCCTGCTATGATGGTATTAGAGTCCGCAGAGTATTGTTCAAGAAGATCTTCCAGTGCTGCCAAAATTTGTGACCTGCCCCCCCTTGTTCCCCTGACATAGATGTTATAAATGTCAATTGACTCTAGCGGACTTAGCTTTAGTCTTAACACCTGGATATCATTACTGTTAGAGGGGAGTTCTTTTATGGTAATATTTAATTCCTGGCGAATCCATATAGTTAAGCCACCAGAGGGACGACCCTTTCCACCTTTCACCGCTGGGACATGATAATTTAGAAAGCCCTCACAGTGTTGTGGTGTCAAGAGCCATGTCTCCTGGAAAAGACAAATGTCGAAACAATTGATGAATGCTAACCATTCTGGTGACATGAATTTTGAACTCAACCCTGCGATATTCCAGGATATCAATGAACCCCTGGTGGAAATGAGACGAGCGTCCATTGATTCATTTACATTCTCCAATGGAGTATGCCCTATCTCATGTTGACGGTCAGAGTAAGTTTTACATAATAGTATAGATCGTGGGTGCTTTAAAAAGTTATCCATACAATTAGAAACTACTCTTGAACTGCTGCCATCAGGAACTGTTGTGTCAATAACCATCATAGGACAGTGATCATGCTCATACTCCAGTCAATCGATACCTTCAAGTGTCGAGCTACCCATCCTTTCTATTCTAACCCTGGGGGGTTGCCCTGACTGGAATCTAGGCAAAACAGTAAGTGGAGCCCTCCATATCTGTATCGACGATGAGTCAGGCGAACAAGACCTAAATTCTAGGGCACATAGATTTTCAGCCAACTCCTCATTCTTTAGAGTCAGTTCGATACAGTCCCGTTGACTGCTAGGGGAGGTGAGCCTACGTGCCTTAGTGATATCTTCTCTAATCATGGAACGACACCCTCTAACGTGTCGTATCCAGTGAATCGCCTTATTAGTTAGAGAATCAGCACTTTCCCTGCTATTGGTAGAAGCTAGCTTTGGAACGTTCACCATGTATATTGTATGGGCGTTATATGGCATATTGGGCATTGTTCACCCTTTCGATCCAGACCTTTGTTTTGGATGTGGCTCAGTGTTATGGGGCTATTGCTCCGTTCATGTGGTGAGCAAGTGGGTGCTTTATCCATATAAAGAGGCTTAGGAATATTTACTTCTTTAAGAAAACCTTTGCTTGTATTGGTGAGTGACGGTAAAATCTGTTTTTGTTTAGCCACCTCACTATACCAGGAGGCGTCCTTAGTCTGACCAACATTATTATGTAAAACAGGAGCCTTTACATGGGCAGATGGTTGATTTGGTGGAGAGAGAACCACAGCACCATGGGTTGCACTAACTGAGGCGCTTGCCTCTCCACGTAACCGAAACCCGACCATGGTTCTCATACTCTCCAGCAACACCCTCATAGACCTGATTTCATCCCTCAGGGTATGCACCTCATGGATAACGTCATGCAGTGTTGGTACCTGTATATTTTCAGCAGCCACCCCTTCTGTGTTGTGCGTGGTTGTTACGTGTGGGGTAGTACTACAGTCTCCCTGGACCTCAGACAATACGGTATACCTATTTGAGCAGGTAACTGCAGTCACTTGAAGTTGGGATTGCGGCTGGCTATCATCTAACTCAACAATTTCAGCGTGTATGGGATGAGAAGTGTCGGCTACCCTTGCCATTTTCTTACTAGATTCTACCTTCGGGTTTCTGGAGTTTTTCTTGTGTGGTAGGAACATTACAGGGATAGCTGGACCTTTTTTTGGACTTGCCATCGCTCTTTGCCCTGTACATGGGCGGGAGTTATCACCAAAAACAATGGGAGAGCAAGGGAAGGGAGGGCTGCATCCGTATCACTATCATGATGGAGATCTAAGTTTGGAGCTAATATATCCGCACATTCCTCAACTAAAATATCAATTCTGTCCATTACACAATTACTACCAACATGCTTCATTGACTTCCTCGCTTTTTTCCCTTTACTGATTCTACCCACGTTTCCACCATCCCCCACACCTGCTCCGCCCTCCATGGATTTCCTTTTGCCCATGGTGAAATACTTATTTCCAGACAATCTTTCTAGATTTCCAGCTAGACAGCAAGCAACAGTCTTTGGCTTCTACACGGCTACAAAAAATTAACCTGAGAACAACAGTACCGTTTTTATCCAGTGATTAGCACACTCAACGCCCAGATCTACAATGCAAATGAAAGGGGGGTGGCCCTGTCCTGTCTCTTCTTGGCGATGACGGGCGCAGGACGGGCCCTCCCTTGGCCCGGGCTTTGCCCGGGCGCAGCCCGCGCGCGCCGCGCGCCGCGGGGTCTTCCCAGCGCTGATAAGGGCTCAGCTGGCTCCTCCCTCTCAGCTGATGGAGGGCGGGAGGCTCGTGTTGCACTCTGGGACTTGGAGTCCCACCAGTGTTCAGTATAATATCATATTCTAACTTTCTATAGTCATTTTTTCAACTTTAAAAATACGCCGAAATCGCGACTTCGGTGCGATGTCGGCGCGATCGTGGCGTGACCCCGGAAATACGTGCGTGGAGAGTTTGCGCACAGTAAGCGGCTAGATCGCGCATTTCGTAACTTTACTTTCGTCAAAATTATATTAAAAATAATACTTTAAAAATAATTTTATAAATAAATTTAGACAAACACTCCAACGAAAAGTTTTATTTATAATTAACAAATTACGGCAAAGTCGCGACCCCAGCGCGAGTTTTCCAAATGGCTACCGCAATGCGCGTAGCCATCGTGTAGAGTGCTTGCGAACGGTGCGCGACTGCTGTGTAATATCAACAACAAAAAAAAAAGACTGAATATAGTTTTAGTAATTAAAAATTATTCACAATTAAAAAAAAATATATATATATATATATGTATATATATAGAAAATAAAAAAAGATAGGATTCAGGTACACTACACTTACAAATTTTCTTTTAAAAAACCTTTGAAATTCACAAAAAAACATAGGTTTCAGGCACGTTATAGTTAGAAATTAGCATTTAATAAAACCTTACAAATTCACTGAAAAAACCATAGGTTTCAGGCACGTTATAGTTAGAAATTAGCATTTAAAAAAGCTTAGAAATTCACTGAAAAAACCATAGGTTTCAGGGATGTTATAGTTAGTTGGACATTTCTCGCGTACAAAACCATAGAAATTCCACCGTTATAGTTATTTCAGCTAACTATAACTCGCGCCCCCGCAATGCACTGCTGATGACGTCACTTATTACATCATTCATGACATGGTCAGTGACACCACTGATGACATCACTGATGACATCTCAAATGACATCACTGATGACATTATCCACGTGAAAAGCTGATGCACTTCCTCACAATCTAATATAACCTTTGATACACCCACTGTAAAATACACACTACCATTTTCGGAACCATCGATACACCAATACCAGTTACTACATATGCACTCACTGATTCCTAGGTCTACACACACATCTACTCATTCACCCATACAATCACTCATACATACAGTCACTTTTCAATACAACACTATCATATGCACTCATACACCTATACAGACACTCACACACCATGGAGTTGCTCACACACCTAGTCAGTCATGCAAAGAATTAATCACACTCCCATTTACTCACCTATACAGTTATACACACACGACCTCACTTATTCATAAAGATACTAACGCATACTTACTCTCTTATATAATCACTGATACAACTACACGCTCATCTATACAGCCACTATAACAATCACTGACTCTCATGTATAGTCATTTATATACTCCAACTCTCACATACACTGCCTTTTACATATGTAGTTACTTTGACATGTAGCATTGAGACATCCATTCACTCACCAACACACCCATACACACACTCACACAACCATACAGCTGTTTCCACATGCACTCTTGAACCCATACACCCAGTAAATTAAACACTCACACATCTATGCACAGAGTCACACACTTCCCACTCAGTCTCCCATACAAATACTCAGACATCCAATAAATAACCCATATAGACACTCATGTAGCTACTAACCAACCCATACAGCAGCTTACACAACAACAGACAGATACAGACATTCACACAATTTAGTCACTAACCCATGCATTCAGTAAGACACATTTAATCACTCACTCATACAGTCAGTCACGGAACTACTAAATCCTCCATCCAGACACTTATACACCCAATCATTCTTGAATACACCTTGGCATATATATAAAACATATTTAAACTTTATACAAACACACAGTCACTGGATGATGTCATCAGTGATGTCATTTGAGATGTCATCAGTGATGTCATCAGTGATGTCACTGACCATGTCATGAATGATGTAATATGTGACGTCATCAGCAGTGCATTGCGGGGGCGCGAGTTATAGTTAGCTGAACTAACTATAACGGTGGAATTTCTATGGTTTTGTACGAGTGAAATGTCCAACTAACTATAACGTCCCTGAAACCTATGGTTTTTTCAGTGCATTTCTAAGGTTTTTTAAATGCTAATTTCTAACTATAACGTGCCTGAAACCTATGGTTTTTTCAGTGAATATATATATATATATATATATATATATATATATAATCTACTGGCGGTCGCCAGTAGATAGTTATAGTTACAACCTATTATCCATAGGAAATCCGCGACATTCTATTTGAAATAACTCTCTTGCCGGTTGACGTATCTTCGCGAAATTTTCAAACTTTGTGGCCCGCTCCGGTCCGCTCCTACCCTAAAAGTCTCGGGGGATTCGTCAAGCGGGGGCCGAGAAAAAAGGGGGTCCCAAAACGTGTTTTCCCCATGCATTTTCCCATAGGAAACTTTAGACACGGCTACAGCCCGAACTGCTGAACGGAATTACACCAAATTTGGCAAAGAGGTAGTTCTTGGTTCAGAAAGAACCCTTTTTGTTAAATGGTGTAAATCCGTTCAGTAGTTGCTGAGAAAATGAAAAGTAAAAAGTTAGTGATATCTATGGCCGAGTAGGGTCCGCGTACCCTCCCGATCACGAGCTGCATGTTAATTGGCTGTCAGCTGGCTGTCAACATTCCGATTGAGGAAATGTTGGCAGCCATTTTGTCCCTCGGTAGAACCGAGGGACAGAAACAAGTGCGCAAAGCGCACAAAGGGGGCAGGGTCTCCCGCGCTTCGATGTTAATTGGCCCCCGGGTGGCCCAAGTCCCGGGGGCATGGTGGGGGATAATTTAATGTGTGGGGGCCTCAAAGGGCCCCCAAGCCCCGGGGACCGCCACCCCCGGGGCTTTTTAAAAATGGTGCGGGAGGGCTCTGAGCCCTCCCGCAGCCCCGGGGACCACCACCTCCCGGGGCTTTTTTTTATAATTATTAAACCTGTGTGGGGGGGCTCCAGCCCCCCACACGCCCGGGACCACCACCTCCCGGGGCACTAAACATTTTAATATGGGGTCCGTTACGGACCCCAGAGCCCGGGGACCACCACCTCCCCGGGGCTGTGTACTGAATGGGAGGGGGCCGCGCGGCCCCCTCCTGGAGCCCTTGATGGCCCTGGGGACCACCACCCCCAGGGCCGGCTCCTGCAGTGTCCCGGGGTGCCTACCCCCGGGACACTGTAGTTTGCTATGGCAGGACGGGAGCCTCGCGGCTCCCGTCCTGCCATAGCAAACTGCTTGGATATTGGAAGAGAGAGCAGGGAAACCTGCTCTCTCTTCCAATATCCAAAGCGATTGCTTTTCCACATGGGGAGCAGCATGTCAGCTGCTCCCCATGTGGAACAGCAATGCCGGCTCCCAAGGGACGTGGGGAGCCGGCGGGACTGTGGGGGATTGGGGACCCCCACAGTCCCCAACGGAGAGGGCCAGCCCCGGGGATGGGGTCCCCGGGGCAAGTAGTGGCCCGGGAGGGGGCCACGCGGCCCCCTCCCCAAAAAGAGAAAAATTAAAAAAAAAAAAAAATGGAAAGGCCGGCCCCGGGAGATGGGGTCCCCGGGGCCTTAAAATGGCCAGAGGAGGGGGGCCACGCTGCCCCCTCAAAAAAATAAATATAGAGGCCATGCCCCGGGGATGGGGTCCCGGGGCCAATACAGGCCCAGGGAAGGGGGCCACGCGGCCCCCTTCCCGGTTTTTTTTAAGGTAATTTAAAAAGGGGTAAGGCCCTGGGGGATGGGGTCCCCAGGGCCCCAAAAAGAAAAAAGGAAGGGGGCCACACAGCCCCCTTCAGGGAGAAGAAAAAAAAAAAAAAACGATCGGGCCCGCAGGCCCCGCCCCTTCCTTCACCACTCTGCAAACGCGCCCCTGGCGCGTTTGCAGAGAGGCAATTCCCCTTGAATACTGGGGGTCCCTGGGGGCCAACTAGCCCACCAGGTACCTCCAGTATGCGCCAGGGGCTGCCTTGCAGAGAGGTGTACAGAGGCCACGCCCCTTTTACACCTCTCTGCAACTCAGCTCTGTGGCGCTTTTTGGAGGTATATGGTGGGCTAGTTGGACTCCGGGGACCCTCAGGATTCAAGGGGACTTAATCCCCCAACTTAAAACGCGCCACGGGGCGCGTTTGCACAGTGGTGAAGGGAGGGGCGGGGCTTCAGGTGACATGTGTGCAAACAGGCCCCGTGGCGCGTATTACGATGGGGAATTAAATCCCCTTCAATCCTGAGGGTCCCTGGGGGCCAACTAGCCCAACAGGTACATCCAGAATGCGCCACAGAGCTGCGTTGCAGAGAGGTGTAAAAGGGGTGTGGCCTCTCTACACGTCTCTGCAACGCAGCCCCCTGGCGCATATTGGAGGTTCCTGGTGGTCTAGTTGGCCCCTAGGGACCCTCAGGATTCAAGGGGACTTAATCCCCCAACTTAAAACGCGCCACGGGGCCTGTTTGCAAAGATGTCACCTCAGGCCCTGCCCCCTCCCTTCACCATTGTGCAAATATTCCTCTAAAATCAGCCGAAATAGGAATTCTGATTTACTCACCTGTTATAAGGAGAGACCTCAGTGCTGTATCTTTCAGCCCAGTACTGGTCCTGAAAAGTAATTTTAACCGTACTTACCAGTAACTTGAATTTCCTTCCATAGGCTAACATTGACTGGTTTCACTTGGAAATTCTTCTAAGTGTGGAGTTTTGGAACTTTAAAATATTCCTCTAAAATCAGCCGAAATACGAATTCCGATTTACTCACCTGTTATCAGGAGAGACCTCAGTGCTGCATCTTTCAGCCCAGTACTGGTCCTGAAAAGTAATTTTAACCGTACTTACCGGTAACTTGAATTTCCTTCATAGGCTAACATTGACTGGTTTCACTTGGAAATTCTTCTAAGTGTGGAGTTTTGGAACTTTAAAATATTCCTCTAAAATCAGCCGAAATACGAATTCCGATTTACTCACCTGTTATCAGGAGAGACCTCAGTGCTGCATCTTTCAGCCCAGTACTGATCCTGAAAAGTAATTTTAACCGTACTTACCGGTAACTTGAATTTCCTTCATAGGCTAACATTGACTGGTTTCACTTGGAAATTCTTCTAAGTGTGGAGTTTTGGAACTTTAAAATATTCCTCTAAAATCAGCCGAAATACGAATTCGATTTACTCACCTGTTATCAGGAGAGACCTCAGTGCTGCATCTTTAAGCCCAGTACTGATCCTGAAAAGTAATTTTAACCATACTTACCGGTAACTTGAATTTCCTTCATAGGCTAACATTGACTGGTTTCACTTGGAAATTCTTCTAAGTGTGGAGTTTTGGAACTTTAAAATATTCCTCTAAAATCAGCCGAAATACGAATTCCGATTTACTCACCTGTTATCAGGAGAGACCTCAGTGCTGCATCTTTCAGCCCAGTACTGATCCTGAAAAGTAATTTTAACCGTACTTACCGGTAACTTGAATTTCCTTCATAGGCTAACATTGACTGGTTTCACTTGGAAATTCTTCTAAGTGTTGATTTTTGAAACATACAAATATTCCTCTAAAATCAGCCGAAATCCGAATTCTGATTTACTCACCTGTTATCAGGAGAGACCTCAGTGCTGCATCTTTCAGCCCAGTACTGGTCCTGAAAAGTAATTTTAACCGTACTTACCAGTAACTTGAATTTCGTTCCATAGGCTAACATTGACTGGTTTCACTTGGAAATTCTTCTAAGTGTGGAGTTTTGGAACTTTAAAATATTCCTCTAAAATCAGCCGAAATACGAATTCCGATTTACTCACCTGTTATCAGGAGAGACCTCAGTGCTGCATGTTTCAGCCCAGTACTGATCCTCAAAAGTAATTTTAACCGTACTTACCGGTAACTTGAATTTCCTTCATAGGCTAACATTGACTGGTTTTCAGCAAAAAAGTTTCAAAGTGTTGATTTTCACAAACTACAAATATTCCTTAAAAATCGACAGTATGACTTAAACGCATTCTTTCAACTGTTTACAGGAGATGCACCAGTGCTGGATCCAGGATCCAACACTGAGTAAGAAAAAGTAACGATAACAGTTTTTACCTGCTAAGTGAATTTCCTTCCATAGGATAACATTGGTGATTCTATGAGAAAAAGTTTCAAAGTGTCAACTTTTAAAATACAATAATGTTCCTTAAAAATCACGACTGTAACCAAAACGCTTTTACTCAACTGTTTACAGGAGATGTCCCAGGACTGAATCTAGGATCCAGTCCTGTGGTTAGAAAAGTAATCCATAAAGTAACTAATTGCATTTAACTAGAAATTCACATTGAGCTGAATGTTGCATTGTGTTTGAAAATGTGTTGCCCATTGCAACAACTGTAACTACTGTACTTAAAAGTCTATTGCCTATCTGCAAAGTATTTAAACTAAAGTAATTCATTAAGAGAAAGTATTTTTTGTAATGTAATGTATAATGTAATTACAATGTAATTTAAATAATAAAATATGTAAAAAAAAATTGTTTCTAAAAATGTAGTAAATCAGTATTTTAAAAATGTATATAACAATTAATACATTTAAAAATTGTCATTTACAAAACCTTTGAAATTCACTGAAAAAACCGTAGGTTTCAGACATGTTATAGTTACAAATTAGCATTTAAAAAACCTTTGAAATTCACTGAAAAAACCATAGGTTTCAGGGACGTTATAGTTACAAATTAGCATTTAAAAAACCTTTGAAATTCACTGAAAAAACCATAGGTTTTAGGGACAGTTATAGTTAGTTGGACATTGCACTCGTACAAAACCCGTGAAATTCCCCCGTTATAGTTAGTCCAGCTAACTATAACTCGCGCCCCGCAATGCACTGCTGATGACGTCACATATTACATCACTCATGACATGGTCAGTGACATCACTGATGACATCACTGATGACATCTCAAATGACATCACTGATGACATCACTGATGACATCATCCATGTGATAATTTCATGCATCTTCTCACACCCTAATATAACCTTTGATACACCCACTCTAAAGTACAGACTGCCATTCGCAAAACCATAGACACTCCAACACCAATAACTACATACCCACTCACTGATTCTTAGGTCTACGCACACATCCACTCACTCACCCGAACAGTCACTCATATTTACGGTCACTCAGTACAGGACTATCATATGCACTCATACTCCTATATAGACACTCAAACACCGCCACTCATCCATAGAGGTACTCACACACCTAGTCAGTCATGCAAATAATTAAACACACTACCATTTACTCACCTATACAGTTATACACACACCAGCTCACTTACTCATACAAATACTAGCACATTCTTACGCTCTTATACAATCACTGATACAAGCACACACTCATCCATACAGCCACTATCACAATCAGTCACTCTTGCTTATAGCTATTTATATACTCCAACACACATATATACTGCCTTTCACATATGTAGTTACTCACACATGTACCACTGGGACATACATTCACTCACTAACACACTCTTACACACACTTACCCACCCATACAGTCTATCACAGATGCACTCTTGAAACCATCCACCCAGTGAATCACCCACTCACACATCTATGCACAGAGTCGCACACACCCCTCCCACACAAACACTCAGGCACCCATACAGATACTCACACAAGCATTCAATAACTCATATAGACACTCATGTAGCTATTCTCAAACACATGCAGCCACTTACACAGCAACAGACAGACGGATACAGACATTCACCCAGTTTAGTCACTAACCCATGCATTCAGTAAGATACGTTAAATCACTCACTTATACAGTCAGTCACGCACCTACTAAATCATCCATACAGACACTTACACACCCACTCATTCTTCAATACGTCTTTTCCTATATATATTAAAATATTTAAACTTTACAGAAACACACAGTCACTGGATGATGTCATCAGTGATGTCATCAGTGATGTCATTTGAGATGTCATCAGGTAGGCACCCCGGGACACTGCAGGAGCCGGCCCTGGGGGGTGGTGGTCCCCAGGGCCATCAAGGGCTCCAGGAGGGGGCCGCGCGGCCCCCTCCCATTCAGTACACAGCCCCGGGAGGTGGTGGTCCCCGGGGCTCTGGGGTCCGTAACGGACCCCCATATTAAAATGTTTAGTGCCCCGGGAGGTGGCGGTCCCGGGGCGTGTGGGGGCTGGAGCCCCCCACACTGGTTTTATTTTTCATTTAAAAAAGCCCCGGGAGGTGGTGGTCCTCGGGGCTGCGGGAGGGCTCAGAGCCCTCCCGCACCATTTTTTAAAAGCCCCAGGGGGTGGCGGTCCCCGGGCTTGGGGGCCCTTGAGGCCCCCACACATTAAATTATCCCCCCACCATGCCCCCGGGACTTGGGCCACCCGGGGCCAACTAACATCGAAGCGCAAGAGACCGCGCTTCGATTTTTTCGGCAGGATTCGCGCACCCTGAGCGCATCCTGCCGATTTCTTTTTTTTTTTTAAATGTTTTTTGCCCAGGGGTCCTTGTGGGACCCCTGAGCAGGCCTAGGGGGTTAGGGTGTTTCTACCCTGCCCCCTTTGTGCGTTTTGCGCACTTGTTTCTTTTTTTTTCTCGGCGGGATACGCGCACCCTAAGCGCATCCCGCCGATTTAAAAACAAAAAACTTTTTTCTGCCCAGGGGTCCTTGTGGGACCCCTGAGCAGACCTAGGGGTCAGGGTGTTTCTACCCTGCCCCCTTTTGCGCTTTGCGCACTTGTTTCTGTCCCTCGGTTCTACCGAGGACAAAATGGCTGCCAACACTTCTTGATTTGGAGTGTTGACAGCCAATTAGCATGCAGCTCGTGGATCGGGAGGGTACGCGGATCCGACGCGCCCATAGATATATATGTGATTTTAATTGTGAATTTCTCAGGAACTACTGAACGGATTTACACCATTTTAGCAAAAGGCACCAGTCTGAACCAAGGGCTACTCTCCTTGCCAAATTTGGGGTAATTCCGTTCAGCAGTTCGAGCTGTAGCTGCGACTAAAGGTTCCTATGGAAAAATGAATGGGGAAAACGCGTTTTGGGACCCCCCTTTTTCTCGGCCCCCGCTGACGTATCACCCCGAGACTTTCAGGGTAGGAGCGGACCGGAGCGCCCCAACAAGTTGGAAGCTTTGCGAAGATTCGTCAACCGGCGCCAACGTTATTGCAAATAGAATGTCGCGGATTTCCTATGGATAATAGGTTGTAACTATAACTATCTACTGGCGACCGCCAGTAGATAATATATATATATATATATTATCTACTGGCGGTCGCCAGTAGATAGTTATAGTTAGAACCTAGTTTCCATAGGAAAAGCATTTTTGATGTGCTTATAACTTTGTCGTCGTTTGACGAATCTTTACGAAATTTTCCAAAAGTTCCTCTTTTCAGATCAGCTCCTATCTTGAAAGTTTGGGGTGATTCGTCAAGGGGGGGCTAAGAAAAAGGGGGGGTCCAAAAACGTGTTTTCTCCATGCAATTTCCATAGGAAACTTTAGACAAGGCTACAGGTCAAACTGCTGAACGGAATTACGCGAAATTTGGCAAGTAGAAAGGTCTTGGTCCAGAAAGCACGCTTTTGTTTAAATGGGGTAAGTCCGTTCAGTAGTTTTAGAGAAATATAAAATTTTACAGATATCGATATTTGAGAATTCTGACATCTGATTGGCTGAGGCGTTATGAGCACGAGCGTGCGGCTCATTGGTTGCGAACTGTTGAAACTAGGAAGTGTTGGCAGCCATTTTGTGACTGAGTTGAAAGGCGTAGGGTGAAACAATAGAGAAAAATTGTATAAGAGGGTATAGTAGGAACACTGTGGTCTTAGTTTAAGCAGTCTGTATGGTGCAGAGGCAGGGAGTTTGAATGTTGCGTAGGCCATGGAAATCACGTCCGCACAACAATGGTGCACGGTATTGCGGCAAGGTTGCGTAGGCTCTTGAAATCCTGTCGGCAAAACAATGCGCCGTATTGCGGCAAGCAGTGTGTAGGGTGCACACACAGATAGTGTGAATGTGCGGTATTGCGGCAATGTTCAGTAGGCTGTGTAAATCATATCGGGAAAATAACAATGCGCCGTATTGCAGCCTTCCTTTAATATAATGCGCAGTAATGTTTACTTATAATGCGGTGTTCACTTTTATCACGGACAGTGTCACTTTCTTAGACGAAATTTAATATTGTGTGGGAGGGCGTGTTCTGTTCGTGTGTCTGGAACAAAATTAACGTTTAATTGGCTGAGGTGTTCCAACAACGAGCTCAATGTTCATTGGCTGCGAACCATTGAAAGTGGAAGTGTTGCCAGCCATTTCCTCCCCGTCCGTGGAGTAGCAGGGACATCTGATTGGCTGACGTGTTCCAAGCAGGACCTTCCCAAGCTTAATGTTCGTTGGCTTGGAACCATTGAAAGTAGAAGTGTTGCCAACCATTTCCTCCCCGTCCGCGGAGTAGCAGGGACATCTGATTAGCTGACGTGTTCCAAGCAGGACCTTCCCAAGCTTAATGTTCATTGGCTGCGAACCATTGAAAGTAGAAGTATTGCCAGCTGTTGTAGGGATTCTGCACATACACAGAGCTATGCACAGGTTAATAGGACCTCAGAGTATAGTGGTGAGCCAACCATGCCCCTTAGTACCCACAATCCCAATCCGACTAGCTTTAGCGTCTCATTCGCAGCGCAGCTACCAATGATTAGACAACCCAGAACACGGCCTCTTTCAGGATTCGCGGGGAGCAAGAACACTCTTTCATAACTCACTCATACTTGTCCACAACGCGCGTAATAGTATAGTTTAAAATGTTTATTTCAACTATTGTGCTCTAAGATACAGTACACGTGCCAGTACTATCAGCATAATGCATAATGATAAAATAATAAGCATGGTTACAATTCCATAGAATACAAACGGGGACAGCATTTTATAAAGACAGCGGATATAGGACTGAATAGCCTTACCACCCTCCCCATGCTAATAACTAGTTTATTATAAAAATAGAAGACCTCTGGGCTTTGTCTGGCAGACCCCCATACCTCAATATCTAGATGCAAGGTTTACATCATCAGACAAGCACAGCTCTTCTCCCTGGAAAGGTTTTTCACCAAGTGTGACAAACAGCGAGATCACAATATTAAAAGCACACGAATTTCTCCAGTGCAGCTGTATTCTGTGTTATGTCTCAAACAATCAATCAATCAGGGAATTGTAAGCGCGCTACTCACCCGTGAGGGTCTCAAGGCGCTGGGGGGGTCCGCAGATCTGTTTAGCCGAAGAGCCAGGTCTTGAGGGTCTTCCTGAAGGTGTTCAGGGAGGGGGCGCATCTGATGTCTGCCGGTAGCTCGTTCCAGGTCTTGTCTAAGTGCGAGGGGCTGACCAGATCAGCAAGAACAAGGGACGTTGTTTTTCGACCTTGTACATGTTGTGCAGACGCAACCCACAGGGAACAGGAGAAAAGGTGAAAGGCAAAAAGGCAGACAGTTCTAATATAGCCGGGCACAAGCAGAGGCTGGAAAACAAAGTCACAAAGTAACGTGTGCAAAAAGGCATCATGGCAGCCAGGCCTAAGCTAACTTAGCAATGTAGGCAATGAGGACACAAACCACACTGCACCCTCCCCTGGTCAGTCCATAGGTCAAGATATAGGACGAAAACAGAGTTCAATGTGATGGAGCAGAATGTAAACGTCTATTGGCGAAAAGTTCCCATGAAGGACAGCGAATGAGAAAAAAATACTATTGCAGGACAAACAAACAAATCCAGAAATGCAGTTCGCTGAAAGCGAAGGCCCTTAATCCAATAGAGTGTAGGTGCAGAAAAAGGCCACCTTCCAAGAGGACATCATTGGTATCATCTGAAAAAGAGACGCCATCCAGTTCAACAGATCAAAACCTCATCCATGTTCCTCATAATAGGGAGCAGTGATTAGCATTGCGGGACAACTTGCGTGATACTCAACATAACTTTGTTGTAGGAGAGTCTGAGCAGCCGCCCAGACATCCCAGTGCGCCAAAATTCCAAGTGCAGCTGCACGCGCCATTAAGCCATCGCCGGAACAGTCCCGTTCATGGGCCACTAAGGGACCCATTAACTGGCCAAAATCCGGGTCCGACAGAGACGTATTGGAAAGGCAAAAATCCAAGGACCAAGAGAAAGGACATCTTAAGCAAGACATCACAGGTTGCACGCAAGTGAAATACGCAAAGCGAAAAGAAAGTCGATATGACACGCTGAGTGTCACTAAGGGCAGGATGCCGAAGCTGAGAAGCATGCGTTCACGGAGCATCCGGAGCTGACCGTGATCGAGGAGGCCCCCAGGAAGTGCAGCCATTGCGTAGCAAACAGACCAAAAGCAATATACCAGCAGCTAAGGCGAGGATCAACAGAAAGCCGCCAAAGACGCTGGAAAAAATAGAATGAATAAAAGCCGGTATTACACCAAATATAGTTTGAAAGGAGGTAACAAGGCCAGAGCCCACAACTTTTAAAAAGTGCACAAGACCTTCGGTGCGAGATGTTGTGGGAGGTTTGTGTTCAAAAGGGCCTGTATCTCACTGTGGGTACTAGCCACCTGGAGGATAAATGTCTCCCGTGCGGACATGAGCATAACCTCCTGGTTTAATAATAGCGCCTTTATTCTGCTCAATTTATTGAAATCTGCCTTCAAAGTCGGAATGGAAGGCCAAATAGAACTATCTATTATGTCGTGCGGGGGAGGAAAAAGCACATTTTTGCAGCACACAACACGGTGGGAAACTGTTACAATATAGGGGATGCCGGCCAGCATTCCACAGCAGTCCTGATTATTCAGAAGGAGATAGCTACCATTTGCAAGCACAGTGAAAGTAGGTGATATAGCAGGAGCAGGAATGCCCTTTAAAACACAAGCAAGATTCGGAGCCGAAACGTTACAAGCCCCGTGCAGTTTAATGTTTTTACAAATGAGGGAATGACCCACTGCAGAATCCCAAGACTCTCCTGTGAGAAAAACTTCTTTTCCATCCCTAAGGCACCTGTACATGAAAGGCAGGGACCAAAGTTCATGCAAGAAGGCACTGCCTAAGGGCTGAAAACGGCCAACAGGATAATGTTTCATGCAGGAACTGAACTCAAATAAAGAAAAAGGCAAAGCGATAACCCCGTGTACTAGCCACACAGCAGAGTCCAACTCCGCCACAGAGAATGGTAACGGCTCTATCTTCTCGATATGTAAGAGAGTGTATGTTGCATCCTTCATGGACATGAATTGCTGTTTGTCAGTTAAATTAAACGGTAAGAATAAGGCAGACGTGTTTAAAAAATGCCAAGGAACTTTACCCATTTTCAGTGTTTGCAAAGTCCATGCAAACTGCATTACTGAACGCAATTGATTCTGAGCATGATATAACACTGACACATCATCCTGTACAATATCAACAACAGATGAAACAATATTCTCTAATGTGTAAATGCGGGAAGACAGGGTATTAATACTATTGTCAACAACAGCAAGCACTTTTTCTAGATTAGCTTGATCGATTTCCCGAAGACGGGAAGCAGCTTCAATTTGTGAAAGCTTCCAGAGTTCATTGTAGGTTTCATAAATGAATCTCTTAGGTCGAGGACCACGAGGCCCCAGAACAAAATCGGACAGATCAATGTTGCCTGATAGGAGGGATAAATGTTCTTTTACAGAATCTAATGAAGAGTGCTGCAACCACTGTTTAAATAGTTTACCAACAGAATATGTTGTAACAGTACGAGAGTCAGAAAACCTCGGATATGGCTTATCCTGTTTGTAACCAGGAGCTGAGTCATGAAAACGCAGTTGGCAGGCATCTGATGCTACGGGCCATGCCAACCACGGTGACTGAGCAATCGTCGAGATATTAAACAAATTGTTTTGAAACAAAGCTTGCAAATTTGTTAGGGAAATATTAACATGCAAGCTTGCATTGGGAGTGGAAGACAATGCGGGAATGGAGGGTGCATTCAATTGTTTAGAAGTAGCCAAACCCCAAATGGTCGTTTGATAGACCGTGCTATTTAAAAACAAAATCTGGGCCGGGATTAGGCAAGCACGGTGTAAGGCTTCCGTACCTCAGACCTGCCATGATTTAGACCACCCACTGCTAATGCCTTCAAAAAGGAACCCGAATAGAGTAATTTGGAGTGGGTCAACATGATCTTCTGATTAGACGAAAGGTTCAATTTAAAATAATAGGACCCAGGGTTCGACCTATCAAAATCTGTAAAATAAGTAAATTTATTTCTAAGAGTTTGGGAGCTACCTGGCAAAGGGGTCGGACAATGTTCCCATTGAGTGTAATTAAAAGGACCCCGAAGAGTACTTGGTTTATGGAGAAAGTGGTCACCCCAATGCTGGTAACAGTATAAGTCAGCATAACTTGCAGAATTTAAATACAGATCTTCAGCATTAAATGCAGCATAATATTTCAAATCAGAAAATAACGATTCAACGGCATGCACATCCCAATCGTCAGAATGAATATTACTTTTTACGACATCACCCATTGAAACACGGAGGACATTTGGTACATTAACAATCTCGGTTGGTCCATGAATTTGGAAATTTAACGCATCCCATACGATGCCATCAGCCACTGGGAAAGCTGAAATGTTCACAAATGTGTGGTCACGCTTCATGATGTGAGATGAAGAATGCGGAGCCAAAGTTCCAGCGACACAGTTCACTGCAGAGCGTTCTGGTAAATAGTGACCATTAATGAGCAAGAAGAAAACTGTCACAAAGCCAATGGACATGAACAGAAAAATCAGGAACAGTACCAACCAAATATATGTCCATGGTGGGACCAAGAAATTGTCTCTGAACCAGGATACAAAAATACTGAAGCTGGACGGGACAAGTGATGAGGTGGAATCCGAATCAAAGGAAAAACGGGTTGGGATCAGTGGTGTTGTTGATAAATGAGCCACCGACTCAGTGGCGGGATAGGTGTCCTTGGTCTCCTCGTTGCAGGAGGTATCCGGGAGGTCGAGCAGACGATCAGGCAAATTGACCATCTCAATGGCAACATCAGTGTCCGCGTGGGCTGGAGGGCCATAAACATGAGCCCTAGAAATGGCCGGACATGAGACCGCAGGTGTTATACTATTCAGGATCGGCCAGACGTTGTAGTTTGACATTGTCCACTGAGATGTATCTGTTGTCCTTGCGACCAGGAAGCGGTGGTAAGATGACAGTACGAGTACCCTTTAAGCCAAGGACTGGAACCGGTGCACGATAAGAGGGGCCAAATTCTTTTTTGTTCTCCACCTTCTCTCGGACCAGTTCTCCAACCTTCGGAAGCCAGCTGGCAACCGGAATCTGCAACGCAGCGTCAGTGGCTGAAGGCAAGTGTTCGTTAGCAAGTTTGTCACGGGTCACTTGTAAGTCCTGCAACATAGTAGAATAATTATCTACGTCAAAGATTGCGGCATTTGCCGCCATGTCTAGACCATCAAGGTCTGGCACAAACATTTGTATGCCAAAGAGCATTTTGTATGGGGTCCGCCCACCCAGAGATCTTCTAGGGAGATTATTAAGTGCACGTTGGACGCTATACAAGTGGGCCAGCCAGTTCCTGCCAGTACCTAAGACTCTAGCTGTCAAGGATTGCTTTAAGTCACGGTTCATTCGCTCTACAATTGAATTACCCTCAGGTCTATATGGAGACGAAAATTGCACCCGCACCCCCAGTGACCCCATTGCGTCCTTGTAGGCCTTAGAGGCGAACGCTGGACCTTGGTCAGAATGGAAGGTGCTGCAGGCAAAAATTCCCACAAAGACACGCAAATCCCTGATGACAGTTCGAGCGTCAGCACTCCGTTGTGGCCAGACCCAGATGAAACGTGTGCACGAGTCTGCTGCAACTAAGATGTATTTATATGGAGTGTCATAAGAAAATGGACCGCAGTGATCCAGGTAAACACACCCAAAAGGTCTGTTAGAAATGCAGAGCTGTGTTTGTGGTGGTCGTGTAACCGTCGAAGGCTTAATTTGCTGACAAACGTCACAAGAAAGCACATAAGTATGGGTCTGTTTATATAAACCACGCCACCAGTAACGCTGCTGCAAGATGGAAACAGTCGCAGACACGCCAGCATGGGCCGAAGCCAAGCCTTTGTGTGCGGCCGTTATCAAGGAAGGTCTGCGGTCCGCGTTGGGAATCAGCCGATCACCAACGTCTGGAATCCTTACGTAAGGAACCTGTTCGGGACTTAAGTGATAAGAGTACTTGGAAGGGAAACTCCTTGGGTAATTAGCACCTTCCTTTGTTGCAGAAATAGCTGCCAAAATATCATTATCTATTTTAGTCATGGATCTTGTAACTGCTGCTACTGAGCACGTGGCTACTGCTGATTTGGCATCTTCATCTGCCAAACTGTTACCGACAGCGTGTGCACCCACACGCTGGTGGCCAAGGGTGTGAATCACCTGTGTGAGAGGCAAACGTTGTTTAAGATCTGCCACTCGAAACCAAAGCGTTTTATGCTTAATTGTGCTGCCTTTAGCATCTCTATAGTCATTTTGCGACCAAAAGAATAAGTTGTCATTGAAATATTGAACACAGTAGTAGGAATCGCATACAATAAGAGTCGTCACGTCTGGATTCGCGAACTCAAGTGCGAGCACCAAAGCACGCAGCTCGGCCAATTGTGCAGTACTGTCTCCTAGTGCCTGTGTGTGCACTACAGTCGATGTGAACTCTCCGTTCACCATAGTACCTGCAACAATAGCACACGCTGCGGAATAAGCATGCTTGGAACCCGTGGCCGGTTGTGCCGAACCATCGGTGTAAATAATACATTCGTACTCCTCAAGCGGTAGCAAAGACAGAGGAGGAGGGTGAACAAATTCATACTGTAAGAACTCCTGTGTCTGAAGAGAGGAATCAAAGATAAAAGTGACATCCGGGGATGTCAGAGATGTAGCCCATTGTATCCAACTGGGGTGCAAAGCTTTAGAGTTTGGTACACTTGCCTTCGTCACTGCCTCAAGGGCAGGATATGGTGTTACCACCAAAATGCGTTTTCCCTGTGCCAGTGCGCGTTTCTTTAGAATCGCCATTTGCACTGCAGTCAAAACTTTCTCCACAGAGGAAAAGCGCAACTCCGCTGAAGTGTAAAGATGTGACTTGTATGCAATCGGTACTGTGTTGCCTTCGTTAAAGGTTAAGTACCTGAAACCCACTGCCCCTGGTACAATTCTAATCACCAGGTTTGTGTGGTTATCACGAGCCAACAAGAACTTAGATTCAAGTAGATCAGACTGCAAAGAGTGCAGTATAGAGGAATGCTCAGGAAGCCAGCATGACTTCGAAAAGTTGGGCTGCATCAAGGCATACAGAGGCTTGATATGCTGGGCATATTCGGGAATGTAAGTACGCCCGAAGTTTAGGAAACCCAGTATTGACTGAAGCTTCTTCAGAGTGGTTGGAGGGCGCAAAAGTGCACACTTCTCCAAGAAATGTGGTGCTAAGCCCTTACCTTCATTGTTGAGCTCATAGCCCAAGAACAAAACGGTAAATTCAGCAATGTGAGATTTGGCAAAATTAAATTTGTATCCTAAGACCGCAAATTCAAGAATAATTCGGTCCACTCGGGAAAGATGCGGCCATAATTCGTCGTCTGTCAGATAGATATCGTCGACGTACGAACACGGATCTGGGTCTATGCTGTCCAACAAAGAGACAACACGGGCGGCGAAGACACCCGGGCTGTTCTTATAGCCCATGGACAAACGCCAAAATTTGAATTGTTTACCACCGGAAGTGAAAGCGCTACATTGGCTGCACTCCGGGGACAAGTTGTGCTGTAGAATCCATTGGATAGGTCAAGTGTTGTTTTATATTTTTACGAACAAGACTGTCTACAAGCGCAGAACTGTGGGTATTTTGTACCGCAAAGGTCCGACAATGAGAGTTCAAATGTCGGTAATCCAAAACTAAATGGTACGATCCATCGGGTTTAGAAACCGCAAAAAGGGATTATTCATTGGTGATACGCATGTTTCAATTACTCCTTGATATTCCAACTGTGTCAGAATATCGGAAACGGGACCTTTAGCTTCCCGCTGGATGGGATATTGGGGTTGTGGCTGTGGCAGCGACCGCAATGGTATATCATGGGGTGGAGAATCCTCATCCCAGCCCACATGATTACGGTATAGCGCCAGAGCTAGGGCCCCAGCCCATTCAGCTGCGAGAGCCTCTGCTTTGTCCTTGGGGAAATGACGAGAAAAGCTCGGAAGGATTACCTCCTCCCCTCTATGAGCAGCAAGTACGAATGGGGGCGGCCAATCCGCCTCTGCTAAAAAATGTCATATGAAGAGGTCAGATTTTCCCAAAAAATCCCTTTAATAACACGCTCAATGTCACCTTCAATTTGAATGACAATATTAAATAGTCTGTCAGGGGGTGCCACTCGGGTGTCAGCTGTCTCGACAGTAATGAATGTATCAGTTGCTGTCGCCTCCACATGAGGACACAGTGCCTCCCGCACTATGGTAACTTCCGCAGCGCTGTCTAGCAGCATTACTGCTCACGTCCAATTCAGGAGTCTTGTTCTCACCGTCTGTGGCATACCTCGCTGTTACAGCTGCAACTTTTTTCTTCTGAAACTGTGGGCGAGGACGTAGAAATTCTTCTGGTTTCCCTCGGACTGGTTGTCGAGGTTGGTCTTGTCCCTGGGGGGCCTCACGACCCCTGCCTCTATCCTGGCGATTTCCTCCACCAGTCTGGGAGGTTGATGGTGCCTGTGAAGAACGAGGAGAACGCGGATCAGGGACCTGAAATCTCTCTGGAGATTTCATTCTCGCTCGGTCGCGCAAATCATAAGTGCGTTCAGAAGATACGGAAACCGGGGATGCAGTACGCGACCCTGGCTTTTTCTGTGGCTGACCCTGTTTTTTCAACCTCCAGCTCTTTTTAGTAAAGAACGGTTTCTCATCTTTCTCAGATTGAGTTTTTTGTTGTGACTGTGTTTGAGTTTGCGTTTTAGCAAAAGGCTTAACTCCTGGGCTATTGCGGCCAATGGTTTTATAAGCCTGTGCATTAATGTTCGGTAATTCGCGTGGCTTGTCCGGTTCTGGGATCAAAGCCAAAGCATTAGCTACTTGAAAATTAACTGCATCACCCTTGACGTTAGGTCAGCCACTACATCGAACACTCCCACCAGTCTCATCCCTAATTCCACAGCCGCCTCAGGGCCATGTGCATCCTGCACTCGTTTAATTACAGAGGGGAGTACTGTCATGGAAGGGGTGCCGAAACACTTCGCATATACTGCTGCGAATACCTTGCCCCAATTGTTACAATCTGCCAACTCGGGAATTAAGTCTTTTGGCAAACTAATCGTCAAAATCCTGTGTTTGTCCACAGGAGAAGTATTAGGAAAAACTGCCTCCAGCTGGTCAAATTTCTCTGCAAGCCAATAAGGTAAATCATCCTTATTTTGTGGGCGCTTGCCCATCACAGAATTAACCATGACGGGACTTATGGTTACACCGCCCGGTCCAGCTGGATGCGCCGCAACTCCAGGAGGGGCTCCCTGGACGTTGCCTGTAACATATTGTACCAAAGCTCTATGCACGCTAATTAAAGACGCATGCAAAATGCGCAGTTCATCGATTGGAACCGTCAACCGACGTGGATGTGGGGTAAACCCGGCCAAAACAGGCCAAGTGGCCCCTTCAATCGATAAGGGGCCTAGACGAATCGGGGTAACAGGATGTGGGAGGGCGCCATTAAACCAAACACGGTGTTGCCATGCCGTAAGTGGTACTTCAAGAGCCAGATAAGGCCGATAAACATTAGGAGCGGTGGCTGTATATTCGTGGAACAGATTATTAGTTCCATCCACCGCCGGGAAGGTGACCCAAGAGTAAAACACCTCAAAGTGGTAAGCAGGATCCGCTTGTACCACAAAGATCAGATCAACACCCGCGTCAGGCACTCCATACGCTGTCAAATGAGCTCGGAGCGCTGCGCGGCTATGTGCCGCAATGTTGACAGCCATTAAGGCTAAGAATGTTCGACAACCTTGTACGAGGCAGCGCTATATAGGGTTTATATTAACACCTTTTAATAACTTCAAGCTTGAAAGAACCTATAAAAACATCAATATAGGAGGTACCACCCTCACACACGCTTCCGGAAACGTATGCGAAGGGTGTTGTGGACAAGCACAAGCACTACTCAAGCGTCTCGCAGATAAGCAGCCCCACGTTGGTGGCGCCATGTTGTAGGGATTCTGCACATACACAGAGCTATGCACAGGATTATAGGACCTCGGAGTATAGTGGTGAGCCAACCATGCCCCTTAGTACCCACAATCCCAATCCAACTAGCTTTAGCATCTCATTCGCAGCGCAGCTACCAATGATTAGACAACCCAGAACACGGTCTCTCTCAGGACTCGCGGGAGCAAGAACACTCTTTCATAACTCACTCATACTTGTCCACAACGCGCGTAATAAGAGACACAGTATAGTTTAAAATGTTTATTTCAACTATCGTGCTCTAAGATACAGTACACGTGCCAGTACTATCAGCATAATGCATAATGATAAAATAATAAGCATAGTTACAACTCCATAGAATACAAACGGGGACAGCATTTTATAAAGACAGCGGATATAGGACTGAATAGCCTTACCACCCTCCCCGTGCTAATAACTAGTTTATTATAAAAATAGAAGACCTCTGGGCTTTGTCTGGCGGACCCCCATACCTCAATATCTAGATGCAAGGTTTACATCATCAGACAAGCACAGCTCTTCTCGCTGGAAAGGTTTTTCTCCAAGTGTGACAAACAGCGAGATCACAATATTAAAAGCACACAAATTTCTCCAGTGCAGCTGTATTCTGTGTTATGTCTAAGTGCGAGGGGCTGACCAGATCAGCAAGAACAAGGGACGTTGTTTTTCGACCTTGTACATGTTGTGCAGATGCAACCCACAGGGAACAGGAGAAAAGGTGGAAGGCAAAAAGGCAGACAGTTCTAATATAGCCGGGCACAAGCAGAGGCTGGAAAACAAAGTCACAAAGTAACGTGTGCAAAAAGGCATCATGGCAGCCAGGCCTAAGCTAACTTAGCAATGTAGGCAATGAGGCCACAAACCACACTACACAGCCATTTCCTCCCCATCCGCGGAGTAGCAGGAACATCTGATTGGCTGACGTGTTCCAAGCAGGACGTTCCCAAGCTTAATGTTCATTGGCTGTAAACCATTGAAAGTAGAAGTGTTGCCAGCCATTCCCTCCCCCTCCGCGGAGCATCAGGGGCATCTGATTGGGTAACGTGTTCCAAGCAGGACCTTCCCAAGCTTAATGTACATTGGCTGTAAACCATTGAAAGTAGAAGTGTTGGCAGCAATTCCCTCCCCCTCTGCGGAACACCATGGAGATTTTATTGGCTAAAGTGTTCCGAGTACAAGTTTGCTGATTAGTTGCTGGGAACGGTTCACTGTTGTGAACCATTTTGTGACGCACTTCAATGGAGTACAGGAAAAGAAAGTAGTAGCGGGGAGGGTAGGAACACTATTAACTCTGTACAGTGGTCACAAGGTGGTGGAGAGGGATTGTGAAGGTAAAAATAGTTTTTATATATTTTAAGGGCCATTTATATAATTGGCGTGGGGTGTACAAATCACGGCGGGAAAATAACAAAGAGTGTTGCGGTCTTCTTTTTATTAAGTTTGCGGGTGGGATACTTCCCCGGAGCACTGTTTAGTTATAATGTGGTGTTTACTTTTCTGACGGGGAGCTGTGGTTGCGCAGCAAAAATTTCAGTCTAGGTTTGAAATAGTTTTTATTAAGCAAATACAAATATACTTTCTTCGGAAACTGAAGCTGTATATATCAAAGGGGTGACAAATAAAAACGCAATTCATAAAATATCCCTTAAGCGTGGGCACACCCTCCCTTTTTTTCTGCTATAATTTGTAAAGTGTTGCCCCATATTCTTGATAATATAAGAGGGCATGAGTTACTTTTAGATAAAGTAGAAAAGAAGTGCTACAAGAAACACTCCCGCACTACATCATCTCAGGTCACAAGAACAATAACAAGTAAAAAACAGTTAAACACAAATCACTTTATATTACATAGAAATGTACGCTTTATCATTTTTTATAATTTCTATTCTGTAGAATTCGGGAAAGTTTGGTCGTAGTGCTTAGAGGTCGCTCACTGCTCCGCTAATAAATCATGTACTCCTTCAAGAATATATAGGATAGTAGTATAATAATATACACTACTGGTAGTATATATTCTATAAGGAGATGGTGAATAGGAACCGCAACAGACACAAATAAAAATATCAAAAAACTCCACTGAGGTCAGTATAAATGTAAATATTACAATGTACATACTCACACTATATGATCTCAAGGGAGAAATAGACTAAAAACCAGAAGCTGCTGACGTTACATATAAATCTTTAGCCTTCGCGCCGACGGGTCACAAACTCCTCTGAGATCATGATGTGTGGTTATTATAATATACATACTCACATTATATGATCTCAAGGGGGAAATAGACTACAAACTAGAAGCTGCTGATGTTACATATAAATCTTTAGTCTTCGCGCCGACGGGTCACCAACACTTCTGAGGTCAAGTACAGTGTCAATATTATAATATACAAAGTCACACTATATGAGCTAGAAGGAGCCAGAACAGGAACAATGTTTGCTGTATTCTGTCTGTTTCTGAAAACAAGCTGCTGACGTTACATATAAATGGCAAAAACAACCAATAACACTTTTTTCTAAATACAAGTGTTTAAATATTGACAAATAGCTACGTATTATAAATATCTAGTATGCCATAATCAAACAACTTACAACTCAGGATTATGTTTTGTGGCCGCAAAAGAAGAATCCGACTGTAGAAAAGAGCACCTGCATCACTGAATGGAGACGCGTAAATAACTCGCAAAAATGATCAATCAACGGGTGTGGTTTATATACTTTTTGGTTATTGAGTAGTTTATGGAAGGAAGATGCGGCTCCGCCCATTTAGATGTCACGTTTTACAGTTGACACGTGCTCACGTTTCAACTGTTTAACTTGTGCACGTGTTGGGAAAAGTTACAAAATGTGAAGCGGAAAAAGTTTCGATTTCCAACCTAACACGTTTATGGTCCTTAATATGTACATATGTTGGAGAGCTTAAAAACAGTTACCCGGAAAACCGTGTCATTTCCATTCTCATGAGTAAATACATTTATTAATTGCCGTAATTCTAAATAGAAAACATTAAAAAAAAGATCTTTCAGAATAGAAGAAAAAAAACGTGATAATATTTCTCATCACTATGGTTTTAAATTAAAAAAATGTGAGTATTTGTAAAGTGTACAGCTATTCCTGGAAAGGTGTGCCGGCGCTCCGGGGCGTCGAAAAGATTAAGCAAGGTGTTGCCCACAGTGACATAGTGGTGGGCTAACGTGCCGCTGGAGCCGGGAATCGAACTGTGAACACTGTTGTTCGAAGTCAGGTATCATAGCTGCTCCGTCACACTTTTTCCACACTTATATGTTAATTACTGCTAATTAAGTTTTAAACATTGTTAAATTATAACTTATAACAGACGACTGTTACAGTTAGTTTTTCACTACAAAAAGTATGCACGTCTTTTTTAAATTTAGTTAAAAACAATATAGGTTTCAGGGACATTGTAGTTAGAAATCAGCATTTATAAAATGTTTGAAATTCACTGAAAAAGCCATAGGTTTTACAGACGTTATAGTTAGAAATTAGCATTTATAAAACCTTTGAAATTCACTGAAAAAACCATAGGTTTTACAGACGTTATAGTTAGAAATTAGCATTTAAAAAACCTTTCACATTCACTGAAAAAACCATAGGTTTCAGGGGCGTTATAGTTAGCTGGACATTTCACTCGTACAAAACCATATAAATTCCACTGTTATAGTTAGTTCAGCTAACTATAACTCGCGCCCCCGGAATGCACTGCTCATGACGTCACATATTACATCATTCATGGCATGGTCAGTGACATCACTGATGACATCACTGATGACATCTCAAATGACATCACTGATGACATCACAGATGACATCATCCACGTGAAAATCTGATGCACCTCCTCACAGTCTAATATAACCTTTAATACATCCACTGTAAAATACAGACTACCATTTTTGAAACCATCGAGACACCAATACCAGTTACTACATACGCACTCTTTGATTCCTAGGTCTATACACAAATCCACTCATTCACCCATACATTCACTTATACATGCAGTCACTCATCAATACAACACTATGATATGCACTCATACACCTATTCAGACACTCACACACTGCCACTCATCCATGGAGTTACTCACACACCTAGTCAGTCATGCAAAGAATCAATCACACTCCCATTTACTCACCTATACAGTTATACACACACCACCTCACTAATTCATACAGATACTAACGCATAATTACTCTCTTATATAATCACTGATACAAGTACACACTCATCCATACAGCCACTCTCACAATCACTCACTCTCACATATACTCATTTATATACAGCATCACTCACATATACTGCCTTTTACATATGTAGTTACTCACACATGTACCACTGAGACATCCATTCACTCACCAACACACCCATACACACACTCACCCACCCATACAGCTGTTTCCACATGCACTCTTGAACCCATACACCCAGTGAATCAACCACTCACACATCAATGCAGAGTCACACACCTCCAACCCACCCCCACACACACTCAGTCTCCCATACAAATACTCAGGCAAACAATCAATAACCCATATAAACACTCATGTAGCTACTGACCAACCCAGGTAGCAGCTTACACAACAACAGACAGACTGATACAGACATTCACACAGTTTAGTCACTAACCCATGCATTCAGTAAGACACGTTTAATCACTCACTTATACAATCAGTCACACACCTGCAAAATCCCCCATCCAGACACTTATACACCCACTCATTCTTCAATACACCTAAGAATATATGCAAAACATATTTAAAAATTACAGAAACACACAGTCACTGGATGATGTCATCAGTGATGTCATTTGAGATGTCATCAGTGATGTCACTGACCATGCCATGAATGATGTAATATGTGACGTCATGAGCAGTAAATTGCGGGGGCGCGAGTTATAGTTAGCTGAACTAACTATAACAGTGGAATATATATATATATATATATATATGGTACTTGGTGATTGTTAAAAATGTTTTATGAATGCAGTATATTTTTATTTAATTTAAATATGTGTACAAAATGTTTAGGGTATATTCAAAGTAATTGTTTTTTGTTTTTGTGTATCATCTTTTTATTAATGATTTTTAAATTATTTTGGCGATAATATTGTAGTTGATATTGTGTGAATCAATATTTTTGGCATATTATATGTTTCTTTAAAGGTAGCAATATTTTGATTTCCGGTATTTTTGTTTTCCATATATGTAAAAATCTATACCTCTAGAAATGGCATTTGTGTTCTCGATATTTGTAATTTTCACAGTTAGGTATACGGAGTCTATATCTTTGATATTGATATTTAATTTCTGATATTTTGTATTTTGATATTTTATGGATCAAGTTTATGTCAGTGATCCAAAATGAAATGAAGAAATTCACTTAAAAAAACCAAAGGTTAAAGAGGCGTTATAGTTAGGTAACAATATCAGTGATAACATAATGTTTTATACCCAAAAAACACAGAAATTTGCCAGTTATAGTTCAGTGAGCTAACTATAACATGTACCCATGCCATGCAGTGCATATGAACCCACATATTATATCACTCACGATATGTTCAAACTATAAAGTTCCTTCAACACTTGTTTTTATTCCGGCGCTATTAGGTGGTTATAGTTAGGACCATATTTCTATAAGAAGAGCGTTTTTTGGTTTGACAATATCTTTGGCGTCGTTCGACGAATCTTCATGAAATTTTCAAAACTTATATGACACTCACTCCAGTTAGTGTTTGTAAGGTTTTGTAGTGAACCATGAAATGGGGGCCGAGAAAAAAGAGGGGCCCCAAAACGTGTTTTTCCTATGTTAATTCACATAGGGTTTTTGTACACGACTATAGCCTGAACCACTTGACGGAATTAAAACAAATTTAGCAGAAATCTAGATCTTTGTCAAGAGTAGTGCTTTTTGGTAGTTTGGTGTAAATCTGTTCAGTAGTTTTAGAGATATAAACCGAAATCCAAATTTGTATATCCAGGGACACGGACCCTCCGCGGATCTGACAGTGCCCGTGCTGTACACTGATTGGCTGCCAACACTTCAACCAGGAGGTGTTGGCAGCCATCTTGGGTCTTGACTTCAGCTGAGTCCCACAAAACAGTAAAAATATAGAAAAGGGGGTAGGGTAGGAATAACCTGACCCCTGTCCGTCACAACAATGAGATGGTGGCTGATGCCAGGAGCAAGAGTTGGATAACTACTAAGGAGGCCGAGTTTCTGGTTAACATCAAACCCAGAACCCTGGCCTTCTATATACTACCAAAAGTGCACAAGATACAGCGGCCCCCTCCGGGGCGCCCTATAGTGTCGGGAATTTCCTCTATTCTTGAACCATTGTCCCAGTTTGCGGATTTCTTTTTAAGAGAGTCTGTTCTAAAACAACCATCGTATGTGCGGGACACTACAGATATTTTGAACACTCTCAATGATTTGGTTTTTGACTCTACACAGCAATTTTTGGTGACAATTGACATTGAGTCATTGTACACCAGTATCCCCCAGGAAGCTACGCTGGTGGCAGCAGCTAGAGCCCTGGGGGCACAAGAATGGTTTTATGACACTCCCCAGTCGTTTGTGCTCCAGTGCATAGAATTAGCATTAACACGTAACTATTTTTGTTACAAGGATGACCTATACCTGCAAGTGTCAGGGACATCTATGGGTGCAACTTTTGCGCCCAGTCTGGCCTGCATCTATGTGGGCCAGTTTGAGGAACACTTCCTGAGTGATTCGTCAAATCCCTTCCAGAGACATATTTGTCTCTGGAGGAGATATATTGATGATGTGTTATGTATCTGGACAGGAGCAGAAAGTGTCCTGGATGACTTCCTGGAATGGTTGAATACCCGTGATACATGTCTGCGGTTTACGTGGACAAAAAGTAATCAACATGCTGTGTACTTAGATTTAGACATTACTGTACAGGAGAATAAATTATGTACCATGGTTCATCAGAAAGGGACCGACAGGAATTCATTGTTGCATTATCAATCCTACCATCCTAGAGCCTTGAGGGATAATTTACCTGTTGGCCAATTTTTGAGATATCGACGTAATTGCA
This sequence comes from Calotriton arnoldi, assembly GCA_963921515.1. Classification (NCBI taxonomy): domain Eukaryota; kingdom Metazoa; phylum Chordata; class Amphibia; order Caudata; family Salamandridae; genus Calotriton; species Calotriton arnoldi. The sequence goes on from CAWUFW010018015.1 coordinate 180,254, forward strand.
CGACTGTGGAGTCTTTCTCACAGCAAGCTGAAGATCTGTCAGAGAAATTGATGCAGAGAGCTTATCCTAAGAAGATTGTTAGCAGGGCCTGTAAAAGAGCGCGTAACACTCCTAGGGAGGCATTATTGGAAAGGAATATAAGAGAACGAGCTGATTGCCTTCCGGTGGTTATGACTTTTGACCCCCTAGCCTCTAAGGTTAGACATTTGATCCGAAAACATTGGTCAATGCTGTCGACTGCTGATTTCACGATGCCTCAACCCAGATTTGGATTTAGGCGTGCAAGTAATCTAAAGGATAAACTTGTACATACACGCCTAATATTGAAATCAAAGATTACTACGATGCCAGCAGGACATTATCCATGTGGTAGTTGTTCAGTCTGTGCATTGACAGAGAAAATCAATATGGTGCAGTTAAGTAATGGGAAAATATGGCATTTGAATAAATTCTCGAACTGTAATACAGTAAATGTCATATACAGATTGACGTGCCAGTGTGGGTTACAGTACATTGGCCTTACGACCAGAAAAGTCAAAGTGCGGATTCAAGAGCACTTAAGTACCATTAAAGCAGGCAAACTCACGACACGCCTGGTACAACACTTCAATGAACATAAACATGACCCTCGAGCATTACGGTGGGTGGTTTTGGAAAGAGTGATGGCCAGCAGTGACAATATTGAAAGAGTGTTGGCAAATAAAGAAGCCCGTTGGATTTTTTCAGAGGGTGTAGATCGAATTGGATTGAATGATCATATTGAATGGAACAAAGTCAGTAGATGGTAGGACTTTACGATTGGCTAGTCCATTGAGCAAAGATATGAATGTACAATATAGAACTTCAATAAAAACAAAACATTGTGACTATGAAATACACACAAACTGTAACAATATGTATAAATATATAGTATATTTACGTCCTCGATGAATTCCTGTTGGCAGTAATCAAAGATATGATGTAGAAGACTGATTAATATGGAGATGACCTTTGTTGTGAAAGAACAGTTTAATATGGAAGCTCACTAGAGAAAATACACATAGGGTGAACGAAAATGGAGAAAGTAAACCAGCTGGGTAATAAGATATGTGGAGCGTAGGATTGATGTTCACCTGTAGAAAGCTCCCATAAAGGAGCCGTTCCAATATGGCCGCCGTATTGGGGTGGAAAGTGAGTTGAGCTGTATTACAACGTGGGGTCATGTGGTCTACGCGCTACTGGCGCGCAACACAGCGACGGCTTAAATTCGTCCAGAAAGCCGGTTTTCAGCGAGGCTGGAACGAGATGCCGCTGTAGGAGATTCTCGATGCGGTAAGAGTAGGCTGGGCTGTGATTGATTTGGAAGTTTAGCAGAGGTTACCCGGAGGATGAACGGAAGAATGTGAGTGAAAAGCCTCTTATTCAAATAAAGGAGACGGTCTGTTTTAGCCATTATGAAGGAGGCCAATGATAAGGGGCTGACATGTTGTAGACAAGTTGTAGTTGGGTAACGATATATACATATTGACAAGGCAGTGTCAAGAAATGAACGTTTGTATATGTTATGGGACTGAGATATGCCATGACATTTTAGGCACTTTTAGATGAAGAGGTTAGGTACTTGTCGATTATACAGCTGATGTATGACATTGTCTCCATAGGTGAAATTGACAAGCAACGGCAGTGCTTTTTAAAGAAGGTATAATAGTGATGTATACACCCCTTCTTGGTCTGGTGCAGGCTGGTATGAAAGCCCCCTGCTGACACTGGGTAATTATATATGTTTGACTTTTTAAAAATAAGATATATATTACCTCGTAGTGGGACTGTGTCTGGTCCGGTTTTTAATGAGAGTGAATCACTGTCTGTTTTGTCTTCTCAGCCAACCCGCATTTATTATTAAAAGGACATTGTCCTGAAAAGCAAGTGATTGGAACCCCACGCCCTGATGAATTTGCCATAATATATGTGATTGGCAATGAAACATGTTGGCCTTCTTGGAAAAGGTTAGCAACATGCAGTGCTTTTAACTTGAGCAAGCTCACTTTTTCAATTAAAGGGGTAATACGACAGTGAGTCTTGACTTGCTTTTAATAGTATTTGAGCACATGGTTCTTTGCTCAGCACGGGTTTCTTGGTTTGGAACAGTTGATTCCCTTTCTCTGTTTTCCTTGCTCTCCTTTTTGGACACTAATTCCTTTGTTCTAGTGAGTGGGTAACCGATGATGATATATGTGGGCACACTGGCGAAAACCTGCCGGTAGCCCTTCTTGGTGTTGCATACGTGAGGTGCCCGCTCACTCTTTTCACTTACTTTAGTAGTAAGTTTTCTTCACTCACATGTTGTGACGGAGGGAATAGTTGGCGGGGTGGCTTAATCGACAGTGATTCTTCCTTTTTTTAAAGTACTGATTTCAGAGTTTGGGACTGCAGGCAATTGGACGGGGTGCCATAGTGGGAGTAAAAATGAAACTCACTTTTGATGCAGTGACTGAAGGTGACAGTAAAGAAACTCTCATGTAGCCAGGTCTTTATTGTTTTGATGTGTTGTGAGAGGAGGGTGGCCTGGTGATTTCCCTCTTGTGCTCCCTGTTGCGTATCTTATTATATAAGCATCAGGGACCACCACCTCCCTGGGGCTGAATATAAAAGGAATGGGGGCACACAGACCCCACTGGGCCCCGGGGACAACCACTTCTCTGGAGCCAAATCACTTAAAAATCAGGGAGAGGGCTGGGTGCCCCCCTCCCAGGCCATATAAGTGCCCAGGGGCCTCCGCCTCCCTGGGCTGGCCCATGCATATAAAAGGAGGGTCCTCTCCTGGAGCCAATAAGGGCCCTGGGGACCACCACCCTCCAGGGCCGGCTCCTGCTTTGTCCCATGGTGCCCACCCTCAGGACATAACTGTTTGCTCTGACTTAGCTCCCGCCAAGTCAGAGCAAACACAAACTCTACTCTCACCAAGCGACAGCTGTGAAACCGCTCCCACTTGCTGAGAGTAGAGTTTTCATCTATTTCCCTGCCTGCTCTTGAACGGGCAAGGAAACAGATGAAAGTATTGTTCTAGGAAACAGGGAGCTACATGCTTAGCAGCTCCCTGTCTGTGAGAGCAACGCCGGCTCTTACAGGACGCGTGGAGCTGGAAGGGAGAGTGGGGGCCTTGGGACTCCCCCTGAGGTTCCGGCAGGATAGAGTAGAAAGAAACAAAATAAAGGTCATAAACGAGCAAAAAGATAAAATAAAGACCAGCAATGAGCAGAGAGAGGCAAGCTAAAGGTGAGAAACGAGCATACAGACGCAGACTAAAGGTCAGAAGCGAGCAGAAAGAGGCAGAATAAAGGTCCGAAACGAGCAGAAAGAGGCAAAATAAAGGTGAGATATGAGCAGAAAGAGGCAGAATAGAGGTCAGAAATGAGCAGAAAGAGGTAGAATAAAGGTCAGAAATGAGCACCGGATAGAGGCAAAAAAAGGTCAGCAATGAGCAGAAAGAGGCAAAATAAAGGTGATAAATGAGCAGAAAGAGCCAAAATAAAGGTCAGAAGCGAGCAGGAAAAGGCAGAATAGAGGTCAGAAATGAGCAGAAAGAGGTAGGAAAAAGGTCAGCAATGAGCAGAAAGAGGTAGAATAAAGGTCAGAAATGAGCATCGGAAAGAGACAAAAAAGGTCACCAATGAGCAGAAAGAGGCAAATAAAGTTGATAATTGAGCAGAAAGAGGCAAAATAAAGATCAGAAACGAGCAGGAAGGGGCAAAATAAAAGTCAGAAATGAGCAGAAAGAGGCATAATAAAGGTCAGCAATGAGCAGAAAGAGGCAAAATAATGGTGGGAAAACAACCAAAAAAGGCAAAATAAAGGTAAGAAACGAGCAGAAAGAGGCAGAACAAAGGTCAGCAATGAGCAGAAAGTGGCAAAATAAAGGTGAGAAATGAGAATACAGAGGCAGACTAAAGGTCAGAAGCGAGCAGAAAGAGTCAGAATAAAGGTCAGAAACAAGTAGAAAGAGGCAAAATAAAGGTGAGAAACAAGTAGAAAGAGGCAGAATAAAGGTCAGCAATAAGCGGAAAGTGGAAAAATAAAGGTGAGATACGAGCAGAAAGAGGCAGAATAGAGGTCAGAAATGAGCAGAAAGAGGTAGAATAAAGGTCAGAAATGAGCACCAAAAGAGGCAGAAAAAGGTCAGCAATGAGCAGAAAGGGGCAAAATAAAGGTGATAAATGAGCAGCAAGAGGCTAAATTAATGTCAGAAACGAGCAGGAAGAGACAAAATAAAAGTCACAAATGAGCAGAAAGAGGCAGAATAAAGGTCAGCCACGAGGAGAAGGAGGCAAAAGAAAGTTGTCAAACGAGCAGAAAGAGGCAGAATAAAGGACAGCAACGAGTAGAAAGAGGCATGAGAAAGGTGAGAAACAGGCAGAAAGAGGCAGAATAGAGGTCAGAAACAAGCAGAAAGGGGTATAATAGAGGCAGAAATTAGCAGCATAGGCAGAATAAAGGTCAGAAACGAGCAGAAAGAATTAAATAGAGATCCGAAAAAAGCAGAAAGAGGCTAAATAAAGGTCAGAAACTAGCAGAAAGAGGCAAAATAGAGATCAGGAACAAGCAGATAGAGGCATAATAAAGGTCAGAAAAGAGCAGAAGAGGCAAAATAAAAACGAGAAACAAACAGAAAGAGGATAACTAGAGATCAGAAACAAGTAGAAAGAGGTAAAATAAAGGTCAGAATAATGAATACATTTTTATTGCGTGATTAGTTGAAATCATTTCAATTCAGTATTACAAAATAAAAGGTGAACAGAATACATTTATGTAAGCAATGTGTTATACTATATTCTTACAAGTTCTGTTTCCATTATATAATTACCAAAGAATACATAGGCCTAAAATTGGATAATAATAAAATCCTCCATAACATATCTAAAAGAGAATAAAAGATCATGTCCAATCTATATACAAGCAACTATACTTAAAATTGAAAATTCGACTGGCAGAGGATATCATTAAACTTTTCCTCCTTAGCGTCAGGTTCACTATTCTAAGGTGCACGGTTCAGTAACTTTAAACTGTACAAAAGCACAAAAATACTAGGTCAACAGGCGCCTGAGCTGGAAAAGTAACCCCCACCCTGTCATAGATCTCCCTACGCAATAACCCTATCTAAGCAGAGTGAGGCTTTTCCTCAATAAAATCATGACATCTGCTCTATCGGACCAGGTTCAGAGACACCAACATGTGCAAGAAATAAAATGCAAGGACACCAAGGATCTAAGCTGGAAAGATGGGTATTAAAGTGCAATACTTGTGTAAGATTTCATTGAAGCTTTCATTTTGTTCCATCAAAGGCTGCTTCTCTGGGAGCTGAAGTGAGTGACAGAAGATATACAAAGGAGCAAATAAAGTGCCCATATGCATGATTCTAGACAGACTGAATGAGATCTCCCTACACCATGACCCTGTCAGAGCGGAGTTTGGCTTTTCATCATTAGTGTCATGACTTCTGCTCTGAAGGACCAAATTCAGTGACATTAACATGTGCAAAAAAGCGCAAGAAGAAAAGGTGGGAGGTCAGCGATTATCTAATCTAGAAGGATTCAGAATAAAGTGCAATAATACTGTCAAATTTTGTTGAAACTGTCTGTAAGATCCCAAATTGCAGCTGAAAGGATCACGCAGAGGCAGGTTCAGTGAAATAACTTCAGGTTTATTTCAAGGTAGAAGAACCCATCCAGGCCCCAGCATCCAGTTCATCCAACAGCTTCAGCTCCTTTCAACAAACACAATCCTATCACCTGGGAGACCAGGACTCAGCTTAGAACCTCTCGTAACCAAGGCAGCATGACATCAGAAGTACACAGGCTTCAGATGCAGCTTAAGATGCCACACACCTTCCCCCGTTAACAAAAGAAAATAAATAAAATAAAAGAAAGGAAACAAGAGAAGTGAGAAAGAAAGAAATATAAAGGAAAGACACAAGAGAATAATTAGTACTCAAAAATGAGAAGAAACCTTCAAGACACAAAATCCTTAAGATAACTTGGCCTCTTAACAATCCTAGAGGACAAGCGTGGAGATGCAACAAAAGTATTATTAGCATTCTCACTAACCCCAGAACCTTCACCACATCCAGCCCCTTTACAAACTGAGACCCTATTTAAATTCCAAATTCTGTGATCCTGAGTTTTAACAGCATTTTTGAAAACCTTTATAACCCGTATGGGTTTGGAAAATCTAACCTTGGTACCAGGTTGCCTAATGACAACCAAGTCACCTAGCTTGACCACAGTCTCTTTGGACGAATTCTTAGAGTCAAAATGAATATTCCTAGAAAAGCACTTGGCTTCCTCTCTCTTACGCCAGTCAGGAGAAACCTTCTCAGACAAAGAGTTAGAAGCAGCCTCTTCTAGATGTCTGACCCAAGGTGGCTCTACTAAAGTACAAGGAGACCTACCCCTAAAGAGGACAAATGGTGACTTCCCAGTCGTGCTGTGGGGTGTAAGCCTATAATTCTCAACCTTTCTGAGAACCTCCTCTTTCCAGTTAAGACCAGAGCTTTTCGCCCATGAGATGGTCTCCTTCAACACCCTATTAAACCTTTCTACCATTCCATTGGTTTCTGGGTGGTAAAGGGAACACCTCTTGTGTTTTATGCCATGATTTTTAAGAAAAGCCTCCATTTCTCATGAAACCAACTGCACCCCATTGTCAGTGAGAATAACTTCAGGGTAACCCTCTTTGGCCATGAGGGATTCTAAAAATTTGATGACAGACACAGTCTCAATGCTAGACGTAAAACAAACTTCAGGCCACCTTGAAAACAAATCCAAAAGCACCAAAATAAAAATCTGCTGGCCATTAGTATGCACTGGACCCAAAATGTCTAACGCCACTTCTTTCCAGGGACCACGAGGAAGTTCCCTAATCACCAATGTTTGGACCCTTGTGAGCTTAGACTTATCACTTAAGGCACAGACCGTGCAGTCCCTCACAACTCTCTCCACATGCAGATCCATACCTGGCCACCAATAAGAGGATCTCAGCCTCTCCTTAGTCTTTGACATGCCTGAATGTGACTTTTGAGCCAACTCAATCAAAAGTTGACGAAGTTTAAGGGGTGGAACGAGTCTCATTCCACGTAATAGCACACCCTCACAAGCAGCTAACTCATCCTTAAGACCCCAAAATTTGGCAGCTTCTTCAGATGCCTGTTTTTTTTAATGCCATCCCTTGTGAATGAGAGACAATACCTCTGAGAGAACAGGATCAGTAGATAGCTCAAGGCGCTATTGTTGCTTATCAATGATCCCTTCACCAACCACACACACACGAAGATCAATGTCCTCATAATCCTCATCAACACCATCACCATCACCCTCACTTTCTCCTACCAATCTAGAAAGAGTATTAGCAATACCGTTGTCTACTCCTGGAATGTACTTGATATCAAAGTCATAATCTTGGAGTGCTATGACCCATTTTGTTATCCTCCCAGAAATTAGGTCAATCCCTTTTTTAGAGAAAGTTTCACAGAGAGGCTTGTGATCAGTTTTTACCAAGAACTTAGTTCCCCACAAAAATTTCTTCAACTTCTTAATGGCCCAATACACAGCCAATGCTTCTTGTTCAATAACGGAGTAACGAGATGCTGCGTCTTTGAGCCCCGAGAAAGAAACATAATAGTTTCCAAACCCCCTTCACCTTCCTGTTGGAGTACGGCTCCCAAACCTTTAAGACTTGCATCCGTTGTGACAATGGACGTTCTGGAGGGTCAAAACTTTTAAGCTTGGGGGCATCACTGAGTCTTCTCTTGAGGAAGTCAAACTCCAGATCACATTCTTTAGACCAAATGAAATCCGCACCTTTCCTCAAGAGAGCCCTCATGTGATTACTACTCTCGGCAAAGTTTTCAATAAATTTGTTATAATACTCAATCATCCCTAAGAATTTAAGGAGTTCCTCTCTACAGGAAGGGGCAGACATGTGAGTAATGGTGTCAACCAAATTGGACTTTGGGGCTATCCCCTCACCTGAGATCGTGTGTCCCAAGTAATGAATGGAGGACGTGCCAAACTGACACTTCTCAGATTTGATGGTGAGATTAGCATCACTCAATCTTCCCAAAACAACATTAAGGCGGTCATTGTGCTCTTTGTGATCCTTCCCGAATACCAAAATGTCATCTTGGTAGACACAAACCCCTTTACAACCTTTGAGTACCTTCTCCATTATACGCTGAAAAACGGATGCCGCAGACACAAGGCCAAACGGCATCCTTACAAATCTAAAAGTTCCAAAGGGCGTTATGAAAGCTGTATAGTCTCTTGAAGCTTCATCCCGCTCTATTTGGTGATAGGCTGAAGCTAAGTCAATGGTGCTGAAGACTTTAGCTCCCCCAAGCAAAGCTAACAGCTCTGAAATATTTGGGAGAGGATAATGATCCACTACAACGCACTTGTTCAATTGCCTCAAGTCCACACAAAGACGGAGAGACCCATTGGCCTTGCGAGCAGCTACAACAGGAGCCAACCAATCAGTCCCTTCGACTTCCTCGATGATTCCTCCTTGCTTGAGCTTGTCCAATTCCTTGCTCATTTCATCCCTCACAGCCAAGGGAACACTCCTAACTTTGCAGCATGAGGGCTGAGAGTCAGGGCGGAGATGTATTTCAAGCTTGAAGTCCTTAAGGCACCCAAGTTCATCTCTAAACACATTCGGAAAACTTTGTTTAACTGCAGTTGCTACATCAAGATCAGCTCCAACACTTTGTTTGAAGTAGTTGCCACATCAAGACCCGCTCCAACAACCACTGCATTCACCTCATCCTTAACCTTAATGGGACATTTGCTACTCGGGTCGACCTAACCCCCAGATCCCCTTGGTGGAACCAGCTGATGATGCTGTCTCCTTTCTCCGAGACGTAGATTTTGCCAGAAGTGTAACGATTTTTATATTCAATGAGTCCCACAAAGTAGCCACGCAGTGGAATGGGCTCACCACCATAGGCCAAAGGACGAATGACCGGTTTCAGCAGAACTGTCTTGTTAGCCAACTCGTTTTGATAAAAGACTCTAGAAACTATGGTGATTTTAGCACCTGAGTCGAACAGAACCTTAGTGGATTCACCTTCAACCAAGATGTCATCTATTGGGCAAACCCTAGATTCCTTTCCAGGCTGTACTTGTACAACAATCTGACCACAGACAAAGTCTTCCTCCGGGCTCTCAGCCTCCACACATTTGATGTTAGAAGAGGGCCTCTTAGATTTACAGACAGTGGAGAGATGACCCTTCTTCTTACATTTGGAACATGTGACATTCAATGCTGGACATTTCCTGTCGTTAGCTAAGTGGCCTACTTTGTCACACTTGTAGCATTTGCCTACAAAAGATTTACTTTTGGTCTTGGAAATATTGCTCGAATTAGAAGTACTTTTAGATTCTTCATGAACAACTTGAACAGAAGCTTGCTTATATTTTTTTAAAGTGTCGACACACTTGAGAGAGTGCTCCACCCTCTTTGCTACCTGAATTACTTCGTCAAAAGATGGTTCATCCCTCAACCAAACTTCTTCACGAATCTTCTCAATATTGCACCCGAACATAAACTGGTCTCCGATCCTTTCATCAAGCGAAGCAGCGAATTTGCAAGATGAAGCAAGTTTCCTAAGTTGAGTGATGTAGCTTTTAACACTCTCGTCATCATTTTGCATCCTTTTAGCGAATTGATACCTTTCTAGTATGGTGCTGACTCTAGGAAGATAGTGTTTATCAAGTTTTTTTATGCAGATCTCAAACTCATTTAAATCTGTACTCGCCACATCAGTTAGTTCTGGAAGGTGATCGAAAACGTCTTGTCCTTCCGACCCTAAACAATGAAGCAAAAGGGAAGATCTACTCTCAGCACTCAGGTTAACTCCACATACCTTTGCATAGAGCTCAAATACTTTTTCCATTTTTGCCACTTTATGGGTGGCTCACCAGGAGACATCAAAAAGAAAGGAGGCGCTGTTACATTTTGCATGGTTAAGTATAAAAAGAAGTGGACAGTAAGTAAGAAAGCAATGTAAGAAACTATCCTGAAATATACAATTGTCAAGCAAAACACCAGTTTCAATGTGACACATTAACATTAACATGGATGAACACATAAAAGAAGACCAAATGTTATTGGATATGAGTGTATAACAATAGTTGATAGTTGTAGATTGCAATAATTTTTCAAATGAATGTGAGTGTGTCACAGCAGATGTGGCACACTGAGGTGGATTCAACGTCAGATATAGCACAAATAATATAATGTGCCTCAAGCAGTGCTTCCTTGAACTGTGTGTGTGTCACAGAAGAGGCACACACCTTTATATTAAATAAATGAACAGTGTGTGTGTGTATCACAGATGTGGCACACCACGTAGAAATGAGCAAAGAAGCAATTACTTGTGTGCGTGTCACAGAAGTGGCACGCAAAGTAAACCAGAGGCACTTATGAAATGTGTGCGTGTCACAGAAGTGGCACGCAAGGCAAAACAAAAAGGCATCAGAGGAAAAGCAAGATGGCGGCACGTTGCGTGACCTATGTGCCACCTCAGGTCACAGCTGGGATGCCAGAACCGGAACAACTTGTATCGTGAATTAGTCCAAGCAGACCCCAACTAAACAAGCAAAGTTTCCATCACATAAGAAAGGAAACATATGCGAAGGGACGAGCCCGCGTCGATAAACCATCCCTCATTAACACAGAAGTGATGAAAAGCGCGGCGAAAGCTCCCAGTCCCTGGGGTGTAAATTTAAACAGTTGAAAGTCATAGAAGGGTGTATGAGTGGCAGAGACCAACAACCCTTGTATAAAAGAATAATCCCGGTAAACAAGTTGAAATAAACACAGTACCTGAGGTAGGAGTGTCCAATCACTACCTATAAACAGGGAAAGTAAAGAAAGCAGTTGAGGGTGTTGAGTTCTTCATCTTGCCTTTCAGCTGCCGACTACGCCAGTGTAAGATCCCAAATTGCAGCTGAAAGGATCACGCAGAGGCAGGTTCAGTGAAATAACTTCAGGTTTATTTCAAGGTAGAAGAACCCATCCAGGCCCCAGCATCCAGTTCATCCAACAGCTTCAGCTCCTTTCAACAAACACAATCCTATCACCTGGGAGACCAGGACTCAGCTTAGAACCTCTCGTAACCAAGGCAGCATGACATCAGAAGTACACAGGCTTCAGATGCAGCTTAAGATGCCACACTGTCATTTTGTTCCATCAGCAGGGGCCTCTCTGGAAGCCGAACCGGATGACATAAGTACAATAAGTTAAACAGTGCTGGCACAAGAACACATACTTGCTTCATGCTCCGGTCTGTATAGAATTTTGGGGATACTGTCTCCCCTGCCAGTTTTACTCTCACCCAGGTCCCGCTGTGGATGGAAATGATGCAAATCACAAAAGGGTTTGGCCCTTAATCAGTAAGGCCGGGCCACTAAACTAGAAACCACCACAAAGAATGCCAATACTGATGATCATTCATTCATTCTTTCATACACAGATCAAAAGACCTAATCAATCTGATCTGAAAAAACTTTTTTATTTTGATAACTTTTAGTTAATTATGTTCATTTTAAATCGTTTTTTAGAAAAATATATTTTTTTTTTAGATTTTCTGACATGCACCGTTTTTAAATATTCAACATACACTGAGAACACAACAACATAAATAAACAAAAAATTAAATAACACAATATATTGTCAATGTACAAACATTTCACATTACATTACAATAACATAAACCACATCTATGGCTCAGGTTCTTTACAACTTCTTTATCCACAGTTGCAGAAACAACCAATACCTCTGAGCATTATCTACATTGATTTTTTTTAGCTCATTTGAGAGGAAATGGCCAAATGGTGACCCTACTCTGCTCACTTCATTTGTCAAGCAATTAGAGAACACAGATAATTGGTGAGCATGAGTGGTATTACATCCACATGAACACCTATTTGGTCAACAAAGAACTGTTGACGCTTTTCGAACCCACTAATATTTCTTGACGGGTTCTCCTCAGGACACAGAACATTCAGAGAGCTGAAAAATTACAAAAAGAAAAATGCTACAGTTTAAATGCTGAAAAATAGTCACATTCATTCCTTCTACACTTAGTCACCATTCATCCCAATTCATTTACCTCTGTCTCTTTTTAACAGGCTTCAATCTCCTTGTTTTAATTCACTGTTCGCCATCCAGTGACAAGTGCCACCGAGGGCACCACTATAAAGCAACATCCAAAAGAAATTATTTAGACTAGATGTTTTGGATGTTGCTGTTCTGTGTCTTTAGGAGAACCCATCAAGAAATCTTAGTGGGTTCGAATCGCGTCGACAGTTCTTTGTTGACCAAATAGGTGATCATGTGGATGTAATACCACTCATGCTCACCAATTATCTGTGTTCTCTAATTGCTTGACAAATGAAGTGAGCAGAGTAGGGTCACCATTTGGCCATTTCCTCTCAAATGAGCTAAAAAACAATCAATGTAGATAATGCTCAGAGGTATTGGTTGTTTATGCAACTGTTCATAAGGAAATTGTACAGAACCTGAGCCATAGATGTGGTTTATGTTATTGTAATGTAATGTGAAATGTTTGTACATTGACAATATATTGTGTTATTTAATTTTTTGTTTAATTATGTTGTTGTGTTCTCAGTGTATGTTGAATATTTTAAAAAACAGTGCATGTCAGAAAATCTAAAACAAAATTTTTTTTCTAAAAAACAATTCAAAATGAACATAATTAACTAAAAGTTATCAAAATAAAAAAACTTTTTTCAGATCAGATTGTTTAGGTCTTTTGATCTGTGTATGAAAGAATGAATGATTGATCATCAGTATTGGCATTCTTTGTGGTGGTTTGTAGATGGAAATGATGGTATTGAGGAGGTTGTCCGGGATATTCCACTTCCTATATTTTTCCCATAGTCTGTTCCATACTACACTATCAAATGCAGTGGAGTAGTCTACGAAGCAGGCAAACACTGGCAAATTGTTCTTAACATTGGCTTGCTTTGCAATATAAGATAAGGCAACAACATTGTTGATGGCTGGGCCCCTTTAAGAAATCTGGTTTAGTGAAGGGAGCAACCCTTCTTCTTCAACCCATTTTGTTAATTCGTTTAGTAGGGTACTCGTTTAGGCTTTCCCCTCTATATCCAAGAGGGTGATTAACCTGTAATTTTTTGGATCCTTGTTGTCCCCTTTTTTGAATATTGGTTGTAATAATGACCCTTGCCATGCATCCAGAACATCTGAGTGCAATCTTCAAGCTGTGCATAAAGAGAAGAGAACCCCTGACCAATATGCTGGGTCCTGCCTGTACATAGCTCCTGGCAGTCCATTTGGGCCAGGAGGCCCATTCTTTCTTCTACTTTTTATTGTTTTTATGACTATCATCTTGTCCATCATTATGGGCCTTTCTGGAGTTGGGTGTATTCATTTTTCCCCACCCTTCACTGCAGGGGTTCCGGAAAGTTTTCCCCAGTTTCTCTTTGTATATGTTCTCCACATGGTATCGCTTTGTTCGCCTTAAGTTGGCAGGGTATGCCCAGACGTGGGTCCCTTGCTCACTTTGCCACTGGATTCAAGATAGCCTGGCTGATGAGGGTTTTGAACCCGAAACCGGTCCCAGGATGCTTGTTTCCGGTCCAGGGAAGACATGGCTTGGCAGTTCGGGCTGGACTGTTCCCATGAGGCACAGGGTCAGACTGATTTGCATATGGCCATGTCTGAACTGGGGTGGTGGAGTGAGCTAAAGAATGATGATGGATTAAACCCAGATCAGTTGACTGGGGGTGAGTGTTTGATTTGCTCTAACGCTCCGTCCATCATCCCCTTTGGTATCGCTTTGTTCGCCCTAAGTTGGCAGGATATGCCCAGACGTGGGTCCCTTGCTCACTTTGCCACTGGATTCAAGATAGCCTGGCTGATGAGGGTTTTGAACCCGAAACCGGTCCAAGGATGCTTGTTTCCGGTCCAGGGAAGACATGGCTTGGCAGTTCGGGCTGGACTGTTCCCATGAGGCACAGGGTCAGACTGATTTGCATATGGCCATGTCTGAACTGGGGTGGTGGAGTGAGCTAAAGAATGATGATGGATTAAACCCAGATCAGTTGACTGGGGGTGAGTGTTTGATTTGCTCTAACGCTCCGTCCATCATCCCCTTTGGTATCGCTTTGTTCGCCCTAAGTTGGCAGGGTATGCCCAGACGTGGGTCCCTTGCTCACTTTGCCACTGGATTCAAGATAGCCTGGCTGATGAGGGTTTTGAACCCGAAACCGGTCCCAGGATGCTTGTTTCCGGTCCAGGAAGACATGGCTTGGCAGTTCGTGCTGGACTGTTCCCATGAGGCACTGGGTCAGACTGATTTGCATATGGCCATGTCTGAACTGGGGTGGTGGAGTGAGCTAAAGAATGATGATGGATTAAACCCAGATCAGTTGACTGGGGGTGAGTGTTTGATTTGCTCTAATGCTCCGTCCATCATCCCCTTTGGTATCGCTTTGTTCGCCCTAAGTTGGCAGGGTATGCCCAGACGTGGGTCCCTTGCTCACTTTGCCACTGGATTCAAGGTAGCCTGGCTGATGAGGGTTTTGAACCCGAAACCGGTCCCAGGATGCTTGTTTCCGGTCCAGGGAAGACATGGCTTGGCAGTTCGGGCTGGACTGTTCCCATGAGGCACAGGGTCAGACTGATTTGCATATGGCCATGTCTGAACTGGAGTGGTGGAGTGAGCTAAAGAATGATGATGGATTAAACCCAGATCAGTTGACTGGGGGTGAGTGTTTGATTTGCTCTAACGCTCCGTCCATCATCCCCTTTGGTATCGCTTTGTTCGCCCTAAGTTGGCAGGGTATGCCCAGACGTGGGTCCCTTGCTCACTTTGCCACTGGATTCAAGATAGCCTGGCTGATGAGGGTTTTGAACCCAAAACCGGTCCCAGGATGCTTGTTTCCGGTCCAGGGAAGACATGGCTTGGCAGTTCGGGCTGGACTGTTCCCATGATGCACATGGTCAGACTGATTTGCATATGGCCATGTCTGAACTGGGGTGATGGAGTGAGCTAAAGAATGATGATTGATTAAACCCAGATCAGTTGACTGGGGGTGAGTGTTTGATTTGCTCTAACGCTCCGTCCATCATCCCCTTTGGTATCGCTTTGTTCGCCCTAAGTTGGCAGGGTATGCCCAGACATGGGTCCCTTGCTCACTTTGCCACTGGATTCAAGATAGCCTGGCTGATGAGGGTTTTGAACCCGAAACCGGTCCCAGGATGCTTGTTTCCGGTCCAGGGAAGACATGGCTTGGCAGTTCGGGCTGGACTGTTCCCATGATGCACATGGTCAGACTGATTTGCATATGGCCATGTCTGAACTGGGGTGGTGGAGTGAGCTAAAGAATGATGATTGATTAAACCCAGATCAGTTGACTGGGGGTGAGTGTTTGATTTGCTCTAACGCTCCGTCCATCATCCCCTTTGGTATCGCTTTGTTCGCCCTAAGTTGGCAGGGTATGCCCAGACGTGGGTCCCTTTCTCACTTTGCCACTGGATTCAAGATAGCCTGGCTGATGAGGGTTTTGAACCCGAAACCGGTCCCAGGATGCTTGTTTCCAGTCCAGGGAAGACATGGCTTGGCAGTTCGGGCTGGACTGTTCCCATGAGGCACTGGGTCAGACTGATTTGCATATGGCCATGTCTGAACTGGGGTGGTGGAGTGAGCTAAAGAATGATGATGGATTAAACCCAGATCAGTTGACTGGGGGTGAGTGTTTGATTTGCTCTACGCTCCGTCCATCATCCCCTTTGGTATCGCTTTGTTCGCCCTAAGTTGGCAGGGTATGCCCAGACGTGGGTCCCTTGCTCACTTTGCCACTGGATTCAAGATAGCCTGGCTGATGAGGGTTTTGAACCCAAAACCGGTCCCAGGATGCTTGTTTCCGGTCCAGGGAAGACATGGCTTGGCAGTTCGGGCTGGACTGTTCCCATGAGGCACTGGGTCAGACTGATTTGCATATGGCCATGTCTGAACTGGGGTGGTGGAGTGAGCTAAAGAATGCTGATGGATTAAACCCAGATCAGTTGACTGGGGGTGAGTGTTTGATTTGCTCTAACGCTCCGTCCATCATCCCCTTTGGTATCGCTTTGTTCGCCCTAAGTTGGCAAGGTATGCCCAGACGTGGGTCCCTTGCTCACTTTGCCACTGGATTCAAGGTAGCCTGGCTGATGAGGGTTTTGAACCCGAAGCCGGTCCCAGGATGCTTGTTTCCGGTCCAGGGAAGACATGGCTTGGCAGTTCGGGCTGGACTGTTCCCATGAGGCACAGGGTCAGACTGATTTGCATATGGCCATGTCTGAACTGGAGTGGTGGAGTGAGCTAAAGAATGATGATGGATTAAACCCAGATCAGTTGACTGGGGGTGAGTGTTTGATTTGCTCTAACGCTCCGTCCATCATCCCCTTTGGTATCGCTTTGTTCGCCCTAAGTTGGCAGGGTATGCCCAGACGTGGGTCCCTTGCTCACTTTGCCACTGGATTCAAGATAGCCTGGCTGATGAGGGTTTTGAACCCGAAACCGGTCCCAGGATGCTTGTTTCCGGTCCAGGGAAGACATGGCTTGGCAGTTCGGGCTGGACTGTTCCCATGAGGCACAGGGTCAGACTGATTTGCATATGGCCATGTCTGAACTGGGGTGGTGGAGTGAGCTAAAGAATGATGATGGATTAAACCCAGATCAGTTGACTGGGGGTGAGTGTTTGATTTGCTCTAACGCTCCGTCCATCATCCCCTTTGGTATCGCTTTGTTCGCCCTAAGTTGGCAGGGTATGCCCAGACGTGGGTCCCTTGCTCACTTTGCCACTGGATTCAAGATAGCCTGGCTGATGAGGGTTTTGAACCCGAAACCGGTCCCAGGATGCTTGTTTCCGGTCCAGGGAAGACATGGCTTGGCAGTTCGGGCTGGACTGTTCCCATGAGGCACTGGGTCAGACTGATTTGCATATGGCCATGTCTGAACTGGGGTGGTGGAGTGAGCTAAAGAATGATGATGGATTAAACCCAGATCAGTTGACTGGGGGTGAGTGTTTGATTTGCTCTAACGCTCCGTCCATCATCCCCTTTGGTATCGCTTTGTTCGCCCTAAGTTGGCAGGGTATGCCCAGACGTGGGTCCCTTGCTCACTTTGCCACTGGATTCAAGGTAGCCTGGCTGATGAGGGTTTTGAACCCGAAACCGGTCCCAGGATGCTTGTTTCCGGTCCAGGGAAGACATAGCTTGGCAGTTCGGGCTGGACTGTTCCCATGAGGCACAGGGTCAGACTGATTTGCATATGGCCATGTCTGAACTGGGGTGGTGGAGTGAGCTAAAGAATGATGATGGATTAAACCCAGATCAGTTGACTGGGGGTGAGTGTTTGATTTGCTCTAACGCTCCGTCCATCATCCCCTTTGGTATCGCTTTGTTCGCCCTAAGTTGGCAGGGTATGCCCAGACGTGGGTCCCTTGCTCACTTTGCAACTGGATTCAAGATAGCCTGGCTGATGAGGGTTTTGAACCCGAAACCGGTCCCAGGATGCTTATTTCCGGTCCAGGGAAGACATGGCTTGGCAGTTCGGGCTGGACTGTTCCCATGAGGCACAGGGTCAGACTGATTTGCATATGGCCATGTCTGAACTGGGGTGGTGGAGTGAGCTAAAGAATGATGATGGATTAAACCCAGATCAGTTGACTGGGGGTGTTTGATTTGCTCTAACGCTCCGTCCATCATCCCCTTTGGTATCGCTTTGAACATAGCTCCTGGCAGTCCATTTGGGCCAGGAGGCCCATTCTTTCTTCTACTTTTTATTGTTTTTATGACTATCATCTTGTCCATCATTATGGGCCTTTCTGGAGTTGGGTGTATTCATTTTTCCCCACCCTTCACTGCAGGGGTTCCGGAAAGTTTTCCCCAGTTTCTCTTTGTATATGTTCTCCACATGGGTTTGCCATGCTTCTGGGTACGGGCCCCCCTCCTTAAGCTCATTAATGCCCACGGACCACCACCTCCCTGGGTCTTATTTGTGGTTAAATGGGGGACCTCCAAGATCCCCCAGGCCCCGGGGATTACAACTTCCCCGGGGCCACATTCCAAAAATGAATTGGTGGTCTTGTGGAATCCCCTGTGCCCCTGGGACTACCACATCCCTGGGGCTCATGCCTTGTTATGGGGGGTCTCTCGGACCCCCGGGGACCACCTCCTCTCCAGGGCCATAATGAATTTTAACGGGGGCCTCAGGTACCCCCGCTGGGTTCCAGGGACCGCCACCACCCTAGGGCTGGCCCTACAAGAAGAAAGGAGGGGGGGCTTCACGGCCCCCTCTTGGAGCAAAAGATTGCCAAGAGAACCGCCACACCCCAGGGCCGGCTCCTGCTATGTCCCGGGGTGCTCACCCCCGGGACATAGCTGTTTGCTGTGACTTGGCAGGAGCTTAACCATTCCCGTCAAGCCACATCAAACGCTCAGCTTCCAGCAATTGAGAGCATTAAAATGCTCTTGCTTGCTGGAATTGGAGCAGAATTGTTTTCACACAGAGGGAGCTGCCTTTCCAGCAGCTCCCTGTGTGTGTGAAAGCAATGCCGGCTCCCGCAGGAGATGGGGAACCAGCAGGGAGTGCGGGGGCCTTTAGGCTCCCCCCATGGTCCCAGTGGAGAGTGAGTGCCCTGAAGGTACCCACTTTAAGATGTCAGGCCCCAGGAGATGGGGTCCCCTGTGCTGAATTTGTTCAAGGGTGTGGGCCCATGCAGCTCCCCTCCCCATCTGTAGATGGCTGGGTGCCGGGGGATGGGGTCACTGGGGCTGAAATCAGCCCAGGGAGGGGGCTGCACGGCCCCCTTCTCCTATTACAGGTAGGCCAGGCCCTGGGGGATAAGGTCCAGGGGGCCAACATCTGCCCGGGGAGGGGGGCATCATGGACCCCTCCCCTAAATAAAAAATAAATAAAAAAAGGCTGGGCCCTGAGGGATGGGGTCCTCGGTGCCAAAATTGACCTGGAAGGGGGACCGCAATGCCCTCTTCCCCATTCCAAAAAATCCTGGTTCCAGGGATGGGGTTCCTTAGGCCAAAATCGGGCCAGGGAAGGGGGACCATGCAGCCCCCCTCCCCTGATAAAATTTCTTTTTTTTTAAAAGCTGGCCCAGCAAGTTGCGGGTGTTCTCTTTCACCACCACTCTACAAACACACCTCCTGGTGCACTACTAGTTGGGAGATTAAATTCCCTTGGCTCCTGAGGGTCCTTGGGTACCAATTACCCCTCCTGTTACCTCTGGTAAGACCCACACAGCAGGATTGCTGAGAGGTCATCTGGGACCCCAGCCCCTTTGTCCACCACTCTGCAAACACGGCTCCTGGTGCACTACTGGTTGGGGGATGAAGTCCCTTTATGTCCAGAGGGTCCTTGGGGACCAACAAGCCCTCCTGTCACCTCCAGTAAGTCCTAAACAGCAGGACTGCTGAGAGGTCGTTGGAGGCCACTGCCCCTTTCTCCATCACTCTGCAAATGGGCCTCTTGATGCACTACTGGTTGGGTAATAAAGTCCCCTTGGATGCTGAGGGTCCTTCGGGCCAAGAACCCATCCTGTTATCTCCGTTAAGTCCCACACTGCAGGATTGCTGAGAGCTGGTCGGAGGCCCAGCCCCCTTTCTCCACCACTCTGCAAACGTGCCTCCTGGTGCACTAATGGCTAGGGGATGAAGTTCCTTTGGATGCTGTGGGTCCTTGGGGGCAAAGAACCCCTCCTGTTACCTTCAGTAAGTCCCTCACAGCGGGATTGCTGAGAGTGGGTCTGAGGCCCCGCCCCCTTTCTCCAGCACTCTACAAACAGGACTACTAGTTAAAAATCCATAGAAATTCACTTTAAATCAATGGTTACAAAAACGTTATAGTTAGGAGATAGAATTAAAAAACATTAGACATTCACTGAAAAAAACAAAGGTTACAGGGACATTATTATTGGCTCAGATTTCACTTGCACAAAACCATAGAAATTGAGCAGTTATAGTTACCTGAGCTAACTATATCTTATGCCCCCACAACGCACTGCTTATGACCTCACATATTACATCACACATAACATGGTCAGTGCCATCTCTGATGATATCACTGATGACATCTCAAATGACATCACTGATGACATCAGCCACAGAACCACTCACACACCCACTCACACCCCCATGCAACCTCCTGTATGCTCACTCAGAGACCCAGCCAACCAGTCACATACCCATTCACAGACCCATACCACTACTTATACATCTACTTACTCATTCATAGAGCCACTCACACACCCACCCACTCACTCACTTGCTCATATAGCTACTCACACAACCACTCACTCACCCATACAGCTACTCATATAACTAGTCACTCACCCATACAGCTACTCACACAGCCACACACTCACCCATACACACCCACTTATTCACCTATACAGCTACTCACACACTCACTCACTCATACAGCCTCTCAGCACAGCCACTCACTCAACCATACAACCAATCACATACTCACTCACACCCATATAACCACTCATATACCCATTCACACATCCATACAAGTACTCACACATCTGCTCACTCACCCATACAACCATTCACCCAGACACATACTCTCCAATACAGCCACTCACACACCAACTCACTTAACCAAACTCCCACTCAAAGGGACACTCACTCACCATACAGGACACTTACAAGCCCAGTCATTCACTCATACAGCCATTCAGATACCAACTCACTCACCCATACTGCTGACACACCCACTCACTCACCAATACAGCCTCCTTACACTGCCACTCACTCACCCATACAGCCACTCACACACCCACTTACACACACATATAGCCATTCAGCACCCACTCACACACGGATACACACAGCCACTCACATATTATATGTTAAAAATAGTATCACTAATTAGTAGTACACCTAATCAAACTTTTGTAGTAGCTTAGTATATATGTTCAACACTCTTCAAAATTCTGAGAAAACACTTACAATCACAGGATAATGTCATCAGTGATGTCAATTGAGATGTCGTGAGTGATGTCTCTGACCATGTCAGAAGTAATGCAATATGTGAGGTCATAAGCAGTGCATTGCGGGGTGTAAGTAATAGTTAGCTCAGGTAACTATAACTGCTGAATCTCTATTGTTTTGTACGATTAAAATCTGAGCCTAACTATAACGCCTCTCTAACCTTTGGATTTTTCAGTGAATATATGTAGGAAAGTAGGATCTGCTTCTTATGGTTACCCCCACTTTTTGCTTGATGTGACACTGTTTTTGACTAGTCTGACTGGGATCCTGCTAATCAGGACCCCAGTCTATCTGCTTTCTTCCTAAACTGTTGTGTTCAGTACCTAGGTACATCCCAAATTGGATACTGGGGTACCCTTGTCAGTCCCTAGTATATGGTACCCATGTACCCAGGGCATAGGTACCCAAGTGGTCCCTCATGGGCTAAAGCATGTATTATGCCACCCATGAGGAACCATTCAAAATGGGCCTACAGGCCTGCCATTGCAGCCTGTGTAAGTTGATGCTTGCACCACTTACTAAAGATATAGGTTTACTATATCTAAGGGTCACTGCACTTAAAACCTATCAGCCACCCCTATAGCAGGCCTTCACAATCCTGAGGACAGGGTGCTTGGTTCTAAGTGAGAGGGTGCCCCTGCATGAGCAGGACACCCCTGCAGCCTTCGGAGTCCATTCTCCCGGGTTGTCAGTGAAGCTGCCATATACTATATAGAGGGGCACCACGTGATTAAGTGATGACCATCTCGAAACTGGCTGCAACGAATCCTATAATGTTTGGTATCAAACATGTTGGAATCATACCCCCACACTGTAAACGGTGTGGGAGGTATGTTTCCAAGCACTGGAAAAGCCCTCCGTTAGGCTCTCAGGGGCTTATTT
Source organism: Calotriton arnoldi (assembly GCA_963921515.1). Classification (NCBI taxonomy): domain Eukaryota; kingdom Metazoa; phylum Chordata; class Amphibia; order Caudata; family Salamandridae; genus Calotriton; species Calotriton arnoldi. The sequence continues at coordinate 202,214 of CAWUFW010018015.1, forward strand.
ACAAGCCCTTTGCAACACTTTTGCGTCATTTTTAACATGGGAAAAGTGACGTACGGTGGCGCAAGGGGCTTGTAAATAAGCCACTCATTGTTCCCGGTACCATCCTTCTTGACCCGGACAGCAGAAAATGGTTGCTGCCGACCAGACACATTTCTGCCCTCCTGCTGCTGAGTCAAGCTCGAGCAGAGGAAGGTGGAACAATAGGCATCCTGTCACAGGGAGGCATGACCACCTCCCAGACAGGATTTAGTGTATTGGAGCTGGGTGGGTGCGCTTGCCAGTGCCTGAGAGTCTGCATGAGGGGCACATTTGGTGTCCCTGTGCAGAGTCCAGTTCAAGCCAGTCCTGGGAGCCATTGGCTCCCACTCTGGCGTGAAACTGAACAAAGGACATGGGTGTAAACCCCCCCCTGTCCAGACCCTCCCCTGGGAGGGTCCCCTGAATCACCTCAACTCTTTCCTTAGGGTACTTAAGGATTTACCTGAGTATAGGTCCCTAGATTAATCGTGGGATAAGATTCAGAACAGATACCACTGCACTTCTACCGTCTGGGCAATCTGGACTTCGCTGGACTTCGTTTGGGCCTGACTTCGTCTTCCTTCCAGTCTGCTACATCGTCCGTGCCTGTGAATCATACAGGAACCTTCCAAGGCCTTTGAAGCATCAAAGACTACCGAAGTAATCTCCCTTGTCGTGAAGGAGTCACTCCCCTGCATTCGCAGGCACCGCAACACTGCTGACCGGTCTGCTGATCCCAAGCTCCTACAGACTCCGAAGGGTTTCAACAACACAGGAGGTGGGTTTATACATCCCTTGAGGCCAGAGCTGTCCTCTTACCGAGTTTGAGGCCAGAATCCCTCATGGGGGCTGCAATACCTAAACCCCTGTGCACTGCATACTTTTGCAAGTGCAAAGGCTTTTTGGCAATTCTGCAGCAAGTGCATTTGGCTCCAAGTAGCCCCAACCTCTGGCAACTTCTCCTGCAAAAATCTTCAACCACCTCTCACTGTGTGCTCCGTGGCCTGTTGTTTTGTAAAGCTGCACGAGGTCCTCCTGCGACTCCAGTGTCTTTGACCTGTGGGTCCTGTGGGGGGGGTCAACTATGTCTTCTTTGGGCTCCCCTGATGGCTCTGGTCTTGCCCTGACTCCCCTGCTTGTGGCGAGTCTCCTGGACTTTGCTGGTCCTCTACCTGCAACTTCTTGACCTCCTGCATGGGTTGCTTTTGCCAAGGTTTGTTGGTGCTCCCACCTATGCACCCGGCTTCCCTGGTGTAGGTAACATGGGTACTAGGGTATCCACGGGTGGGGTGGCTCTCCAACCTTCTGTCTTCCACTGGGTTTCTTCAGGGTCCACTGGGAAGGGTCCTTAATCTTTAAAATTCCAACCGCGACTTACACGTAAAGTTGTACGGAGTCCGCGGTCATGTTCTCACACTGCATGCGTCCTCCATGGGATCCCTGCCTACTTACCTTGGGGGATTCCTTGGGTCCCCAGCGGTTCTACAGCCTCTCGACATTGTCCTGACTCAAGTTGTGGTTCTTATACCACTTTATTAGTAAATGGTATGGTCCCCCCCTAGGGCCCACTGTGTATTAGTGCTATTTACTGTGATTTCTTTGCTAAAGTATTGTGTGCTTTGTGTCTATCTCTGTGTGGGAGATACTGTAACGTACTAGAGAGTGTTATATAATAAATACATATTTTTATAAATACTTGGTGTGATTCCCTTTCATTTAATCTATACCATAAGATTGCATTCTGGTAAAACAAGCTGCTTTACACTCCTTCAAGACTAAGCCTAAAGGCTGCTCTCCACAGCAACCACTTAGAGAGCTTTCTGTGGTTGTCTAAGACCTCTTAAATCACCATAAGGTTTGTCTGGACTGGTGCAAGTTGCCCACTTATATTAGTGGACATCATATACCAGGCCAGCTTCTCACAATATATATTAAGTATTTTAACACTTATAACTTTAACACACCTTACACTGTTTATATCTACTACCAAAAATTAGCATTTACACCTCATATTCTATATTCCTGGCACATCACTTCCACTCACCCACTTTCACGCTACATCTTTTCCAAGATCACAATTCCCTCTGCGACACTCCACTTTATGCCTCTCCACTCTACGCCACTTCATTCTACGCTATTACACTCTATGCCACTTCACTCTACATCACTACACTATATGCCACTCTATTCTACACTAATCCACTCTACACCACTCTCCTCTACCCCACTACACTGTATGCCAGTACACTCCACACCACTCCATTGTATGCTATTACACTCTACACCACTCTACTCTCCAACACTCCAGTCAACGTCACTCAACTGTATGCCCCTCCACTCTCTGCTATTCCTATGCATGCAACTCCACTCTCCAACACTGCTCTCTTCGCTATGCCACTCCACTCTGTGTCGCTTAACTGTACACCACTACACTATACACTGTTCTATTCTATGCCACTCCACTCTACTCCACTCCACTCTATCCTATTCCACTCTATGCTCCTCCACTGTACGCCTTTCCACTATACTCTATTCCACTCTATGGCACTCCACTGTACGACACTCAAATCTATGCCTCTGCACTCGATGCCACTGCACTAACCACTATTCCAGTGTATGCAACTCCACTCTATGCTACTCCACTCTATGATATTTCACTCTACCCCACTCCACTGCATGACACTCCAGTCTACGGCACTTCATTGTATGCCCCTACACTCTACATTACTCTACTCTACGCGATTCCACTATATGTCACTCCACTACACGCAACTCCACTCTACTCTATTCAACTGTATGTCACTCCACTGTACGACACTCCAGTCTATGCTATTCCACTGTATGCCACTCCACTCTATGCTACTCTGCTCTACACCACTTCACTGTACGCCACTCCACTCTACACCACTCCACTCTATGCTATTCCAATGTACACAACTCCACCTATGCTATTCCACTGTACGCAACTCCACTCTCCTCCACTTCACTGTTTGCTATTCCACTCTACCCCACTTCACTCTATGACACTCCAGTTTACAGCACTCCACTGTATGCCACTACACTCTATGCTACTCCACTCTATGCTATTCCACTGTATGCCACTCCACTGTATGCCACTCCACTGTATGCTATTCCACTCCACTCCACGCCACCCCACTCTACGCTATACCACTGTATGCAACTCCACTCTGCACCACTCTACTCTATATCATTCCACCTTACCTCACTCCGCTGTTTGCCACTCCAGTCTACACCACTCTGCTGTATGGTACTCCACTGTATGCCACTCCAGTCTACGCTATTGGACTCTATGCCACTTCACTCTGCATTACTCCTGTCTACGACACTCTACTGTATGCTTTTCCCCTCTAACCCATTCCCCTTTATGCCACTCAAGTCTAGCCCACTCCAATGTATGCCACTCCACTGTACGCTACTGTGCTCTATGCTCTTTCCACTGTATGCTACAACACTGTACGCCACTCCACTGTACACTATTCCACTATATGCCACTCCACTCTATGTCACTCCACTCTACGCTATTCCACTATATGCCACTTCTCTATACGCCACTCCACTCTACACTATCACACTGTACCCCACTCCACTGTACTCCACCCTACTCTAAGCTATTCCACTGTACACTACTCCAGTATATGCCACTCAACTCTATGGCACTCAACTCTACACCACTCCACTGTATGCCACTTCACTCTATACTATTCCAATGTGAGTTCCCAGGATGCTTGTTTACAGTCCAGGGAGGACCTGGCCTGGCAGTTCCGGCTGGACTGTTCCCATGGCAGGAGGGTCAAGACTGATTTGCATATGGCTGGGTCTAAACTGAAATGGCATGGTGTGCATAAAAAGATGGATTTATGCCCAGATCTCTGTACTGGGGGTGAATGTTTGACATTGTTCAGCATTCTGTCCATCAATTGTTCTTTTTGCATTTGTCACCCTAAGTGGGAAGGGTATGACCAGACGTGGGTCCTATGGTCACCATGCCACTGGAGTCAAACTATCCTGGCTGATGAGGGATGATACCCAAAGCTGGTTCCAGGATGCTTGTTTAAGGTCCACGGAGGTCCTGACCTGGCAGTTAGGGTTAGACTGTTCCCATGGGGAGCAGGGTCTAGACTGATTTGCATATGGCTGGGTCTAAACTGGAATAGCATGTTGTGCAAAAAAACAATGGATTTAGGCCCAGATCTCCGTGCTGGGGGTGACTGTTTGACATTGTTCAGCATTCCGTCCATCAATTGTTCTTTTTGCAACTCCACTCTTAGGGGCACATGCATCAAAGGTTTTTGCGATCGCAAACGGTGCGAATCGCAAAAATCGGCCGTTTGCGATCGCAAATTGGCCTTTGGAGATGCATGAAAGTGTTTCCTATGCGCAATTTAAGAATTCGCAATTAATTGCGAATTCCTAAATTGCGATTGCATTTAAGGAATCGCAATTTGCGATTCCTTAAATGCAATGCTAGAAGCACTTTCAAATAGCGATTTCGCTATTTGGGACCGCAAATTACAGACAAATCAAACTTGTCTGTAATTTGCAAAACCTTCGAAAAATGCTCTAAAATGCATTTTTTAAGTTTTAGGTTACACACACACATGCCCTTGGGGCATGTGTGTGCGCAACATGGGTGCACATCACAATTTCAGGGGTGCAACAGGGTGTCATTTTGACACCCTGGCACCCTTGAAATTGCATTCTCAATTTGCGATTCTCTAATTGCGAATCGCTAATTGAGAATGTCTTCCCATTCATTCCTATGGGCCTCTAGGCCCATAGGAATTAATGGGGAGGTATTCCTTAATTGCGACTCGCAATTAGCGAGTCGCAATTAAGGAATGTTTAGGAATCGCTATTTTTATAGCGATTCCTACATGCATAGGCTTTTGCGATTCCTTAATTGCGATTCCTTAAAAATCGCAATTAAGGAATCGCAAAAGCCTACCTTGATGCATGTGCCCCTTAGTCACTCCACTGTATGCTATTCCACTCTACCCCACTCCACTGTACAACACTCCAGTCTGCGCCACTCCACTTTACACCACTCCACTCTACTTCACTCTATGCTATTCCACGCTACACCACTCAACTCTACAACACTCTATACCACTACACTCTACGACACTGTACTGTATGCCACTCCACTCTACAACACTCTACTCCACTCTACGCCTGTCCACTGTACTCCACTCTAAGGCACTTTCCAACATTCTATGAAATGCCACTCCACTCTGCTCTATTCCACTATTGCCACTCCAGTCTAATTCATTGAACTCTATGCCACTTCACTCTATACCACTCCATTCTATGCCACTCTACACTACTACACTGTACGCCACTCCACTGTACCCAACTGTACTACAACCACTCAAGTCTACCCCGCTCTATGGCACTGTACTCCACTCAATGACACACTATGTCCCTCTACTCTATTGCACAATACTCCACTCTATATCACTCAACTATACTCCAATCCACTTTACTCCACTGGACGACACTACACTCTATGACACTCTACTTTATAACACTCCTCCACTCAACTGTATGACACTCACATAACAAATTCCACTCGACGACACTAGACAGTTCAATTTAAAACACATTTTTAGTAACATTTTTAAAAAACATCGAAATTTAATGAAAAACCCAGGTTAAGGATAGATTATAGTTAGGAAAACATTATTCATTCATGCTTTATAAACCCAGCTTAAACTATACAAACATAAGAAATTCTAAAGTTATAATTACAACTTATATATATAGTTCACCCACCACCAGTTATAACTTCAATTTATAATTGACACACCACCCTTAATTTACTATAAATCACTCACCTCTGTACACAGTTTTGTCACCTCACTCGCCACACTACATTTACTATAATTCGCCACTCTACCATGTATCGTGTTCTCAGAAATTATGGCATTTAAGATGAAATAACTGTTGTTATGAATGCTTTATTTTCACATGCTATAAGTCAGATAATATACACACATATATAAATATATATATATATATATATATATATATATATATATATATATATTCACTGAAAAAACCATAGGTTTCAGACACGTTATAGTTAGAAATTAGCATTTAAAAAACCTTTGAAATTCACTGAAAAAACCATAGGTTTTAGGGACAGTTATAGTTAGTTGGACATTTCACTTGTACAAAACCATAGAAATTCCCCCGTTATAGTTAGTTCAGCTAACTATAACTCGCGCCCCCGCAATGCACTGCTGATGACGTCACATATTACATCACTCATGACATGGTCAGTGACATCACTGATGACATCACTGATGACATCTCAAATGAAATCACTGATGACATCATCCAGTGACTGTGTGTTTCTGTAAAGTTTAAATATGTTTAATATATATAGGGAAAGGCGTATTGAAGAATGAGTGGGTGTTTAAGTGTCTGAATGGATGATTTAGTACGTGCGTGACTGACTCTACAAGTGAGTGATTAAACGTATCTTACTGAATGCATGGGTTAGTGACTAAACTGTGTGAATGTCTGTATCCGTCTGTTTGTTGGTGTGTAAGTGGATGCATGGATTTGCGAATAGCTACATGAGTGTCTATATGGGTTATTAATTGGTTCTCTGAGTATCTGTATGGCTGCCTGAGTGTTTGTGTGGGTGGGGTGTGTGTGACTCTGTACATAGATGTGTGAGTGGGTGATTCACTGGGTGCATGATTTCAAGAGTGCATCTGTGATGGACTGCTTGGGTGGGTGAGTGTGTGTATGGGTGTGTTAGTGAGTGAATGTATATCTCAGTGGTACATGTGCGAGTAACTACATATGTAAAAGGCAGTATATATGTATGTTAGAGTATTTAAATGGCTATAAGTGAGAGTGTGTGATTGTGAGAGTGGCTGTATGGATGCGTGTGTGCTTGTATCAGTTATTGTATAAGAGCGTAAGAATGTGCTAGTATTTGTATGAGTAAGTGAGCTGGTGTGTGTATAACTGTATAGGTGAGTAAATGGGTGTGTGATTAATTTTTTGCATGACTGACTAGGTGTGTGAGTACCTCTATGGATGAGTGGCGGTGTGTGAGTGTTTATATAGGTGTATGAGTGCATATGATAGTCCTGTACTGAGTGACTGTAAGTATGAGTGACTGTACGGGTGAGTGAGTAGATATGTGTGTGTAGACCTAAGAATCAGTGAGTGGGTATGTAGTTATTGGTATTGGAGTGTGTATGGTTTTGAGAATGGCAGTCTGTAATTTAGAGTGGGTGTATCAAAAGCTATATTAGGGTGTGAGAAGATGCATGAAATTATCACATGGATGATGTCATCAGTGATGTCATTTGAGATGTCATCAGTGATGTCATCAGTGATGTCACTGACCATGTCATGAGTGATGTAATATGTGACGTCATCAGCAGTGCATTGCGGGGCGCGAGTTATAGTTAGCTGAACTAACTATAACGGGGGAATTTCTATGGTTTTGTACGAGTGAAATGTCCAACTAACTATAACTGTCCCTAAAACCTATGGTTTTTTCAGTGAATTTCAAAGGTTTTTTAAATGCTAATTTCTAACTGTAACGTGTCTGAAACCTATGGTTTTTTCAGTGAATTTCAAAGGTTTTTTAAATGCTAATTTCTAACTATAACGTGCCTGAATCCTATGATTTTTTAAGTGAATTTCAAAGGTTTTTAAATGCTAGTTTCTAACTATGCCTACAGAGGTAGGACATGTGAAGAAAGAAGAAAAAACGCGCAGAAAGAAGCAAAAGAAATGCAGAAAGAAGCAACAGAAGTCCACAAAGACGAAGAAAAGTGCAGGAAGAAGCAAAAGATGTGCAGAAAGAACCAACAGAGGAGCAGAAAGAGGCCATGTTGCAAAATCATCCTGTGCCCACAACTTTTTCAGACGGGTACTGGTGGTAACTGACTCTGACTAACCAGAGTCAGTGCTATGCTAAAAGACACTTAGAATACAGTGAAAACACCTACATACACTAGGGAACACTATGCGTTGGGGTACCCCTGTGATTAGCATGACCTCCTCTGTAAGTCCCTAGTACATAATAGGGCAGGGGGATTAAAACTACCTCTTAAAACGTGTGTGCAAACGCGCCCCGTGGTGCGTTTTAAGTTGCGGGATTAAGTCCCCTTGAATCCTGAGGGTCCCTGGGGCCCAACTAGCCCCCCAGGTACCTACAGTTAGGACCACAGAGCTGAGTTGCAGAGAGGCGTTCCGAGGCCACGCACCTTTTTTCACCTCTCTGCAACGCAACTCTGTTGTGCTTACTGAAGGTACCTGGTGGGCTAGTTGGCCCCAGGGTCCCTCAGGATTCAAGGGGGCATGTTTGCGCACATGTCACCTGAGGCCCCGCCCCCTCCCTTCACCACTGTGCAAACGCGCCCCGTGGCGCGTTTTAAGTTGGGGGATTAGGTCACCTTGAATCCTGAGGGTCCCTGGGGCCCAACTAGCCCACCAAGTACTTCCAGTAAGCACCACAGGCCTGCGTTGCAACGCCTGTAACAAATTGTGTAGTTGTGTTTAGGTAGTGAAGGGGGTCGTGCTGGGGGTAGTGTTTTAGGGTTTAGGGTAGTGCAGTGGTGTTTGTGTAGTGTAGGGGGTCATGCTGGGGGTAGATTTAGGGTTTAGGGTAGTGCAGTGGTGTTTGGATAGTGTAGGGAGTCGTGCTGGGGGAGTGTTTTAGGGTTTAGGGTATTACAGTGGTGTTTGGGTAGTGTAGGGGGTTGTGCTGGGGGTAGTGTTTTAGGGTTTAGGGTAGTGCAGTGGTGTTTGGGTAGTGTAGGGGGTCGTGCTGGGGCTGGTGTTTCAGGGTTTAGGGCAGTGCAGTGGTGTTTGGGCAGTGTAGGGGGTCGTGCTGGGGCTGGTGTTTCAGGGTTTAGGGCAGTGCAGTGGTGTTCGGGCAGTGTAGGGGGTCTTGCTGGGGGGTGGTGTTTCAGGGTTTAGGGAAGTGGTGTTCGGGCAGTGTAGGGGGTCTTGCTGGGGGTGATGTTTCAGGGTTTAGGGCAGTGCAGTGGTGTTCGGGCAGTGTAGGGGGTCTTGCTGGGGGTAGTTTTTCAGGGTTTAGGGCAGTGCAGTGGTGTTTGTGCAGTGTAGGGGGTCGTGCTGGGGATGGTGTTTCATGGTTTAGGGCAGTGCAGTAGTGTTTAGGCAGTGCAGGGGGTCGTGCTGGGGCTGGTGTTTCAGGGTTTAGGGCAGTGCAGGCAGTGGTGCTCGTGCAGTGTAGGGGGTCGTGCTGGGGGTGGTGTTTCTGGGTTTAGGGTAGTGCAGTGGTGTTCGGGCAGTGTAGGGGTTCGTGCTGGGGCTGGTGTTTCAGGGTTTAGGGCAGTGCAGTGGTGTTCGGGCAGTGTAGGGGGTCATGCTGGGGCTGGTGTTTCAGTGTTTTGGGCAGAGCAGTGCTGTTCGGGCAGTGTAGGGGGTCGTGCTGGGGGTGGTGTTTCAGGGTTTAGGGCAGTGCAGTGGTGTTCGAGTAGTGTAGGGGTCGTGCTGGGGGTGGTGTTTCAGGGTTTAGGGCAGTGGTGTTCGGGCAGTGTAGGGGGTCTTGCTGGGGGCAGTGTTTCAGGGTTTAGGGCAGAGCAATGGTGTTCAGGCAGTGTAGGGGGTTGTGTTGGAGGTGGTGTTTCAGGCTTTAGGGCAGTGCAGTGGTATTCGGGCAGTGTAGGGGGTCTTTCTGGGGGTGGTGTTTCAGGGTTTAGGGCAGTGGTGTTCAGTCAGTGTAGGGGGTCGTGCTGGGGGTGGTGTTTCAGGGTTTAGGGCAGTGCAATGGTGTTCGGGCAGTGTGGGGGGCCGTGCAGGGGCTGGTGTTTCAGGGTTTAGGGCAGTGCAGTAGTGTTCAGGCAGTGTAGGGGTCGTGCTGGGGGTGGTGTTTCAGGGTATAGGGCAGTGCAGTGGTGTTCGGGCAGTGTAGGGTGTCGTGCTGGGGGTGGTGTTTCAGGGTTTTGGGCAGTGCAGTGGTGTTCGGGCAGTGTAGGTGGTCTTGCTGGGGCTGGTGTTTCTGGGTTTAGTGCAGTGGTGTTCGGGCAGTGTAGGGGGTCTTGCTGGGGGTGGTGTTTCAGTGTTTAGGGCAGTGCAATGGTGTTCGCGCAGTGTAGGGGGTCTTGCTGGGGCTGATGTTTCAGCGTTTAGGGCAGCGCAGTGGTGTTCGGGCAGTGTAGGGGGTCTTGCTGGGGGTGGTGTTTCAGGGTTTAGTGCAGTGCAGTGGTGTTCGGGCAGTGTAGGGGGTCTTGCTGGGGCTGGTGTTTCAGGGTTTAGGGCAGTGCAGTGGTGTTCGGGCAGTGTAGGGGGTCTTGCTGGGGCTGGTGTTTCAGGGTTTAGGGTAGTGCAGTGGTGTTCGGGCAGTGTAGGGGGTCGTGCTGGGGCTGGTGTTTCAGGGTTTAGGGCAGTGCAGTGGTGTTCGGGCAGTGTAGGGGGTCGGGCTGGGGCTGGTGTTTCAGGGTTTAGGGCAGTGCAGTGGTTTTCAGGCAGTGTAGGCGGTCGTCCTGGGGGTGGTGTTTTAGGGTTTAGGGCAGTGCAGTGGTGTTCGGGCAGTGTAGGGGGTCATGCTGGGGGTGGTGTTTCAGGGTTTAGGGCAGTGCAGTGGTGTTCGGGCAGTGTAGGGGGTCGTGCTGGGGCTGGTGGTTCAGGGTTTTGGGCAGAGCAGTGGTGTTCGGGCAGTGTAGGGGGTCGTGCTGGGGGTGGTGTTTTAGGGTTTAGGGCACTGCAGTGTTGTTCGGGCAGTGTAGGGGGTCTTGCTGGGGGTGGTGTTTCAGGGTTTAGGGCAGTGGTGTTCGGGCAGTGTAGGGGGTCTTGCTGGGGGTGATGTTTCAGGGTTTAGGGCAGTGCAGTGGTGTTCGGGCAGTGTAGGGGGTCTTGCTGGGGGTAGTGTTTCAGGGTTTAGGGCAGTGCAGTAGTGTTCGTGCAGTGTAGGGGGTCATGCTGGGGGCGGTGTTTCAGGGTTTAGGGCAGTGCAGTAGTGTTCGGGCAGTGTAGGGGGTCGTGCAGGGGATGGTGTTTCAGGGTTTAGGGCAGTGCAATGGTGTTCGGGCAGTGTAGGGGGTCGTGCTGGGGGTGGTGTTTCAGGGTTTAGGGCAGTGCAGTGGTGTTTGGGCAATGTAGGGGGTCGTGCTGGGGCTGGTGTTTCAGGGTTTAGGGCAGTGCAGTGGTGTTCGGGCAGTGTAGGGGGTCTTGCTGGTGGTGGTGTTTCAGGGTTTAGGGCAGTGGTGTTCGGGCAGTGTAGGGGGTCTTGCTGGGGGTGATGTTTCAGGGTTTAGGGCAGTGCAGTGGTGTTCGGGCAGTGTAGGGGGTCTTGCTGGGGGTAGTGTTTCAGGGTTTAGGGCAGTGCAGGGGTGTTCGTGCAGTGTAGGGGGTCGTGCTGGGGATGGTGTTTCAGGGTTTAGGCCAGTGCAGTAGTGTTCGGGCAGAGTAGGGGGTCGTGCAGGGGGAATGGTGTTTCAGGGTTTAGGGCAGTGAAGTGGTGTTCGGGCAGTGTAGTGGGTCATGCAGGGGGTGGTGTTTCAGGGTTTAGGGCAGTGCAGTGGTGTTCGGGCAATGTAGGGGGTCATGCTGGGGCTGGTGTTTCAGGGTTTAGGGCAGTGCAGTGGTGTTCGGGCAGTGTAGGGGGTCTTGCTGGGGGTGGTGTTTCAGGGTTTAGGGCAGTGGTGTTCGGGCAGTGTAGGGGGTCTTGCTGGGGGTGATGTTTCAGGGTTTAAGGCAGTGCAGTGGTGTTCGGGCAGTGTAGGGTGTCGTGCTGGGGGTGGTGTTTCAGGGTTTAGGGCAGTGCAGTGGTGTTTGGGCAGTGTAGGGGGTCGTGCACGGGGTGTTGTTTCAGGGTTTAGGGCAGTGCAGTGGTGTTCGGGCAGTGTAGGGGGTTGTGCTGGGGCTGGTGTTTCAGGGTTTAGGGCAGTGCAATGGTGTTCTGGCAGTGTAGGGGGTCGTGCTGGGGCTAGTGTTTCATGGTTTAGGGCAGTGCAGTGGTGTTCAGGCAGTGTAGGGGGTCATGCTGGGGCTGGTGTTTCAGGGTTTAGGGCAGTGCAGTGGTGTTTGTGCAGTGTAGGTGGTCGTGCTGGGGCTGGTGTTTCAGGGTTTAGGGCAGTGCAGTGGTGTTCGGGCAGTGTAGGGGGTCATGCTGGGGCTGGTGTTTCAGGGTTTAGGGCAGTGCAGTGGTGCTCAGGCAGTGTAGGGGGTCGTGCTGGGGGTGGTGTTTATGGGTTTAGGGTAGTGCAGTGGTGTTCGGGCAGTGTAAGGGGTCGTGCTGGGGCTGGTGTTTCAGGGTTTAGGGCAGTGCAGTGGTGTTTGGGCAGTGTAGGGGGTCGTGCTGGGGCTGGTGTTTTTGGGTTTAGGGCAGTGCAGTGGTGTTCGGGCAGTGTAGGGGGTCTTGCTGGGGGTAGTTTTTCAGGGTTTAGGGCAGTGCAGTGGTGTTCGTGCAGTGTAGGGGGTCGTGCTGGGGATGGTGTTTCATGGTTTAGGGCAGTGCAGTAGTGTTCAGGCAGTGTAGGGGGTCGTGCTGGGGCTGGTGTTTCAGGGTTTAGGGCAGTGCAGGCAGTGGTGCTCAGGCAGTGTAGGGGGTCGTGCTGGGGGTGGTGTTTCTGGGTTTAGGGTGGTGCAGTGGTGTTCGGGCAGTGTAGGGGTTCGTGCTGGGGCTGGTGTTTCAGGGTTTAGGGCAGTGCAGTGGTGTTCGGGCAGTGTAGGGGGTCATGCTGGGGCTGCTGTTTCAGTGTTTTGGGCAGAGCAGTGGTGTTCGGGCAGTGTAGGGGGTCGTGCTGGGGGTGGTGTTTCAGGGTTTAGGGCAGTGCAGTGGTGTTCGAGCAGTGTAGGGGGTCGTGCTGGGGGTGGTGTTTCAGGGTTTAGGGCAGTGGTGTTCGGGCAGTGTAGGGGGTCTTGCTGGGGGTGATGTTTCAGTGTTTAGGGCAGTGCAGTGGTGTTCGGGCAGTGTAGGGGGTCTTGCTGGGGGCAGTGTTTCAGGGTTTAGGGCAGAGCAATGGTGTTCAGGCAGTGTAGGGGGTTGTGTTGGAGGTGGTGTTTCAGGCTTTAGGGCAGTGCAGTGGTATTCGGGCAGTGTAGGGGGTCTTGCTGGGGGTGGTGTTTCAGGGTTTAGGGCAGTGGTGTTCAGGCAGTGTAGGGGGTCGTGCTGGGGGTGGTGTTTCAGGCTTTAGGGCAGTGCAGTGGTGTTCGGGCAGTGTAGGGGGTCGTGCAGGGGCTGGTGTTTCAGGGTTTAGGGCAGTGCAGTGGTGTTCGGGCAGTGTAGGGGGTCGTGCTGGGGGTGGTGTTTCAGGGTTTAGGGCAGTGCAGTGGTGTTTGGGCAGTGTAGGGGGTCATGCTGGGGGTGGTGTTTCTGGGTTTAGGGCAGTGTAGTGGTGTTCGGGCAGTGTAGGGGGTCGTACAGGGGGTGGTGAGTCAGGGTTTAGGGTAGTGCAGTGGTGTTCGGGCAGTGTAGGGGGTCATGCTGGGGGTAGAGTTTTAGGGTTTAGGGCAGTGCAGTGGTGTTCGGGCAGTGTAGGGGGTCGTGCAGGGGGTGGTGTTTCAGGGTTTAGGGCAGTGCAGTGGTGTTCGGGCAGTATAGGGGTCGTGCTGGGGGTGGTGTTTCAGGGTTTAGGGCAGTGCAGTGGTGTTCGGGCAGTGTAGGGTGTCGTGCTGGGGGTGGTGTTTCAGGGTTTTGGGCAGTGCAGTGGTGTTCGGGCAGTGTAGGTGGTCTTGCTGGGGCTGGTGTTTCCGGGTTTAGTGCAGTGCAGTAGTGTTCGGGCAGTGTAGGGGATCGTGCAGGGGGTGGTGTTTCAGGGTTTAGGGCAGTGCAGTGGTGTTCGGGCAGTGTAGGGGGTCGTGCTGGGGATGGTGTTTCAGGGTTTAGGGCAGTGGTGTTCGGGCAGTGTAGGGGGTCTTGCTGGGGGTGATGTTTCAGGGTTTAGGGCAGTGGAGTGGTGTTTGTGCAGTGTAGGGGGTCTTGCTGGGGATAGTGTTTCAGGGTTTAGGGCAGTGCAGTGGTGTTCGGGCAGTGTAGGGGGTCGTGAAGGGGGTGGTGTTTCAGGGTTTAGGGCAGTGCAGTGGTGTTCGGGCAGTGTAGGGGGTCGTGCTAGGGGTGGTGTTTCAGGGTTTAGGGCAGTGCAGTGGTGTTCGAACAGTGTAGGGGGTCGTGCAGGGGCTGGTGTTTCAAGGTTTAGGGCAGTGCAGTGGTGTTCGGGCAGTGTAGGGGGTCGTTCTGGGGGTAGTGTTTTAGGATTTAGGGTAGTGCAGGTGTGCTTGTGTAGTGTAGGTGGTCGTGCTGGGGGTAGTGTTGTAGGGTTTAGGGTAGTGCAGTGGTGTTCGGGCAGTGTAGGGGGTCTTGCTGGGGGTGGTGTTTCAGGGTTTAGGGCAGTGGTGTTCGGGCAGTGTAGGGGGTCTTGCTGGGGGTGATGTTTCAGGGTTTAGGGCAGTGCAGTGGTGTTCGGGCAGTGTAGGGGGTCTTGCTGGGGGTAGTGTTTCAGGGTTTAGGGCAGTGCAGGGGTGTTCGTGCAGTGTAGGGGGTCGTGCTGGGGATGGTGTTTCAGGGTTTAGGGCAGTGCAGTAGTGTCCGGGCAGTGTAGGGGGTCGTGCAGGGGGAATGGTGTTTCAGGGTTTAGGGCAGTGCAGTGGTGTCGGGCAGTGTAGGGGGTCGTGCTGGGGCTGGTGTTTCAGGGTTTAGGGCAGTGCAGTGGTGTTCGGGCAGTGTAGGGGGTCGTGCACGGGGTGGTGTTTCAGGGTTTAGGGCAGTGCAGTAGTGTTCGGGCAGTGTAGGGGGTTGTGCTGGGGCTGCTGTTTCAGGGTTTAGGGCAGTGCAATGGTGTTCTGGCAGTGTAGAGGGTCGTGCTGGGGCTAGTGTTTCACGGTTTAGGGCAGTGCAGTGGTGTTCGGGCAGTGTAGGGGGTCGTTCTGGGGGTAGTGTTTTAGGGTTTAGGGTAGTGCAGTGGTGCTTGTGTAGTGTAGGGGTCGTGCTGGGCGTAGTGTTTTAGGGTTTAGGGTAGTGCAGTGGTGTTTGTGTAGTGTAGGGGGTCATGTTTTAGGGTAGTGCAGTGATGTTTGGGTAGTGTAGGGGATCGTGCTGGGGGTAGTGTTTTAGGGTTTAGGGTAGTGCAGTGGTGTTTGTGTAGTGTAGGGGGTCATGCTGGGGGTAGTGTTTTAGGGTTTAGGATAGTGCAGTGGTGCTTGTGTAGTGTAGGGAGTCGTGCTGGGGTAGTGTTTTAGGGTTTAGAGTAGTGCAGTAGTGTTTTTGTAGTGTAGGGGGTCATGTTTTAAGATGCAACGCTCCAATACCTGACCAGTCTGCACTACATAAAACTGCAAAAAAACAAAAAATAAAAAGTGTTTTGCACACTTTTGTCATTGGGCTATATGTGGGCTACATCTGGGTAATATTTGTGCTACATTTGGGCTCTTTTTTCTCTGGTGGCCATCTTGGAAGACTTCTTTGTTATGAAGTTTCCTAATTTCCTCATTTACTGCAGTCTCCTCAGTAGGAAATGCTTTCAGTTTTTTACTTTGATTCCATCAAGAAGGCATTCAGATGTGTCTCACATTTGCCATAAATTCAGAATGTTAGCACTCTAGTTGCTCATTAGATCACTGTACTAAAGCTACTGCTCACCAGGGAGTTAACTGGAAGTCTGCTGCTGGTATTGAAAGTGATTGTTTCAGTCTGCATGTCAGAATTTTCTAATGAAATAGAAGAGGATTTGAGATCTCACTTAAAACATGCCCTCATTTTTCTTTCTGCAGCACTAACCATAATTTCTATTTAAAAAAGAACCCCCTCATTTTGTTCCTTTTTAAATTAAATGTTTTAAGTACTAACGGTTTATTCCAATCAAGATGGCTTCCGATGTGCCATACTTTTGTCATAAGTAAGGCTGTTAGCGCTCTAGTTGTTCTTTAGAACACTCTGGGAAGCTGCAGTAGAACACAAAGGCATCAACTGGCAGGCTGCTCCTGTTGAAATATAACAGGGAGATATTTGAGATCACACTTGAAACATGTCCTAATTTTTCTTTCTACAGCACTACCCATAATTTTTATGACAAAATGAACCCCATCATTTTGTTCCTTTTTAAATTAAATGTTTTAAGTGTTACCAGTTTATTCCAATCAAGATGGCTTCAGGTGTGCCATACTTTTGTCATAAGTAAGGATGTTAGCACTCTAGTTGTTCTTTAGAACACTCTGGGAAGCTGCAGTAGAACACAAAGGCATCAACTGACAGGCTGCTCCTGTTGAAATATAACAGGAAGATATTTGAGATCTCACTTGAAACATGTCCTAATTTTTCTTTCTATAGCACTAACCATAATTTCTATGACAAAATGAACCCCATCATTTTGTTCCTTTTTAAATTAAATGTTTTAAGTGTTACCAGTTTATTCCAATCAAGATGGCTTCAGGTGTGCCATACTTTTGTCATAAGTAAGGCTGTTAGCACTCTAGTTGTTCTTTAGAACACTCTGGGAAGCTGCAGTAGAACACAAAGGAATCAACTGACAGTCTCTGCCCTTGTTGGATGTACATGTTTTACTGAGAATGTCAGACTTCATTCTCACATGACTGAGAAAGATAATGTGAATTTACAGAAAATATGCTCTCATTTTAGCTTCTGGAGCACCTTCCAAAACTGTATGGGACAAGCATGTGAAAATAGTTTTCTCTCAAACATGATTCATGATATCCCAGCAGAAGGTTTTTCACAGGGTAAAATCACCTTAGAACACACCACAATTCCTGAAATTAGTATGGTACCATCAACAAATGAATTCTAATGTAACTAAAGTCTGTTATCAGCCTTAATAGTTCTCCTTTTGGTAACCCTCAAAATCTTTGATTCACTACAAGGCATTTCAATGGGGTACTATCATGTATATTGGTCTCAAGATGGCTGCCAGCAATTCCAGGATGAAGTGCTGACAGCCAATCAGATCTCACGATGACATGTGTGGTTAGGCTCCGCCCAGATATATATGTGTTTTTACTTTTGCTTTTCTCAGCAACTACTGAACGGATTTACACCATTTAACAAAAAGGGTTCTTTCTGAACCAAGAACTACCTCTTTGCCAAATTTGGTGTAATTCCGTTCAGCAGTTCGGGCTGTAGCCTTGCATAAAGTTTCCTATGGGAAATTGATTTTTTGACTCTTATTTTTTAATTTCTCCGCAACTACTGAACGGATTTACACCATTTAACAAAAGGGTTCTTTCTGAACCAAGAACTACCTCTTTGCCAAATTTGGTGTAATTCCGTTCAGCAGTTCGGGCTGTAGCCGTGTCTAAAGTTTCCTATGGGAAAATGAATGGGGAAAACACGTTTTGGGACCCCCTTTTTCTCGGCCCCCGCTTGATGAATCACCCCGATACTTTCAGGGTAGGAGCGGACCGGAGCGGGCCATAAAGTTTGAAAATTTCGCGAAGATTCGTCAACCGGCAAGAGAGTTATTTCAAATAGAATGTCGCGGATTTCCTATGGAAAATAGGTCCTAACTATAACTATCTACTGGCGACCGCCAGTAGATAATATATATATATATATTATCTACTGGCGGTCGCCAGTAGATAGTTATAGTTACAACCTATTATCCATAGGAAATCGGCGACATTCTATTTGAAATAACTCTCTTGCCGGTTGACATATCTTCGCGAAATTTTCAAACTTTGTGGCCCGCTCCGGTCCGCTCCTACCCTGAAAGTCTCGGGGGATTCGTCAAGCGGGGGCCGAGAAAAAGGGGGTCCCAAAACGTGTTTTCCCCATGCATTTTCCCATAGGAAACTTTAGACACGGCTACAGCCCGAACTGCTGAACGGAATTACACCAAATTTGGCAAAGAGGTAGTTCTTGGTTCAGAAAGAACCCTTTTGTTAAATGGTGTAAATCCGTTCAGTAGTTGCTGAGAAAATGAAAAGTAAAAAGTTAGTGATATCTATGGCCGAGTAGGGTCCGCGTACCCTCCCGATCACGAGCTGCATGTTAATTGGCTGTCAGCTGGCTGTCAACATTCCGATTCAGGAAATGTTGGCAGCCATTTTGTCCCTCGGTAGAACCGAGGGACAGAAACAAGTGCGCAAAGCGCACAAAGGGGGCAGGGTAGAAACACCCTGACCCCTAGGTTTGCTCAGGGGGTCCCACAAGGACCCCCTGGGCAAAAAATAATAATTTTTTTAAATCGGCAGGATGCGCTCAGGGTGCGCGAAACCTGCCGAAAAAAAAAATCGAAGCGCGGTCTCCCGCGCTCGATGCTACTGTCCCCCGGGTGGCCCAAGTCCCGGGGGCATGGTGGGGGATAATTTAATGTGTGGGGGGCCTCAAAGGGCCCCCAAGCCCCGGGGACCGCCACCCCCAGGGCTTTTTTTAAAAATGGTGCGGGAGGTCTCTGAGCCCTCCCGCAGCCCCGGGGACCACCACCTCCCCGGGGCTTTTTTAAATACATTATTAAACCTGTGTGGGGGTGCTCCAGCCCCCACACGCCCGGGACCACCACCTCCCCGGGGCACTAAACATTTTAATATGGGGGTCCGTTACGGACCCCAGAGCCCCGGGGACCACCACCTCCCCGGGGCTGTGTACTGAATGGGAGGGGGCCGCGCGGCCCCCTCCTGGAGCCCTTGATGGCCCTGGGGACCACCACCCCCCAGGGCCGGCTCCTGCAGTGTCCCGGGGTGCCTACCCCCGGGACACTGTAGTTTGCTATGGCAGGACGGGAGCCTCGCGGCTCCCGTCCTGCCATAGCAAACTGCTTTGGATATTGGAAGAGAGAGCAGGGAAACCTGCTCTCTCTTCCAATATCCAAAGCGATTGCTTTTCCACATGGGGAGCAGCATGTCAGCTGCTCCCCATGTGGAAAAGCAATGCCGGAACCCAAGGGACGTGGGGAGCCGGCGGGACTGTGGGGGGATTGGGGACCCCCCCACAGTCCCCAACGGAGAGGGCCAGCCCCGGGGGATGGGGTCCCCGGGGCAAGTAGTGGCCCGGGAGGGGGGCCACGCGGCCCCCCTCCCCAAAAAAGAGCAACATTTTTTTTTTTTTAAATGGAAAGGCCGGCCCCGGGGGATGGGGTCCCCGGGGCCTTAAAATGGCCAGAGGAGGGGGGCCACGCTGCCCCCCTCCAAAAAATAAATATAGAGGCCATGCCCCGGGGGATGGGGTCCCCGGGTCCAATACAGGCCCAGGGAAGGGGGGCCACGCGGCCCCCTTCCCGTTTTTTTTATTTTAAGGTAATTTTAAAAAAGGGGTAAGGCCCTGGGGGATGGGGTCCCCAGGGCCCAAAAAAAGAAAAAATGAAGGGGGGCCACACAGCCCCCTTCAGGGGAGAAAAAAAAAACGATCGGGCCCGCAGGCCCCGCCCCCTTCCTTCACCACTCTGCAAACGCGCCACACAGCCCCCCTTCAGGGGAGAAAAAAAAAAAAACGATCGGGCCCGCAGGCCCCGCCCCTTCCTTCACCACTCTGCAAACGCGCCCCTGGCGCGTTTGCAGAGGGGAACAATTCCCCTTGAATACTGGGGGTCCCTGGGGGCCAACTAGCCCACCAGGAACCTCCAGTATGCGCCAGGGGCTGCCTTGCAGAGAGGTGTACAGAGGCCATGCCCCTTTTACACCTCTCTGCAACGCAGCTCTGTGGCGCTTTTGGAGGTATATGGTGGGCTAGTTGGACTCCGGGGACCCTCAGGATTCAAGGGGACTTAATCCCCCAACTTAAAACGCGCCACGGGGCGCGTTTGCACAGTGGTGAAGGGAGGGGCGGGGCTTCAGGTGACATGTGTGCAAACAGGCCCGTGGCGCGTTTTAAGATGGGGAATTAAATCCCCTTCAATCCTGAGGGTCCCTGGGGGCCAACTAGCCCAACAGGTACATCCAGAATGCGCCACAGAGCTGCGTTGCAGAGAGGTGTAAAAGGGGTGTGGCCTCTCTACACGTCTCTGCAACGCAGCCCCTGGCGCATATTGGAGGTTCCTGGTGGTCTAGTTGGCCCCTAGGGACCCTCAGGATTCAAGGGGATTTAATCCCCAACTTAAAACGCGCCACGGGGCGCGTTTGCAAAGATGTCACCTCAGGCCCCGCCCCCTCCCTTCACCATTGTGCAAATATTCCTCTAAAATCAGCCGAAATAGGAATTCCGATTTACTCACCTGTTATAAGGAGAGACCTCAGTGCTGTATCTTTCAGCCCAGTACTGGTCCTGAAAAGTAATTTTAACCGTACTTACCAGTAACTTGAATTTCCTTCCATAGGCTAACATTGACTGGTTTCACTTGGAAATTCTTCTAAGTGTGGAGTTTTGGAACTTTAAAATATTCCTCTAAAATCAGCCGAAATACGAATTCCGATTTACTCACCTGTTATCAGGAGAGACCTCAGTGCTGCATCTTTCAGCCCAGTACTGGTCCTGAAAAGTAATTTTAACCGTACTTACCGGTAACTTGAATTTCCTTCATAGGCTAACATTGACTGGTTTCACTTGGAAATTCTTCTAAGTGTGGAGTTTTGGAACTTTAAAATATTCCTCTAAAATCAGCCGAAATACGAATTCCGATTTACTCACCTGTTATCAGGAGAGACCTCAGTGCTGCATCTTTAAGCCCAGTACTGATCCTGAAAAGTAATTTTAACCGTACTTACCGGTAACTTGAATTTCCTTCATAGGCTAACATTGACTGGTTTCACTTGGAAATTCTTCTAAGTGTGGAGTTTTGGAACTTTAAAATATTCCTCTAAAATCAGCCGAAATACGAATTCCGATTTACTCACCTGTTATCAGGAGAGACCTCAGTGCTGCATCTTTCAGCCCAGTACTGATCCTGAAAAGTAATTTTAACCGTACTTACCGGTAACTTGAATTTCCTTCATAGGCTAACATTGACTGGTTTTCAGCAAAAAAGTTTCAAAGTGTTGATTTTCACAAACTACAAATATTCCTTAAAAATCGACAGTATGACTTAAACGCATTCTTTCAACTGTTTACAGGAGATGCACCAGTGCTGGATCCAGGATCCAACACTGAGTAAGAAAAAGTAACGATAACAGTTTTTACCTGCTAAGTGAATTTCCTTCCATAGGATAACATTGGTGATTCTATGAGAAAAAGTTTCTAAGTGTCAACTTTTAAAATACAATAATATTCCTTAAAAATCACGACTGTAACCAAAACGCTTTTACTCAACTGTTTACAGGAGATGTCCCAGGACTGAATCTAGGATCCAGTCCTGTGGTTAGAAAAGTAATCCATAAAGTAACTAATTGCATTTAACTAGAAATTCACATTGAGCTGAATGTTGCATTGTGTTTGAAAATGTGTTGCCCATTGCAACAACTGTAACTACTGTACTTAAAAGTCTATTGCCTATCTGCAAAGTATTTAAACTAAAGTAATTCATTAAGAGAAAGTATTTTTTGTAATGTAATGTATAATGTAATTACAATGTAATTTAAATAATAAAATATGTAAAAAAAAATTGTTTCTAAAAATGTAGTAAATCAGTATTTTAAAAATTTATATAACAATTAATACATTTAAAAATTGTCATTTACAAAACCTTTGAAATTCACTGAAAAAACCGTAGGTTTCAGACATGTTATAGTTACAAATTAGCATTTAAAAAACCTTTGAAATTCACTGAAAAAACCATAGGTTTCAGGGACGTTATAGTTACAAATTAGCATTTAAAAAACCTTTGAAATTCACTGAAAAAACCATAGGTTTTAGGGACAGTTATAGTTAGTTGGACATTGCACTCGTACAAAACCCGTGAAATTCCCCCGTTATAGTTAGTCCAGCTAACTATAACTCACGCCCCGCAATGCACTGCTGATGACGTCACATATTACATTACTCATGACATGGTCAGTGACATCACTGATGACATCACTGATGACATCTCAAATGACATCACTGATGACATCACTGATGACATCATCCATGTGATAATTTCATGCATCTTCTCACACCCTAATATAACCTTTGATACACCCACTCTAAAGTACAGACTGCCATTCGCAAAACCATAGACACTCCAACACCAATAACTACATACCCACTCACTGATTCTTAGGTCTACGCACACATCCACTCACTCACCCGAACAGTCACTCATATTTACGGTCACTCAGTACAGGACTATCATATGCACTCATACTCCTATATAGACACTCAAACACCGCCACTCATCCATAGAGGTACTCACACACCTAGTCAGTCATGCAAATAATTAAACACACTACCATTTACTCACCTATACAGTTATACACACACCAGCTCACTTACTCATACAAATACTAGCACATTCTTACGCTCTTATACAATCACTGATACAAGCACACACTCATCCATACAGCCACTATCACAATCAGTCACTCTTGCTTATAGCTATTTATATACTCCAACACACATATATACTGCCTTTCACATATGTAGTTACTCACACATGTACCACTGGGACATACATTCACTCACTAACACACTCTTACACACACTTACCCACCCATACAGTCTATCACAGATGCACTCTTGAAACCATCCACCCAGTGAATCACCCACTCACACATCTATGCACAGAGTCGCACACACCCCTCCCACACAAACACTCAGGCACCCATACAGATACTCACACAAGCATTCAATAACTCATATAGACACTCATGTAGCTATTCTCAAACACATGCAGCCACTTACACAGCAACAGACAGACGGATACAGACATTCACCCAGTTTAGTCACTAACCCATGCATTCAGTAAGATACGTTAAATCACTCACTTATACAGTCAGTCACGCACCTACTAAATCATCCATACAGACACTTACACACCCACTCATTCTTCAATACGTCTTTTCCTATATATATTAAAAATATTTAAACTTTACAGAAACACACAGTCACTGGATGATGTCATCAGTGATGTCATCAGTGATGTCATTTGAGATGTCATCAGTGATGTCATCAGTGATGTCACTGACCATGTCATGAGTGATGTAATATGTGACGTCATCAGCAGTGCATTGCGGGGCGCGAGTTATAGTTAGCTGGACTAACTATAACGGGGAATTTCACGGGTTTTGTACGAGTGCAATGTCCAACTAACTATAACTGTCCCTAAAACCTATGGTTTTTTCAGTGAATTTCAAAGGTTTTTTAAATGCTAATTTGTAACTATAACGTCCCTGAAACCTATGGTTTTTTCAGTGAATATATATATATATATATATATATATATATATATATATATATATATATATATATATATATATATATATATATATATATATATGCTATAATATTATCTACTGGCGGTCGCCAGTAGATAGTTATAGTTACAACCTATTATCCATAGGAAATCCGCGACATTCTATTTGAAATAACTCTCTTGCCGGTTGACGTATCTTCGCAAAATTTTCAAACTTTATGGCCCGCTCCGGTCCGCTCCTACCCTGAAAGTCTCGGGGGATTCGTGAAGCGGGGGCCGAGAAAAAGGGGGGTCCCAAAACGCGTTTTCCCCATGCAATTTTCCATAGGAAACTTTAGACACGGCTACAGCCCGAACTGCTGAACGGAATTACACCAAATTTGGCAAAGAGGTAGTTCTTGTTTCAGAAAGAACCCTTTTGTTAAATGGTGTAAATCCGTTCAGTAGTTGCTGAGAAAATCAAAAGTAAAAAGATAGTGATATCTATGGCCGAGTAGGGTCCGCGTACCCTCCCGATCACGAGCTGCATGTTAATTGGCTGTCAGCTGGCTGTCAACATTCTGATTCAGGAAATGTTGGCAGCCATTTTGTCCCTCGGTAGAACCGAGGGACAGAAACAAGTGCGCAAAGCACACAAAGGGGGCAGGGTAGAAACACCCTGACCCCCTAGGTTTGCTCAGGGGGTCCCACAAGGACCCCCTGGGCAAAAAAAAAAAAAAGAATTTTTAAAAAATCGGCAGGATGCGCTCAGGGTGCGCGAATCCTGCCGAAAAAAAAAAAATCAAAGCGCGGTCTCCCGCGCTTCGATTGTATTTTGCCCCCGGGTGGCACAAGTCCCGGGGGCATGGTGGGGGTTAATTTTATGTGTGGGGGGCCTCAAAGGGCCCCCAAGCCCGGGGACCGCCACCCCCAGGGCACTAAACATTTAAATATGGGGGTCCGTTACGGACCCCAGAGCCCCGGGGACCACCACCTCCCCGGGGCTGTGACCTGAATGGGAGGGGGGCCGCGCGGCCCCCTCCTGGAGCCCTTGATGGCCCTGGGGACCACCACCCCCAGGGCCGGCTCCTGCAGTGTCCCGGGGTGCCTACCCCCGGGACACTGTAGTTTGCTATGGCAGGACGGGAGCCTCGTGGCTCCCGTCCTGCCATAGCAAACTGCTTTGGATATTGGAAGAGAGCAGGGAAACCAGCTCTCTCTTCCAATATCCAAAGCACATTGCTTTCCACATGGGGAGCTGCATCTTAGCAGCTCCCCATGTTGAAAAGCAATGCCGGCTCCCAAGGGACGCGGGGAGCCGGCGGGACTGTGGGGGATTGGGGACCCCCACAGTCCCCAACGGAGAGGGCCAGCCCCGGGGGATGGGGTCCCCGGGGCAAGTAGTGGCCCGGGTGGGGGGCCACGCGGCCCCCTCCCCAAAGTTTAAAAAAAAAAAAAAAAAAAAAAAGGGTATGGCCGGCCCCGGGGGATGGGGTCCCCGGGGCCTTAAATGGCCAGAGGAGGGGGGCCACGCAGCCCCCTTCCCGTTTTTTTTTTATTTTTTAATTAAAAAAAAGGGGTAAGGCCCTGGGGGATGGGGTCCCCAGGGCCCATAAACAGGAAAAGGAAAGGGGGGCCACACAGCCCCCCTTCAGGGGACAAAAAAAAAAAAACGATCGGGCCCGCAGGTCCCGCCCCCTTCCTTCACCAATCTGCAAACGCGCCCCCTGGCGCGTTTGCAGAGAGGGAACGAATTCCCCTTGAATACTGGGGGTCCCTGGGGGCCAACTAGCCCACCAGGAACCTCCAGTATGCGCCAGGGAGCTGCCTTGCAGAGAGGTGTACAGAGGCCACGCCCCTTTTACACCTCTCTGCAACGCAGCTCTGTGGCGCTTTTGGAGGTATATGGTGGGCTAGTTGGACTCCGGGGACCCTCAGGATTCAAGGGGACTTAATCCCCCAACTTAAAACGCGCCACGGGGCGCGTTTGCACAGTGGTGAAGGGAGGGGCGGGGCTTCAGGTGACATGTGTGCAAACAGGCCCCGTGGCGCGTTTTAAGATGGGGAATTAAATCCCCTTCAATCCTGAGGGTCCCTGGGGGCCAACTAGCCCAACAGGTACATCCAGAAAGCGCCACAGAGCTGCGTTGCAGAGAGGTGTAAAAGGAGTGTGGCCTCTCTACACGTCTCTGCAACGCAGCCCCCTGGCGCATATTGGAGGTTCCTGGTGGGCTAGTTGGCCCCTAGGGACCCTCAGGATTCAAGGGGACTTAATCCCCCAACTTAAAACGCGCCACGGGGCGCGTTTGCACAGATGTCACCTCAGGCCCCGCCCCCTCCCTTCACCATTGTGCAAATATTCTTCTAAAATCAACCGAAATACGAATTCCGATTTACTCACCTGTTATAAGGAGAGACCTCAGTGCTGCATCTTTCAGCCCAGTACTGGTCCTGAAAAGTAATTTTAACCGTACTTACCAGTAACTTGAATTTCCTTCCATAGGATATCATTGCCTGCTTTTTGCTGAAAAAGTTTCTAAGTGTTGATTTTTGAAACATACAAATATTCCTCTAAAATCAGCCGAAATACGAATTCCGATTTACTCACCTGTTATAAGGAGAGACCTCAGTGCTGTATCTTTCAGCCCAGTACTGGTCCTGAAAAGTAATTTTAACCGTACTTACCAGTAACTTGAATTTCCTTCCATAGGCTAACATTGACTGGTTTCACTTGGAAATTCTTCTAAGTGTGGAGTTTTGGAACTTTAAAATATTCCTCTAAAATCAGCCGAAATACGAATTCCGATTTACTCACCTGTTATCAGGAGAGACCTCAGTGCTGCATCTTTCAGCCCAGTACTGATCCTCAAAAGTAATTTTAACCGTACTTACCAGTAACTTGAATTTCCTTCCATAGGATATAATTGCCTGCTTTTTGCTGAAAAAGTTTCTAAGTGTTGATTTTTGAAACATACAAATATTCCTCTAAAATCAGCCGAAATCCGAATTCTGATTTACTCACCTGTTATCAGGACAGACCTCAGTGCTGCATCTTTCAGCCCAGTACTGGTCCTGAAAAGTAATTTTAACCGTACTTACCGGTAACTTGATTTCCTTCATAGGCTAACATTGACTGGTTTCACTTGGAAATTCTTCTAAGTGTGGAGTTTTGGAACTTTATAATATTCCTCTAAAATCAACCAAAGTACAAATTCCAATTTACTCACCTGTTATCAGGAGAGACCTCAGTGCTGCATCTTTCAGCCCAGTACTGATCCTGAAAAGTAATTTTAACCGTACTTACCAGTAACTTGAATTTTCTTCCATAGGATATCATTACCTGCTTTTTGCTGAAAAAGTTTCTAAGTGTTGATTTTTGAAACATACAAATATTCCTCTAAAATCAGCCGAAATCCGAATTCTGATTTACTCACCTGTTATCAGGAGAGACCTCAGTGCTGCATCTTTCAGCCCAGTACTGGTCCTGAAAAGTAATTTTAACCGTACTTACCGGTAACTTGAATTTCCTTCATAGGCTAACATTGACTGGTTTCACTTGGAAATTCTTCTAAGTGTGGAGTTTTGGAACTTTATAATATTCCTCTAAAATCAACCAAAGTACGAATTCCAATTTACTCACCTGTTATCAGGAGAGAACCCAGTGCTGCATCTTTTAGCCCAGCACTGACCCTGAAAAGTAATTTTAACCGTACTTACCAGTAACTTATATTTTCTTCCATAGGAATCCATTGTCTGGTTTTCAGCAGAAAAGTTTCAAAGTGTCGATTTTCACAAACTACAAATATTCCTAAAAAATCGCCTGTATGACTTAAACGCATTCTTTCAACTGTTTACAGGAGATGCACCAGTGCTGGATCCAGGATCCAACACTGAGTAAGAAAAAGTAATGATAACAGTTTTTACCTTCTAAGTGAATTTCCTTCCATAGGATAACATTGGTGATTCTATGAGAAAAAGTTTCTAAGTGTCAACTTTTAAAGTACAATAATATTCCTTAAAAATCACGACTGTAACCAAAACGCTTTTACTCAACTGTTTACAGGAGATGTCCCAGGACTGAATCTAGGATCCAGTCCTGTGGTTAGAAAAAGTAATCCATAAAGTAAGTAATTGCATTTAACTAGAAATTCACATTGAGCTGAATGTTGCATTGTGTTTGAAAATGTGTTGCCCATTGCAACAACTGTAACTACTGTACTTAAAAGTCTATTGCCTATGTGCAAAGTATTTAAACTAAAGTAATTCATTCTGAGAAAGTATTTTTTGTAATGTAATGTATAATGTAATTACAATGTAATTTAAAAAATAAAATATGTAAAAAAAAATTGTTTCTAAAAATGTAGTAAATCAGTATGAATTTTTTTATATAACAATTAATACATTTAAAAATTGTCATTTACAAAACCTTTGAAATTCACTGAAAAAACCGTAGGTTTCAGACATGTTATAGTTACAAATTAGCATTTAAAAAACCTTTGAAATTCACTGACAAAACCATAGGTTTCAGGGACGTTATAGTTACAAATTAGCATTTAAAAAACCTTTGAAATTCACTGAAAAAACCATAGGTTTTAGGGACAGTTATAGTTAGTTGGACATTGCACTCGTACAAAACCCGTGAAATTCCCCCGTTATAGTTAGTCCAGCTAACTATAACTCGCGCCCACAATGCACTGCTGATGACGTCACATATTACATCACTCATGACATGGTCAGTGACATCACTGATGACATCACTGATGACATCTCAAATGACATCACTGATGACATCATCCACGTGATAATCTCATGCACCTCCTCACACCCTAATATAACCTTTGATACACCCACTCTAAATTACAGACTGCCATTCGCAAAACCATAGACACTCCAACACCAATAACTACATACCCACTCACTGATTCTTAGGTCTACGCACACATCCACTCACTCACCCGTACAGTCACTCATACTTACGGTCACTCAGTACAGGACTATCATATGCACTCATACTCCTTTATAGACACTCAAACACCGCCACTCATCCATAGAGGTACTCACACACCTAGTCAGTCATGCAAATAATTAAACACACTACCATTTACTCACCTATACAGTTATACACACACCAGCTCACTTACTCATACAAATACTAGCACATTCTTACACTCTTATACAATCACTGATACAAGCACACACTCATCCATACAGCCACTATCACAATAACTCACTCTCAGCTTATAGCTATTTATATACTCCAACATACATATATACTGCCTTTCACATATGTAGTTACTCACACATGTACCACTGGGACATACATTCACTCACTAACACACTCTTACACACACTTACCCACCCATACAGTCTATCACAGATGCACTCTTGAAACCATCCACCCAGTGAATCACCCACTCACACATCTATGCACAGAGTCGCACACACCCCTCCCACACAAACACTCAGGCACCCATACAGATACTCAGACAAGCATTCAATAACTCATATAGACACTCATGTAGCTATTCACAAACACATGCAGCCACTTACACAGCAACAGACAGACGGATACAGACATTCACCCAGTTTAGTCACTAACCCATGCATTCAGTAAGATACGTTAAATCACTCACTTATACAGTCAGTCACGCACCTACTAAATCATCCATACAGACACTTACACACCCACTCATTCTTCAATACGTCTTTTCCTATATATATTAAAAATATTTAAACTTTACAGAAACACACAGTCACTGGATGATGTCATCAGTGATGTCATCAGTGATGTCATTTGAGATGTCATCAGTGATGTCATCAGTGATGTCACTGACCATGTCATGAGTAATGTAATATGTGACGTCATCAGCAGTGCATTGCGGGGCGTGAGTTATAGTTAGCTGGACTAACTATAACGGGGGAATTTCACGGGTTTTGTACGAGTGCAATGTCCAACTAACTATAACTGTCCCTAAAACCTATGGTTTTTTCAGTGAATTTCAAAGGTTTTTAAATGCTAATTTGTAACTATAACGTCCCTGAAACCTATGGTTTTTTCAGTGAATATATATATATATATTATCTACTGGCGGTCGCCAGTAGATAGTTATAGTTAGGACCACGTTGCCATAGGAAAAACATTTTTTGATGTGCTTATAACTTTGGCGTCGTTTGACGAATCTTTACGAAATTTTCCAAAAAGTTCCTTTTTTCAGGTCAGCTCCTATCCTGAAAGTTTGGGGGGGATTCGTCAAGGGGGGGCTAAGAAAAAAGGGGGGTCCCAAAACGTGTTTTCTCCATGCAATTTCCATAGGAATCTTTAGACAAGGCTACAGGTCAAACTGCTGAACGGAATTACGCCAAATTTGGCAGGGAGAAAGGTCTTCATCCAGAAAGCACGCTTTTGTTTAAATGGGGTAAATCCATCAGGAGTTTTTGAGAAATATCAAATTTTCCAAATTATCGATATTTGAGAATTCCGACATCTGATTGGCTGAGGCGTTACGAGCACGAGCTTGCTGCTCATTGGCTGCGAACTGTTGAAACTAGGAAGTGTTGGCAGCCATTTTGTGATTCAGTCCGTCAGCTCGCATCTCTCCCTCTACAAGGCATCAGGTCCGTAGTTCTACCTCTGTGAGGGAACACTAAAAATAGATACCCCTTTCACGGTCCCTCTCCCCACATCACCAGCTCGCGGCTATGCTTTTAGAAGCCAGTCCGTCGGCTCGCAGCTCTGCGACTGCGAGCTGTCAGCCATTTTGTGACTCAGTCCGTCAGCTCGCATCTCTCCCTCTAAAAGCCATTGGGTCCGTAGTTCTACCTCTGCGAGGCAATACTGAAAATATCCCGCAAGTCTGTCTGTGTGAGATACCTCTTTTATGCTCCCTCTCCCCACATATCCAGCTCGCGGCTATGCCTTTAGAAGTCAGTCCGTCGGCTCGCAGCACTGTGTCTGCGAGTCATCGGGCCCGCAGCTCTACCTTTGCGAGCCACCTCGTTAGCTCGTAGCTGTGTCTGTGCTAGCAGGCCCGTCGGCCCGTTACTGTCCCTCTGTGAGTTAGCTCATCGGGTCGCAGCTCGGGCCCGCAGCTGTATCTCTGCGAGCCAGCCCGTTAGCTCGTAGCTGTGTGTCTGGTAGCAGGCCCGTCGGCCCGTTACTCTCCCTCTGTGAGTCAGCCCGTTGGGTCGCAGCTCGGCAGGACCGCAGCTGTATCTCTGTGAGCCAGCCCGTTAGCTCGTAGCTGTGTCTCTGCTAGCAGGCCTGTTGGCCCGTTGGTCTCCCTCTGCGAGTCAGACCACAGCTCAGTCCGTCGGCTCGCAGCTCTGCGACTGCGAGCTGTCAGCCATTTTGTGACTCAGTCCGTCAGCTCGTATCTCTCCCTCTAAAAGCCATCGGGTCCGTAGTTCTACCTCTACGAGGCAATACTGAAAATATCCCGCAGGTCTGTCTGTGCGAGATACCTATTTTACGCTCCCTCTCCCCACATATCCAGCTCGCAGCTATGCCTTTAGAAGCCAGTCCGTCGGCTCGCAGCTCTGTGTCTGCGAGCCGTCGGGCCCGCAGCTCTACCTCTGCGAGCCACCTCGTTAGCTCGTAGCTGTGTCTGTGCTAGCAGGCCTGTCGGCCCGTTACTGTCCCTCTGCGAGTCAGCCCGTCAGGTCGCAGCTCGGGCCCGCAGCTGTATCTCTGCGAGCCAGCCCGATAGCTCATAGCTGTGTCTCTGGTAGCAGGCCCGTCGGCCCGTTACTCTCCCTCTGCGAGTCAGCCCATCAGGTCGCAGCTCGGCGGGCCCGCAGCTGTATCTCTGTGAGCCAGCCCGTTAGCTTGTAGCTGTGTCTCTGCTAGCAGGCCTGTTGGCCCGTTGGTCTCCCTCTGCAAGTCAGACCACAGCTCTCCCTCTGCGAGCCAGTACACTGCTGTGCTTTGGGAGCCAATGGCCCGTAGCTCTCCCTCTGCGAGATCAGCCCACGGGCCGCAGCTCTTCCTCTGCGAGCCTGCCCAATGGCCCGCAGGTCTCCCTCTGCTAGCCGGACCGCAGCTGACACTCTGCGAGCCGAAATTGGGAATATAATGCGGCTCTAAAAAGAGCCCTTGTGTTTATTAGTTGGAGCTACATGTAAGTGCGGATGCACAGCTTCAGGTTATTCAGAAAAACTCGGTTTCCCTCATCTGTGAAGTGTACTCCATCACTTCTGTAGATATCAGCCATATCAAAACGTATGTTGTTGTTGTAGATCGACCCCATTCTATGGTCTCTCAGGTATGCAGACACAGCTTTGTTGACATTCTTCCCAGATTTTTCAATCTTATGACAAAATTGGTTTGACCATTTCCACTTCTGTCTTTGGCATATATTGGAATATACAAAGACAGTTTGAGGCAAAAGTAACATCAATTGTCCGAAGGTGTCCTTCATAAGCATTTCCAAACCTACCCCAGTCAATGTGCCTAGGTCGTTTCCACCACAGTGCACAATCATGAGATCAGGGTGTTGGAGATGCAAATAGGTTTTAACCAAAGGGAGCAATTGGTGCCACTTCAATCCTCTCTGTGCAAACCATTTAATGTGCACATTTTGTAAACTTAGGTCTAAGTCAATACGTCTCTGTTCTTCCTACCTCTTGCACCAGAAAACATAGCTATGTCCTACAATCCACACTAGCATTTTGAAGGTATCGCTAGAAGATATGGATAAATGTCTGTAGCTCATGCAGTCCATTCGTAGAATGAGAGATATTTTTAAAAATGGGGAACTACTTTTTTTTTTACATACAAAACGTTAACCGATTGGGAGATGAAATGTATTGTTTCCTAAAAAGTAGGGTGCATATTAGTTTTGAGGAAAAACATCTTTGTCATTGGTTAATAAAAAAGCAGTTTATACGTGGAGTACATATTATAGGATAAAATTTGCTCAGCTCAACCACACCTGCTAATTGTATTTGGAAGGTGCAATTCGAACTTGATAGAATGGTAAACTTTTGAGCTGCACGTGCCGTTAAATGTTGGAGAAAATGTTGCAAAAAAAATATCGTTAGGTTTAAAAAAATGATGAACTTTTAACCTGCACGTGTCGTAGAATGTTCTAGAAAGTGTTGATACAATACGTTGAACTTTTCACCTGTATGTGTCCTTGAAAAAACTGTTTATATGGAAAGTTCAAAAATAACCAATAAAGAGAAGTTTTGCAATCTAAAAAATTAAGGAACTATTCTGATTTGTTCTTTACATGTATTTATGTGTGGAGCAACAGGGAAATTGTGCCATTACTGGTTTCATTCTTGATGAAAGTGGTGCATTACATGTACTGTGTGACAAGAAAAGAATTGCATGCGTTTGTGACATTTGAAATCTGCATACCAACTACGAAGGTAAGTTAGAAATTAAGAAGGTGTGTTATGTGTTCTGTAGTAGTGGTTAAGTATTTGAGATAATATTTTTAACTTTGAAAGTATTTTTTATTTCCAAATAACATAGTGTTAGTAAAGTCTGGTGTTTTATTGGTTCTAAAATATGCATAATGTGTAACTAGTTGTTAAACAAGTACTTTATATATGTTTAGGAGTTTTTCACAAAGAAAAGGTGTAAGTTGTCATCTGTAAAAGACTGTATGGTTTTGAAAATTCGATGTAGCGTAAATTTGGATTTGTATATCTATTCCGGCGACATAAACAGAATGTCGCACGTTTGCAAATTATGCTTAGTCTGGAAATAGTGGGGAAGGGGTGAGAGTAGAAAATTGATGTGTTATTAACTTAACAGAGATGGAACAAAAAGCAGAAATGTTATGTGCACAGTTTGTGGTCAAATTTTTTACACTGAGAGGTAGATTTCAATGTGAGTCAAGGCTGGTGTGGCACTGCGAGGCTTTGCATTTGGGTGTTCTTAGGAAATCTAAGTTGTTGGGGAGCGTTTCTTCAGAAGTCATTTTTTTTAAATATGTGAGAGATAAAAAATAAATGAAAATGTTCTTTGTATATTTTCTGTACGATTTTGTTCACAGCGCTAAAGTAAATGTGATTATTAGTGATAGTAATTGTCAGGGTGTGCTCCTCTGCTGAATATACACAGGCGTTTAAGTGGTCCGGGTCTTATCGGTACTGAGCTCCGCTACCCCTTTAAGAGAGCCGCCAATGTTTTCTTCCCACTTAAAGCTGTTAATATACGTATAGTAAAGGGACGATACATAAAAAGTTTGGAATTACACCTTCATTTACTCTGTCTACCTTGCACCACCATTTTGTTCCCCCAGCAGTACTGTTTATAAAAATAATCTAATACAGCTTTTTGTATTATAGAAATAGCACTTATAGGTTTACTGGCATATTGGTAGAATTTGTACTATATAGAGAATGTTGCAATCAGTTTCAATGGTATAAAACTGCACTGTATTATGTTGGAAATATTACATATGCATAGGTTGTGATGTCATTGTTTTCACTGTGAGGTACATTTGAGTATAAGTGAAGACAGGTGATATACTGCGAACCCGTTCAGAATGTGCACAGATTACATAGAGAGTAAATGGACAAAGTAAACGTGCACGTTGCTTTGTGTATGTATGCATGGTTTGAATCATTTGATGATACTTTAAGATATAATCTAAACACTATTTCTGCTTTACAATTGGGTACAGTGCACAGTGTTAGTAGTTGAATGAATGAAATAACACTTCTAAAGCGCGTAGCTACCCGAAGAGCATCCCAGCGCTGAACGATTCACATGGGGGTGAAAGGGACACCTGAGGGAAAAAGCCACGTGCTTTAGGAGTTTGCTGGGAGGCCAGGACGATTAGGTTCCTTCCGCAGGGGCAGAGGGAGGCTGAATTCCAGAGCCTGGCGGCATTATAAAGAAAATAGCCGTCCGCCACTTCTGGCCTTGCTGATCCTGGGAGCAACTGCTGGGGAAGGGTCGTCTGAACGCAGATGCCTCATTGGCTCGATGGGGCTGGATCAAGGAAAGATTGATTGGAGAGACCATTCCCTCCAAGCGACCTGTGAGCAATACACAGGGCCTTGAAGCGGATTCTCTCCTGAACAGGAAGCCAATGAAGGGACCGCAAAGCGGGCCTTGCCGACTGACGGGACGGGATCCCCATGAGCATTCTTGCAGCACCAATTCTGCACAATCTGGAGCTTTACGGTTACTGAACTTGGCGCACCCAAATACTAGGGGCGTTTCCATAGTCCATCCGTGACAAGACAAGTGCCTGAACCATCAGTTTTCTGGCCCCGGAAGGGAAGAAGAGGAAGCACTTTACGGAGCATCCTAGGGATGCCGTAGCACGCAGGCTGCAACCTTCCTAAGCCTGAACTTGAGGCTGAAATCCCGAAAGTCCAACCAGACTCTTTATTTCAGTCTTAGGGGCAGGGGGTGGAGCCCATGGCAGGCCTGGCCACATGGTACTAGCTTTAAAATTTATATGATCTCCAAGAACCATGGAGAGCTCAGTCTTGTCAGCATTCAGTTTCAGATGGGACAGGTTCATCCACTTGGCGATTTCCTCGAAGGCAAGGGCGAAGGCCACTTGGACCCCTGAAGTCGAGAATGATTCCAGAGCCACAACGAGCTGAGTGTCATCAGCATAAGTAACTATGTGAACCCCAAAGGAAGTACAATATCCGCCAACGGAGCCCATATAGGCATTAAAAAGAGTGGGGCTCAAGGATAATCCCTGAGGAACTCACGCGAACGAAGAGGCAGAATTTTTGAAGCCGGCCCCACCCTGAAAAACCTGGAAAGATCTTTCCTCCAAAAAGGACTGCAGCCACAGCAGGGCTGTACCGGTTACCCCCAGACCTCTGAGGCGGTGAACCAGGATTTGATGGTTAGCCGTATCGAAAGCTGCACTCAGAGTCCTAGGAGGATCACAGCAGAGGATCCTCCTGCGTCAGAGGATCTTTCTGGATTCCTCGGCTACTGATAATAAGGTGCAGCTTCAGTACCTTGGCGCGGTCGGAAGCCTCTTTGAGAGGGGTGGAGGAGTTTATGAGATTCGAGGTAGTTAGAGAGGATGGAGTTTACATATTTCTCTGCAATCTTGCTAATCCCTGGGAGAAGCCCCGAGATAGGGCGGTAGTTACTCCAAAGCGAGTCCGGGTCCAGATTAGATTTCTTCAGGAGGGATTTTACCATAGCCTTTTTCCACTGGTGAGGGGACTATACCCCTGGAGGAGCGGGCATTGATCAGGTCAATAATAGTTGGCGCAACTATATTGATTGCCTGCTTCAGAATATATGGGTGAGGCCGGATCACATGGCTGATCCACTCTTGACCAGTGTTAAAATAGCCTGGAGGGATTCCTGATTAATAGGGGAGAAAACCTCTAGAGAGTGTCCCCGATCTGGCAGACCAATGTCCTCCTGATTGTAGTTGAGGTGATTATCAACCGAGGGGAAGGAGGGAATATATGGATTGAGATTTTATAATAAAAATGATCTGCATGTTCATTGCATCGATGACCTGACACATCCGGGATATCTAGAGGGGGGGACTTTAAGAAGTTTTCGCGTCTGCGTTGAGGTTTCCCGTGGAGAGTTAGAGGCCAGGAAATCCTCTCCTCATAATACGGAGCCTGAGGCCAACTCTTAATTTCTGCTTTATAGGTTCTAACTGCCTCCTGTAGTCCAGTTTCTTGCTCAGGGAAAAATCTCTCCTCCATACTCTTTCAGATTTTACACTTCCGTTTTAACTTCCCGAGGATTTGGGGGAATACCAGGCCATCTTATTGGGCCCTCCTTTCCAGCTGAACCATCTTTTTTGGAAGGACCCGATTGAGGGTGCCCTCTATCCAACCGTTGAAGCTTTTCATTTTAGCAACATCCGGATTGGTGTTCAGACTTGGCTTTGACCTTTCCCAATTCCCAGAGCCACTTATCTACAGGGAGTTGCAGGTCCAAGGGCGGGACAACACTCGCACATAGGATGTGTATGGGCGATAATCGTATTTCTGGGGTTCCATAAAAAAGGCACCAAGGAGTGGTCCGACCAAGGTAATGGGATGGGCTCTTTCCCAAAAATATCCTCCAAATTGGAGAATATTGGATCAAGTAGATGTCCTTTAACATGAGTGGCAGACAGGACAGCTTCTGAGAGAGCTGATAAGCCAGCAAGATCCTGAGACAGTTCTGTTGCAGCTAAAGAGGTCAGAGTCATCAAAATGCAAGTCGAAATCTCCCAGCAGGGTAAAATTCGCTGCAGTACTGCAGCAAGGTTAGCAGCTACTTCCAGCAGTGATTTACAGGATTGACCGTAAGGTCAGGCGAGGCGGTAAATAAGAATTGCCTGAGAGGGTTAGAGTGGGAGTGAATCCAGTTGAAAAGTGGAAATTCTCACAATCTTCTGCCAAACTGCCGGAAATAAGCGACAAGTAAGGTTCTGTTCTGTTGGTG